>JAOXNQ010003044.1:0-38881 GCA_028571165.1 Hypoxylon perforatum
CTCTCGAGCGCCCGCGCCCGGATCCGGACCAGGATGCGCTCGACGGTGGCATTCATCGGCGCATCCTGGCTGCGGCAAGGCCAGTGGGCGAGCAGACACACGGAGACGAGCGGGCCAGCATCCGGGCTCAGCCCCAAGGAGTTGCCGCCCTGGCTCGCCGAGGCCTCGAGCATGGCGCGCGTGAGCGGCACTAGGGATAGAGAGAACGTCGTGCCCCGGTTGTAGTTGTAGTTGACGGGGTTTCGGCACACTTCCGCGAGGACCTCCTGGAAGATGTCCGTGGCATTCCGGAGGGTCTCGAAGTCGGCTTTTAGGGTCGTGTTCATGCTCGCGTATCTGGAATCGGTTTATTAGCATACCTAGGTACGTTCGGGCTCTACGTGGTAAGTATGCAGAGAAGCAGGCGGTGCGATCGGATCACACTAGAAGTAAATCTTGAACATGGCTGCCTACCTACCTTTTCTTGCGCGGCGCCCAAGCAACGGGACCAACAGGCAAGGGATTCCTTGTCCTAGCCGCCTCCGCAAACGTCGTCCTCCGCACCGCGAACTGGGGCAGCCGCGCGAACGCCCGCAAGAACGGCGCCAACATCCACGGCGCGCGGTCAATAGAATCATTAAAATAAACATGATTTCTACACTGAATATCCTCCTGCCCATGGTGGTTTATTTCAAGGGTGATATGAGTATCCTTCGACGGATTGGGCGCCGTCAGGTCGTCTACGAGCGCTTGCAACTGGCCCGGCAGCTCCGCGAGCGGGTACGAGAAGACGCCGCCGAAGATCTCGCCTTGCGCGAAGGTCCGCATGTCGAAGCGCGTGACGATGCCGAAGTTGTTGCCGCCGCCCCGGAGCGCCCGCCACAGGTCCGCGTGCGAGATGGCGCTCGCGTTAACGATTTTGCCGGAGGCGAGGACGATCTCGTAGTTGATGACCTGGCAAGCGAGCGAGCGCTGTTAGAACCTCGTGTATAAAATCACGCTAGCTTAGGTACCTATATATTGCTACCCGGGTAGCAACTCAACCTACATTATCGCATATGAAGCCGTGACGTGAGTAGAAAAAGGGAATCCCTCCTATTTTTCCTGTTAGAATCGCAATTACTAGATCTTCTAACAACACATAATAGCCTGCCGTGTAGTGCTTGTCCTGCAACCCCTGCGTCGCTCCCATTCGGCCCAGCCACCCCAAGGCCCTCCTTCTCCAGCACCTCATACACGTGGTTCCAGCGCTCGCCGGCGGCGATGCGTACGAGACCCTCCTGAATCTCCACCCCCTTCAAGGCGCTCAGGTTCACCGTGACGGCGTGGATGTCGCATTCATCGACGTCGTCCGTGTTGTTGCACCCCGGGAATACCTGCTGGCCGTTCCCGACGACCGCGAAGCTAGCCGCGCCGTTTAGCACGTAGTCGCCGATTATTCTTACGAACGTGGATATTTCCTCCTTGGTTATGGGCAAGAAGATATACGGTGGCCAGAAGCTCGCGTTGGTGGCCGACCTGTACGAGTTGTTCAGCCTCTCGTATTCTCGGGAGCCGGGAAGGTGGAACTGGGAATTTGGGAGGGCTGCTTTCAGTTCTATTAGAAGACCTGACTCGGATGCCATAGTGGTTTATGTACTTCAGTCACTGTACATCAGATGACTTTAGGGATAAGATGCCATGATGGCTCCCAGTCGCCCCTGGATATATGCCTCCTATTTTGACTCACAGGCATTGTCAAATTTAACAGCTTGCGTAGAGTGCGAGAGGAAATGCGAGACCAAACTGACCAGTTGTTCAGAGTCATAATGTTCCCGTGCTTCAGGCACACGTTCATCGAAAGCAACAACAACTCTGATTTACAGTCTGAACGTTAGGTTTGGTAGTCTATTGCCAATTGCACACGTATTCGTTGCTTCAAATTATAAGTTGACTCTGATTAGTCATCAGTCGCGATGCTTCATTTTTTGAAAGGAAAAGGGGCGTCACAATCAAACTTACCTAGATATAAATTAAAAGAAAAGTTTCTAGTTAAAACTCTGTCTTCTCATTAGATTTAAAACTAGAAAATGTCATGGAATAATTCGGAATAGGTGCTACGCTGTTAACACCAATAGCGAGGATAAATCGTGTTGGTGAATGAATCATTGAAAATTTCGACTCTTCGTGAGCATGTCTAACGATCATGATGAAGAGTCGAATTAAGTAAATTTTGAAGCTCATAGAAACAAATCACTCTGCAAGATGAGCATATTTGGCAATGAATTTGCGGCTTTTATTTCTAAGCTATCTTAGGGGGTATTGTAAGAGCCTGCGGAGGCAATTCTCGACGTCTCCAGCGAGAGTCAGAATCCCATCATCATTCCATGCCACTCATGACAAAGGAAAAGTAGTCGTGGCAGTTCCTCCAAAAAGACGCGTATTGTAATACATCATCGTAATGTCCTCCCGTTCTCATCTCATCGTACAAGTCGTTGTAAGTTGGATGTTTGAAAAGCGTGGGGAAGAAGGAGCTTAGTGCTTGACAGCCTCCTTGTTGACGTCGGCGGAAGTGTTGTGCTTCGTCTCGTCGACCTTGTCGCCTAGGGCGTCCTTGGTAGCGGAGGCACTGGAGAATGTTAGCACTGCTGAATGGTATAGTAGGTGGGAGGGAATGAAGCTTACCGAGTGCCGATGCTGGCGTTGTTGTCCTTGGCGACCTCCTTGTTGGTCTCCTTGGAAGCAGTGCTGGTGGCACCCTTGACGGTGTCAGAGACGTAGTTGGCGGCGTTCTGAATCTTGTCCATTTTGAAGGTTGGTTTGGTTGATTAATTTGGTTGGTTGTTGATTGTTGTAGGTGAAGTATGAAGATTGTTGTTTGATGATGGAGTGAAGAAAGATTGGCACTTGAGAGGGAATTGGGAAGAGCTTATATAGAAGATTTTGAGGGGATTGTTTGTTGCTGTAGGTTGCTGTAGAAGTCCTTCCTGACCAATTGCCTGACTGCTTCCTAGAGGTAATGCGGGCAAGTACGTGGGACAGCAACCGCGGCCATCATGTGAACGAGTACAGTACGTCATCATCTACTCAACCTTTGTCCCGCCTGCCGCCTGTCCCACCACCGGTATGCCGTATGCCGCATTGGTCTGGATGCTGGGTGGTCTGGGTTCCTGCCTAGAGTGTCTACCGCCCACTCATTCTCTAACCTACCGAGCCGAGCTTGCCTACCATTTGCCGGACCCCAAAAAGGCTGCATGGAGGCTGTTGGGCTGGAGAGCTTGCCCTGACATTCTGACGTCACCACTTTTTACTCGCGTACTGTCAGCCCGCCTGCCCCTCCACGCGTGGAAACGACCCCACGTCCGACTTGCTAACTACATGGGATAATGAATTGCCATCTACAATTTCCATGCGTTCGCTAGAGAATTCCCAGGCAGAGATTTCATCATGATCAGCACCTAGTCAAGCTACGTAGCACTGATCTGCTTGATTCTACCTGACCTATACGTACCATATCTTATCGTGGGGGATGGCGATGGTGATGGCAAGCAATTGACTTGCATAATGTTTTTTCCCTTTTCGGGAACATTCAACCAATCAAAGCCGGAGTTGCTACTCCAAGGAGACCTAGATCGCTGCAGGGGAAGTATCAGATGTGCCGCATTGATTGGGCACTGAAGAAGAGCAGGACCCATAATGACACCATGACTTTTTGAGCATGATTTGTGGAGAGCTCAGGGTCTAGACTGTACCTCTGATCTCTTACCTTCGTTGCTTCGGCTTTCTAGAAAAAAACAAGGTTGTATGTTTGGTCAGAAGCCCCCGATATTGCGGTTTCATCATTATGATCTCGATTGACTGCTTGACTACCACTCTCGCCCCCGCCGATCGAACTTCACTATTGTGTTTAAGCTACATCATTTGGCAGTCTAGGTCACAAGCCTCATGCATGACACACAGATCTCTCCTCTTTTCTGCACATTCTGCTCGGTCTGCGAGTACAAGCCACAGTTGCCTCTTCTTCAACCTTCAGGCCTTACTCTCATTCGCTGTTGCTACTACCACGAGGTGAATAATCGGAGAAAAAGGTCCGCCTAGGCTAGCGGGGAATTAAGTAAGACACACGTTTTGTTTCGATGGTTAGCTTTTGCTCCGATGATTGATTCAATGCCTCCTAGACACAGCCGCGTTTCACAAGGCAGCTGATGCCTTTCTGCTTTCGTCCAGTTCTTGACTCTATCGTCGCCCCTTGGCCCCTCTCCTACCCAGAATTGCCCTCTACCCGACGGACCTTATACTATGAATGACGTCAGTTCGTGGCTTAACGAGTTCTCAAGCTTGCCAAGCTCCCTCCTATTTACCTAATTTCTCAGGACCATGAGCTCGCAGCCGACAGTAGATGCCTAGAACGCTATGTCATACCCCTCTGCCTTAGCAATCTTATGTGTTTTCTCGGTGAATACAACCAGTCAGGCGTCACGATACATCTTACTTGCAGTACCTGCACGAAATGCCCGTCTCGGTTGTTCTTGAGTTACCTAATACAGAAACTACAATTACACTCTTCGGCAACGGCAACGTGCCGGGGAAGCTTCTCCTAGAGGATTCTATCAAGATGGAATCCCGAGCCTTATTCAAGTGATCAGCGTGGGATCCCGTCCTCGGGCGGGAGCACCCGACCCCATTGTATTCGACCGAAAGCCCATCGTGTCTTCGCGTGTTAATATCGCCTTTGTGTTCCCACAAGGCTCCCACGGACCAGCGGACCCAATGCTTCTAATTTAGTGGCTCGGATCTTACCGCACGTTGGCGCTGGGGACAAGGTGAACCGGTCATACGAAGTCATTGCCAAATTCAACCAAAGGACCGATTCTGTACCTTTCGTCAGACAAACGCCGCCCAATGCTTAACTGCTAACCCCTGTGCTGGTGTTCCTAGTTGGATACCTCGGTTCTCACGGGCGACTGCGCATTTCCTGAAGAAGCTTCGTGACGTGTCCCCGAGAAGGCACCGTTCGGTGACCGACTTTTGGGTTAAGGACAACTCAGCGTTTACCGCCAGCTCGGAGTAACCATCGCTCCGTTTGGAGTAGCGAGGCCCCTCGTGATCTCTTGTCCGCTGCACATTCGTCTCCGTATGCTTCGAGTTTGATTTCCGTGGCTCTGCTCTTCGTTTCGTGCCACTGACCAGCAACTTGATCTTAAGCTAAGTCATAGCCAACATCGTCAGCTTGTCCTGTTCACGGTAGACCGAAAGCCCATAAATCATCAGAGTTATTGACTGCTGTCAACATCGTATTCTCTATATTCTCAAACACAATTCAAATATCATTTCATTGGCATAGGCGGTTTCCATTCATAACGCATAGTTCTTGAGGAAGCATATACCCACGAAATGATACGATGACATTAATGGTATAAAACTGACTCGGTATTTTGCTATAATCCACTGCCTTATCTATAGCGAACTGAATAACCAACCCATCGAGCTTACCGCCCCAAGCTTATAATCTTAGCCCTCTGTGTCCGAGTATGGTCAATTATGGCCTCTTTACCTTTACCTTTTACTGAGCTAGCCGCTCCCTCACTCGTTTCTGTGTTCTAGATATCTCTGGCTCGGTACTCTCGAGTCCAGGGCCCCAGACGCAGTTCTTGACGAGCCATCACCACACCTTCAGTTTAGCATGGAGGACCTGTAACTCCTGCCTTCTTACCTTCCAGACCATGTCGTGGGAGATATCGGGTACTACGTTGCGTCTACCCAGCTCGTGTACTCCGCGTGCAAGTCTTTGAAACGATTTAACTGTACGAGGGTGTGATGAGTCGAATTGCATTATCATTATTCATAGATACAGGCTGAAAAAGCGCTTATCGGTAATTGTCTGGAAGCTCGTCCAGTCTCGTCGTTTTGGATTTCTTGAACTACATGAGTGCTGCGCCTGGGTCATTTTCGAACTTGCTTTCCCTTTTGTAAGTCTCAGTCTCGCTGTTATGCTCACTCTACATTTTGTCTTGAGTCTGGGTTAGGTAAGTAGGGGTAGGTACCTGGTAAAGACAGCTCACCTCAAGCCAAACTATGGTCAACCGTAACAGTTTTCACATGATAATAAACCAAACATCAGAAAGAGAACGCTGTCTAATATAACATTTTTCTTCAGAGCTTTACATCGTTTGCGGAACTTGAGTCATTGGCGACCAGTAATATTTCTGGAAGTACCTAGGTAGGTATCTAGGTATCTATGAGTCGACGCTGGCCGGGCTTGGTCCTGGGAACTCTGGGTCCTTATCTAATAAATACGCATTCATATATCTAGACCTAGACAACTTTACGCTTTGAAGGCCGTATCTCTTCTAACATCTTTGCTGCGATGGGCCAGGCATCAGCCAGCTGGAAGGACGGCAAGGCTCTGAGTCCTGAACCTGGTGGCTGGGCTATTATAGAGGAGGGGTCGAGTAATTCTAAGGAAATCGAGTAATCTATCACATAGGTACACTAGCAATATCAGAAGAACCAGGACACAATGCTTCGGGTTCAGTAAAACATCCATTAATGTATGGTACCTAAGCGCCGATGAAATAGGTATCATCCTGTCCTCGCGCGCTACATTAGACCATGCTCTCTGTCTCTCCAGATGCCAGAAAGCTGTCCGAGACCTCTGTGGTCTGTGTTAAGTTACAATTATAAGCCACATGCTTTGCTTTGCTCTTGGGGGTATGCTACCACTCTAAATGCCCGTCCTTATTACGCCAACCGACCGACCGGGTCCGAGTGTATTTCCTTTCCTTTCCTTTCCGTTTCTTTCCTTGTTGCTTTTTGCACCTATTCTGTCCCTTTCCTCTCTTATAACCTGCCTGTCTGCCCAAGCTCCTCCAATGCTAGCCATATGCGCGTGCCTTTTTAAAAATAAGCCATTTCTAAAATGTTACACGAGGTACTCCACGGGGCCAAACCCAACGCCACCAAAGACGAATCTAGTAGCCGGCCCCCACAGAGACCCGAAGTGATCCCATCCCTATTTGGACCGACTACCCGCATCGACCACTTTCCTATTAGCCCTCTCGAGCTTCTCGCGCGCCTTGTCGTCCAACTGACCAAACCACGCGCGGAGGTGCGCCACGTACGCCGTTTCCTTATCGCCGTACTCTACAGGCGGGCCTTTAATCTGCGCGGGCTGGTCCGCGCCGCGGTCGAACACGGCCCAGCTGGACTCGTCGTTGGTGCGCAGGCCGAACCCCTTGTTCTGCAGCGAGGTAACCGTAAAATTGCGCAGGAGCACCACGTCGCCCGGCTTGACCACCGGCAGCGTGTCCTTGTGCGGCCGGTAGAGCTGCACCTCGACGACCCCGAACGGGCCGATCGAGTGGTCCGTGATCGTAAACGACATCATGTACTCGCGCGGTCCGCCCTTGGCTCGCTGTGGGTCCGGGGGCTGCATCATGACGACGGCAATAACGTCTAGCTTTTTCTGCAGGTGCTGTCGTAGTACCTTGAGGGATGTGCAGTCAGGTAGCTCGTCCCGGAGATGACGGACAAGCGTAAGCTTCGTTTCTTTCAACTCTTCCGCCTGGGAGGCCGCTTTGTTGAGAGAAGCTCTGGCTAGTTGAACGCTGGAATCCTCCACCTCGGGAGTTGGGATTTCGCGGGCGGGAAGGCTCTTTCTCTGGGTAGGAGTCTTCTTCGAGGATGTCTCCTGCTGCTTGGCGTTTCGTCTAGATGCATTCGCAGCTCGAGCAAGCTGCACACTCGGATCTGCCTCCGGCTCATGCTCTACAGTATCAACTGGCGCAACTTCCGAACTAGCTTGCTCTTGCGCTAAGTTTCCAAGTTCAGGAGATGGTCCTCTCGAAACAATTTCCGGGATTGTATGTTCTTCATGATGTTCCTCTTCATCCTGGCCGACATCAGCCTCGCTTTCGTCATTTTCGACGCCATTGGCCTCATCCACATCCATCATTTCTGAATCTTGACCTTCGTCAAAGTCTTGAGAGATGATGCTGGCTTGTAGTTCCTCGTCAACCTCCATCTGAGATATGAATGACGCACTGGCACCAGAAGCGTCAACTTCGACGTCCGAGTGGGCTTCGACTTCGGCTTCGACTCCGGCTTCTACTTCGGCCTCTACTTCAGCCTCGACTTCGACTTTGACGTTCGTCGTAACTATAGGACTCGGCTCGATCAAACTCATTTGTGTTGCGTCGTCGGCATCAACTTGGCTCTGGAAGCTCAGGGCCGGCGAGGCTGCTATGTGCTTAGGCTGCGTAGTCTCCTCAATATTGTTTGGAGGAGTTTGTTGTCTTTGCACTACGGTAGGTTCAGGTACGTGTTCTTCGACTTGCTCTACGGTGTTTTCCGCAGCCAATACAGGCTCGACCGTCTCCACTGGCTCCACCAGGTCGACTAATTGTTCGGTAACCTCCTCGTGGATGGCAATACCAACCGGCGCGTCGATTTCAGATAGCACGGCTGCTACGGGGTTTGAAGAAGTGATATCTCCTATTAGTTGCGTACTTTGAGGCGTTGGAAGCTGATCAGCTGGTATTTGGGGCTCAGTAGCGGCGGTAGTCTCTTCCACTATTACCTCCTCAAGCTTCTCTTCATCAGCTGGTTGAGATATGAACGAATGCGTTAGAGGGGGAGACGATGGGGCAATAATTGCTGCTTGTTGATCGTCGTCAAGATCCATGGGTTGCGGATCGGCAGGAGCACTCGGTAAAGTGGATATCATGTCAACCGTCTCTTCCTCTTGTGCATCTTGCGATACCTGTTCTTCTGACTGTTTCTCTGGCTCATGCGTAGAATTCGTCGAGGGTATGTCAGCTTCGAGTGAGGTGGTAGTCATGACAATATCGTCGTGAACCTTCTCAGGGGACTCGGCTCGTTTATTGGCGTTTGATTCGTCGTCAACTGTTTGGCTCAACATCTCAAGCCCTTCTGCAGCAGATTGCGCAACACCAACTTTCCCGCCTCTCATTACTGTATCGCCATCTTCATGATAAGTGGCAATAATATCCGCCGTGCTAGCTTGGACCTGTCCTTTCACGTCAATGTCAATGGCAATGTTGACATTGCGCTGAGGTTCAAAGTCATCTGCTTCTTGATAGATCACTATAGCTTCTTCTTGTCCCTCTTCGAGAAGCTCACCTGCGACTTCCTCTTCCTTTGCGTCTTCCTCTGCATCCTCCTCTTCACTAATAGGGGACTCGGACCTAGAGTGATCATATGCGACCTCATCTTGCATTCCGATGACTTCATATTCTTCCGGCTCGTCTTCGTCAAAGGCTTCATATTCGCCTTCTTCGCCTTCTTCGTCGCTTTGTTCTTCGCTTTCGCTCTGATCCGCTTGTTCAAGATCTTGAGATCGAGGTGCAAATACGGGCGGTTGATGCGGTATACTGTCGAGAGCTGCTTGAGATGAAGGCTGCGGCGGTTCGGCCATATCATCTTCTCCCTCGTCATCTCCCTCATCCTCAGACGATGAGATAAGATCGATGACCTGAGGAGTGGACTGTGTGGCGGGTTGAAGTGGTTGTTGAGGTTCGTCATCAGCCATTTCGTACTCGCTCTCATAGTCGAGGTTTTCGGCATCTTCATCCTCTTCATCCCCTCCCTCTCCGTCCTCCCAGCTTTCACCACCGTCGAACTCCGGTTCTAGATTGGGTGATCGTAGGTCTTCATCATGACTGTCGTCCTCATCATCATCTGGTCCGATGTAATTTCTCGTGTCGTAATCGCCACCCATTTCGTCCGGGTCGTACTCAGGCTCATCCTCGTCTGAGAACTCGCCGTCTACTTCATCTTCAACATCCGCTGCGTCATACATGTCGAGGTCGTCAATCGGACCGTCCATGACAGTGTCCTCCGCAGCAGTTGGAGAAGGTAGGTCACCATCCGAATCACTCTCATCTATAACAACGGCATTGTGAGGAGATTCACCTTCGGTACTACCTAGGCGATCGGTATGTGCCATTGAAGCTGCTCGAGACGGACTGTTGATTGTAGCCCAAGGAGCAGGCCCTGCGCCCGGTGCGGCAGGGACATGCCCACCGAAAGAGTTATGGTCATTATCCGCTGCTCGTGAGAACGGTTGCTCATCATCAAGGTAGGACGCAGGGTAATTGACCTGTGACACTTGCGGGCCCAAACTAGTTCTCTCTTCGTTGTCGACGTCTAAAGGTGGATAAGCCGTCTCTTGTGGGACAGTAGGCATAGCATAATCATGCTCATCAGCTAGTAAGTGGTCGCTGGAAGGCTGACCAATATCCTCAACAGCGAGATGGTTCGGTTCACTAGGCGAACGAGTATGGCTGCCGGGTCTCATTACCTCAACCATTACCTCGACCTCTATAGATCGTCCATCTCCGTAGGCATTTGAAAAGCTATGAGGCTGAGGCGGTGGTTCTACTATATGTGAATAGTCCTCCGCTGGTAAATTCATAGGTCTAGGATCCCACACTGGCTGGAGGTGGTCGGTGGGGGTACCAAACGCGACATTAGGTTGGAATGTAGGTATTGCGGGAGTAGTATTAGGAAAAGAAGCGTTAGGATCGAATGGCGGAATCGATGCGGGTGTTGTAGTCGACCATTTGTTATGAAAACCGCCCTGAACGCCATGGTCCACCATGCCATGTTGATGAATGACCTCATCTTCCATCAACGATGACTTTGGTCTGTAATCGGCTTCATCGGGTCTCTCGGTCATCTGATCAGGCAAGGACATAGGGAAGTCGAGCTCCATGGTTTGACATCCTTCATCAGCCATCTCGGGTCTTATCGGCGAACTAGAGCGATCCTGAGGCACGACAGGTTCGGGGCTTGAGCTTGGAGACTGGCTGTTGTAGGCCCATGCACCACTCTCGCGACCAAATCTCGACCGTTTTCGACCTTTGCCTTTGACACCACCATCTTCTTCAAATATGTCATACCCGTCTTCATAGAGGGAGCCGTAGGACATTCGTGCCCTCTTGATAAAGGCTGGAGACGCATACTCGCCATCCTTGAACATTGAAATAGGCGTTTTGCTAGGTGGGGTGAGTGCGCCGAGGTTGTCGGGTAGGAAATATTCGACATGATTGGTCTCGGTCGGTGGTGTTTCGATAAGACGTTGGGGCTCTACCGGCGAGGGGTGGTCGACGTTGACAAGCCGTGCTTCCTGAGTGTCATCTAGGGTTACTTGAAGAACAAGCTTGTCCGAGTATCCCAACTGCCAGTCGATGCCTGCGCCAGGCAGGCTCTGGCGTCTCTTGGTTTCTTCGGGTTCCCATGAAGAACCATCTAAGCTAAGTAGGACGGCATCACCACTGCTCAATCCGCTCTCTCCGGCAGCCTTAGCTGAGGGGCCGGTCAGATTAATGCGAACTTGTCCCTTGTGTCGACGAAGACGATAATCGGGTTCTGCGAGGATGAATGCGAAGGTGCCTTTAACGGTGCTGTAAGGCCAGGTGATAGTGACGACGCCACGAACGGTGCATGATGGACCGTCTAAGAGGTCGGGACTTAGGTCTGCAATAGGGGTCTGAGTCGCGGCGAGGAGGCGCTGTAGGGGGTCTGACGTGTTGGTAATTGGAGCCATACTGTCGACATAATTCCCGTGGCAGCGCGATCGCGTTAACGTTGATTTCGGATTACGGATCAAGTAGGAAGATGTCGAAGGCGGCGCATTTGCACGGAGGCTGCGCGTACAGATAATAAAGAGTGAAAAATTTGGGGAATTTGGAACTTAATCCCAAAATAGTTGCAGTGACGTGGTATCGAAAATATGCGACGTGGATTTGGGTACTGGATTGTAGATTCACGTTCACGTTCACGATGAGGTTGGGATTGAACGTTGAAGCTGAATGCATCTGCATCTGAAGCTACCAACGAGAGCTTCAATTCTAAGTCCATTTGCATCAATTTGCACTGTGCGCCTCATGCCACCAGCTGCCCCAGCCACCCGTTCAAGTCTACACGTGCTGATAGGCTCCCCGGTAGAGAAGTCCCATAAAATAAGCTACGTACCAACCCACCATCGAACAATCGAGGTTATTCGTATAATGCAGAAGGGCGTTACGCAAAATGAGTCGCCTCGCCAAGAATATAATAAAACGCTTTAACTTCGAACCACCACAACTTTACCAATTTGAGAGTCTAAGTCAGCGGAAATACATTATGTGAGAAATTAATGGCTGTGCTATATATAATGATTTTTTTCCGAATTTAATATGCCTTGTTTCAATACTAAAATTTAGCCGAGTCATCCACTAATAGACTTCATTATGCTAGTATCTCCAGCTTTGATTAATTGCCTAATCCAAGTTGAAGAAAATCTCAAAAAATAGCATAATAGAATTCAAGCCTTCAATTATATCAGAGTGATTTTTCCTAATTTAATACTAGGTAGCTTTTGTTGCTGTTGGATGTATTGGTAAAATATATTGAGTTTGGTGGTCTGTTAGTGAGCTGACTCATTTTGCGTAACGCCCTTTGCCATATCAAGCTCATCAATCATGAATGTTTTTGGCTGCCATTGGTATTTGTGTAATTCAACCTTAATGCCGGATTCGAATTATGCCCACATCATATCACCTGCTCAAATGCGATCATGCACATATCAACTACCTCTTACAGCTCAGACATAGAATGCCATGGCTGTAGTCTTGCCGCATTCCATCCACGTACAATTCTAAATAGCATAAGTTTTCTTAAGAAATCGTTTGCGGCGTGAGTTAGCTAAGATGACAGACATCACATAGCATATCATTATACCCAATGGATAGGCTACTGATCTCGAAACACAACCTCCCACCGTCTAGGCGTAGGTGATAGTCCAATTACCAGGAAGTTCCGGAAGCCCTACGGCGGCTCGTTAGCAAGTTTTCTGACCCACTGAGCCTGGCAAAACATGACTTACATCCGTCATACGGCTCCTCGACGGTTTGTTTGATCGTACACGCACTCGCCTCATCCGCGGTCTGGCTCTTCAGCTCGGAGCATTTATCGTTACTGCATCTCGCATCGAGGGCTCTCTGTAGCGCATCATCCTTCCAGCCGAACAAATAATCACCATGTTGACCATAACCTGATCTGTAACATCACCATTAGCCTTTTGAGTAAAAAAAATACAACCAGAAAACTCACCCGTCTCCCATGCTGTACACAAACGGCTGGCTCCCGTCCTCGGGCCAGATCTCCGGGTTATTGAAGTGGCGCGTGTCCCAGATGACCTCGTACATGAGCTGCGGCAGCTTGACGGGGTGGCTGGCCGGGCACGGCCCGCCTGACTCGAACGTGCCGGACTCGGGGTACGCGACGTGGCTCCTGTGGTCGGGCGAGTCGACGTTAACGCCGTCCCAGCACGTCGGGAACGTGATGGTCGTGCGGATGCCGCCCGTGCACATCTTGGGCGGCAGCGCCGCCGTGTCATCGCCCGTGCAGGGCGCGCCGCCGAACGGCACCTGGTTGACCGTCGCGAAGCACCGGTGGCAGAGCTGCCGTTGCTGGTTCTCGGCTGACCGCAGCATCGGGTCGCCTACTAGCATGCGGAATCCCTATGGTTACAACACATTATCAGCGATACCATCTCTTTGAATTTCCCGCTCCGCCTTCCAAGAAAGCATGTCGAGGACCGAATGCAACAACTCAAAACTCACCGGCGCAAACGCCGTGACGTTACTCTTTCCATCATACGGCGGAATATAATAAACCGTCAATCCACCATCAGCCTGAAGCCCCATATTCACGAGCTGCGGCACGCGCTTGAGCGTCCCGTTGCGAGCCCTGAAGAACAGGTTGGCAGTCCAATAATTCGAGAAGTCCTCGGAAAAGGAACACGACGTGCAGGTGGACTCCTTGACCGGATCGAAGTCGCCGGGCGTCATGCTCGAGCGGAACGAGTTGCCGCCGCCGACTTGGTGCATGTGTGCCGACGGGACGTTTCCCGGCTCGACCAGCGGGTCCAGGCGCTCGATCGTCAGCTTCGAGCACGAAAACCGCATCATCTGCTGCGCGGCTGCATCTTGTGACAGCAGCGCCGTGAGCGCGATGAGAGAATGCCACTGCATCTTCCTACTTCCGAGCTGGGTGTTTTTTTCAGGTCTAGTAAGGTGTTTGAAGTAAGCCACGAGCCCAGAAAAATGAACGATATATTTAGTAGTAGGCAAGTTGGTGACTGCTTCGTTCAAATAGCCCGGACGCCTAGATTGGCAGCGATGAGCGAGATGTCGATCTCATGGCGGCGTCTTTACACCGTATATGTAACGCCAGCCGCCATTTCGAACCCCCGTAGACAATGCCTTGGGGTGGTCTGGGGAATATCAGCGTAGACATAAGCGATTCGTGAGAGAGCAATTGCCGTATATTAATAAATCACCGGATAATCTGGTCGGTGTCCTAGGGGAAGGGATATACCCCCAGCGCGATTGCTCGCGACGGTTTAATTGGTCAGTAATACTCCTCCAGGGCAAGAGTCGACATGTCAATATTCGCCGTGGGCTTGGGTCTGCGTATTATTCATTACTTGGTCACTGTTCAGCCCCTGTCATGACAGCTGTCGATATACGGTATATGGGATCATGCACCACTTACAAGGAGACCTTGAGGTGAGGGTTTTAAACCACCATTTCATTCATATTGGATGATTGAAAGTCAAGATCCATCTTAGGCCTTGGCAATTGTGAACAGAGCACTTTTGCAGTTCTTCAGGTTTAATACCTGGTCTCAATGATATCATGGGCTTCGAGAAATTAAACTCTATAATGCAATAGCCTTTATAAGATATATTCCATATATCGATGTCCCTCTATAAATTCAACTAAACCTAAGTAGCGCCTCGTGAATGCTCATCCGTCCAGTCTACTACCAACGCCCACGAGTATCAACATACCCATCTGCCAACGCCTCCCAGTCTACCTTTCCGGGCTCCCTCTCTTGCATAACTGGCTCTCGAAACGAATCATCAAATATCAATACATCGCCTCTATACGGAATCTCCCGCTCATACCACTTCTCACCGTCGCCGTCCTTCACTTCCCCGATGTCATCTGGAACCTCGATTTCCTCCGTGGTCGCTGGCACCCCATCTTCACTTTCTAGATAAACCCACGCTCGAGTTTCTCCCCCCTCTACCTCAACACTAAACTCCTCATCCTCACCATCATCCCCAATCTGCTCTCCGCCCCAGCCAAACCACCCGCTCGTCCCCTCCGGCCCCCTCACCACAGCCACAACTCCCTTCCCTTTCCCTTTCTCCTTTCCTTTCCCATCACCCCGCACAGCCACCCTCCAAACCGCAACCTCAAACCTCCCCCTCGCAACCGCAAACCCACCCCTCACCCACCCAAGCCACCTCGTCAAGCTCGGCCTAACCCTCCACGCCCTCCCCCCAGGCCCCAACAGCCGTACCCCCAACACGCTTTCCACGAGCACACTCGTCGGCCCCGCCGCCCACCCATGCGCATGACTATTCCGACTCGCCTTCTCGTACGCCGGGTAATGCACGGCCCCATCGACTCTAAACCCCTCGGCGAGAGTGCTATTGGTAAACCCGTCTCCATCAAGCAAGTATCCCCACATGAGCAACATAAGCTCAACCGCAACATCAGGACGGCCTGCCGCGCAGTGTGCTTGTAGTTCAAAGGACGACGCGAACGGGCTCATGACGTTGGGGAACTCGGGGGCGGGCGCGCCGAAGGCGGTCCACCTATTGCGGAGGCGGTTGCTGATTTGCCGGGGGATCGGGGAGGTGCGCGGGTGCATGGATGAGATTAGGACCCAGCTGTTGCCGTCTTGGGGGTCGATGTGCTGGGGGCCGGTGCAGTGGCGGGTGGATAGGTTGTCTGAGTACAGACCCGTGTCGTTGCAATATAGCTGCTCGATGCCCTTCTCGAGCTTCTGCCTGACGAGCGCCCATTCCTCAGTGGCGGCAAGCACGTCGAAGTCGGAATCGTCGTCAGCCAACCACTCGGCAAGCTTAATCGACCGTCCCAGCACCTCGTGCAAGATCGCGCTAGCCTCAATATTATGACCGCCCATACCATGGCGATTCCAGTCCAACGTCGAAGTAACACGCATCAAGTTCTTCCCATCGACCTTCGCGACGCTCACCCCCAGAGCCCACGTATACGCGCCCCAGCGCCTACTTAGCCAAGCCATATCCCCCGAATACAGCACATAATCATACGTCGCCAGCAGCGCATGCAAATGATACGTATCACTAAACTCGCCCCTCCACCCCAACGGCGGCCCCGCATACGGTATGGCTCCATCACCATACTGGTGTCTAAACAGGACATCCAGCGCATTCCTCACAGCCAGCACATCGCCCGCGCTCACCGCGACCGCCGGCACCGCAACGTACAAGTCACCAGGCCACACAAGGCGGTCCCGCTTCGCGCCGTCGGTAACCACGGCGGTACCCCGCGCGACCGTGAAATTCGAGTACCAGGACCCGGGCGGCGACCGGTTGTGGTCGACGACGCGGTTCGCGGGGATCAGCGCGGAGCCCGCGGCCGGGTCGATGGTTGCGAGTTGTAAGGTGTACGCGCCGGCGTACCAGATGCGGTTTAGTAGCGCGCTCGAGCTGTGGAAGTAGCCTGAGTACGCCCTGCCGTTCGTTTGCGAGGGGAACGACGTGCAGTTTACCCAGATCTGGCTGATGCCGACTGAAGGCTTGGAGCGAGGCTTCCTCTCACCGGGGACATGATAGCTGAAATCATCTAGACCCAGAACTTTCTGTGCTGTAGTCTTAACAAAGTCGAAAAGATAGCGCAGGCTAGATTGTTGGTGACCTTGAGCTTCGAACATTGGGATCATATCGATATACAAGGTCAAGTACTTGAAGGCGCCTCTGTTGAACTCGGGGTCCACGCATAAGGATCTAGTCCGGTTACCAAGGTGGAAAGGAAGCGGGAGGTCCCATTCCTCTTCATTCGTTGCATCTGACTGTCTGCCAACAAAAAATGGCGACTCGGAATATGCAAGATTCAGTACTGGATCTTCAGTTACAGAGTCAACTTGGAAACAAACACTGACAAAAGACGACTATTAGCAGGTGTCGTGGATCTTCTTTCCACAAAACAGCTTACCGTCCGGCGATATTCTCCTGAAACTCCACTGTAAGCAAACCCCCTTCCCCGATCAATACACTGCCACCATAGCTGTGTCTTGCTGTAAGTAGTCCATAGCCGTTACCAGGCGTCGTGACATTCCCCTCGACCTTCCAGAAACGTGCAGGGGTGATGTAAGACTTGTTAGCTGGCGCTTTGATATACTTATCCCATGGACCTGGGAATACAGGCTTGGTTGGAAGGTTATGGTAATCGATGCCTGATGAAACGCCAGTAAACGTGAGTAGCGAGAGCAGGATGCCTAAAAAAGACTTCATCGCGACCATCTAATCTGCGATAGGATATTTCTCCTCTGCATGTATTGCCGCTCTACTATAGCGTCACATCGTTCTAGAATCTGCATGTAGTATTTATCGAAATGGGAAACTCAACAGCTATTAAGGTAGTGAGGTAGTAGAGGATGGGTGGGTTATGCGGGGAAGCTCCTCTTCATCCCCGGCTTGGCTACACACCTTCCATCTCAGACGAAGTTTATCGCTCGAGTATCACAATTGAGTTTAACACAACACATTTATAGTATTTGGGATTTGTTGACTGTCTGCCAGTTTGTGCAATGGTTTAATTTGGGGAGTATGCTAAAGCGCAACGCACTATACCGCCTTGCTTTAGCTCACTAAATAACTAATAGCAACATTCAGCAGGCGTCAGTTACCACTTGGTAACATCAACACTGAGAAGTCGACTAGTTACTGGGGGAGAGTAAGGGGATCACTGTTCTACCACTTGGGAGTAACAGCTTTCAAAGCATTGTCCTCTGGTCTGTACCAGGTTGTTGAAGAAAAATTCAACTTGTTGGACAATGTTTTAGGTGAACCTTTACAAGCAAGATTTACCACAAATCCCTCTCTGAATCGGAGGGTAGGAGCTTTCAAGCTACCATTGACGACCCTCGTATCAAATATAACACTTCCTCTCCCTTCAACCACTTTTCTCTCAGACCTGGAGCTTTAAAGCGACCAAGTAGCCTGTCCTCTTGGGTCACATCGACCGCGACTTCATGCTCTTCATAACTCGATTAACGCCGATCTCATTGGGGCTTGGGTAGGGGGGCTGGGCAATATGTAGGGCAAATCAGGGGAATAGGGGTATGATGTTGGTGTTGTGACTATGTGCTGAATTGCCCAGTGAGCTCGTAGTTTCGGGTCCATGCGAACCGTCCCGTTTCGATTAGTCTTCTTCGACACTTTTACATGTCCATCGAGTCACCGCCGTTGGCAAAGTTGAAGCCACCTCCTTGTCCACCATTGGTGCCTCCGAAGCCGAAAGTGCCGTTAGCTTGAGTTTGGGCAGCCATGCCATCGTCGGCATTCTCATCCTCATCCGAGAAGTACTTCTCAATGATGTTGTAAGACTTCATATAGATCTCCTCGTTGGCGTTCGTCTGGCAATCGTGGATCTTCTCCATGCCTCCACACTCCTCGATGAACAGTGCGTAACGGTTGATCGATTCAGGTCCCTCACCAGCGGCTTGCTTGTCGAGGTCACCAACCTTCAGAATGTTCTCTAAGCCATCCAAGGCAACTTGGATGATCTTGTTGTCGGGGCATGCGAGAAGATCGCACAGGGGCTTGATACAACCCTGCGAGACTAGATATCTAATCTGCTCGGGCTTCTGGAGTCCTCCGCTGGTGGCGTTGCTAATTGCCCAGCAGGCCTCCTTTCGGGTCTTCAAGTCGCCGTTAGAAAGCAAGTGGATCAGAGGCGGAATAATGTTCGCGTCAATAACAGACTGGATCTGCTGCGAGTTGCCTGCCGTGATGTTCGAAATGGTCCAGCATGCCTCCTTGCGAATCCCATCCTTGTTCGAACTAAGAAGGGACAGGAGACACGATAGGGCACCGCAGTTGATGATAACCTGCGTCTGGACGTCGTCACCGGTGACTATATTACCAACCGATCTTAACGCGGGGGTCTGGACGGAGGTGGATGCATGCATGAGCAATTCCACGAGGCGGCGAGGGATGCCAGCCTCGATGACGGCTTGGATCTTGTCATTGGAGCCATCTGACAGGTAGGAAATGGCCCAGCAAGCGTCGATCAGAACCTCGTCGTCAAGCGAATACACCAACTTAGCAAGAACGGGAAGGGCAGGCGCAATCTAGAGACAAATGAGTTAATACAATGGTTTAATAAGCCGAGGGACTAATCAGCACTCACAGTATTCCAATCAGGTTGAGGAGTTTTTCCTCGGCAGAAGTTACTCAAGGTCCAAGTGGCATTTCTAAGCATGCTCAACTTGCGACTGTCGCCAAGCAGGGCCAGCAATGGCTTCAAAGCGCCGCAGCTCAAGACATAGTCACGGCAAGAAGGACTATCACCAGCTATGTTGCCTAAGGCCCAGACAGCCTGCTCGCGAACATCAGGCTCGGGGCTTGCTAGTAGCTCGACGAAGATGGGAACGGCACCGGCCTCGATGACAACCTGAGTCTGCGTAGCGCTTCCCGATGCAATGTTGGTCAGAGCCCATGCGGCCTCGAACTGAACGAGTGTGTGAGGCGATCGAAGGAACTCAACGAATCGGGTAACAACACCAGTCTTGATGACCTCTTCAATCGGAGGGTTGCGCTCCTTGGAAAGCAACTTTCGGAACTTTGTAGTAGCTTGGATCTGAAGTTCTATTTGTTCGGAGAAGACACCTTGTACCATCTGGGGGAGGTCCTCGTTGAGCTATTCGAATGGATTGTTAGCATCAGGCTTCAGCAGATGAGGTAAGTGAAGTAGGCTAAGCAGCGAACGAATGCGGGCGCGGATATTGTGGAGCACCCGTCTCCATGGCAAAAAGCCAAGGTAAAGGGGGAAGAAAAAAAAATAGAAGCTTGAAAGAAAAAATATCGGGTTGGAAATGGAACGTACCTGGCTTTCAGTGGGAGCCGTCTCATCGTCGCTGTCTGGGGCAGCACCCAGCGATGCACCGGGACGATTATCGCCAGTGCCGATACCTCGTCGCTTGGCTAGGTTCTCCTCGCGCTTGGCCTTGCGGATCTCTACTGCAGCTTCCTCGCGACGTCGGCGGAGCTCATCGGGCTTAAAGGTACCCTTCGCCTTGTAATTAGTACGACGATGTTCGGGAATGAATCTGTCGGCCATGATTGCTGATGTTTTATTGAGGTGTTCAGTGGTTCAGTGGCGGAAAATAGAAGAGACCTAAGAAGGCGGGGTGGATTTGTTTTGATTCGCCCCTGACGCTAAACGGTGAGGGATGCGAAAAGCTTAGGAAGTGCGGGAGAGAGTAATTAGGAAAAGACACTTGAATCCCAAGATTGTCTGTATCTTGATCTTGATGCGCGGCTCAGGGTGAGCAAAGGTTGTGCAAGAAGATGCAAGGTGGAAGAAAAAGATGGAGGAGGAAAAAAATACAAATAGTTTCGATTCGTAGTGGGGGAAATTATGATGCTGGAAACAGCAGAAACATTTGGTTCTGGATGGATTTGGTCGCTCTTTCAACCGCTAGCCGTTAGTGGGGGTTCCCTTAGAACAGCGAGCAAGGGTACCTAAGGCATCCAAATCATGGGCCAATCACCCACCAACAAAGAGTAGCATTACCTGCAAGCACAGACCAAGTTGCAAGTCAAATCGCACACGAAAAAGCCACATGACAATCATGTGACACCGCAGCGATTAAAATCCACTATTTCTTTTATCCCTTAAAGTTATACATCAACTTATGCAATTTATGCGATATAATGCAAACCCCATCTATCATTGACGCGCCGGGACGCGACTCACTTAATAGGTACACACCTAAGGCACCTGCAAACCCTGTCACTCTATTATTTTCCAGATAAGTCGACGCTGTGACCTTAGAATAACGACTTTTTGTCATGGTCATTCTTCTACCACCAATGTCGCAGCTTCACGTTATGATCATTTTCTTTAATCATGACCCAGCCCCAGCGCAGGCCGCTTAGCTCCATGGCACCTCAAAACGCAAATCTGGATCCGCCATTTCCTTCTGACTTCGTGACTGTTCGGGACATTCTTGAAGGGACCATCCGGCCCGGCAAATTTGTCAATGTCATTGGCCTTGTCAAAGATCGTAGAAGTCCAAGAGAAACAGGTGGAAAAGGTAAACTCCCTAAGCAGATGACTTTTAACTGAGACCAGCTAATGTAAGTCTTGGAAGACTGGAAATCTGCTCTGACCATATACGATCAGACGATCGAACACGAAGATGCAGGACTCGTTATCAACATATTCAGACCCCTGTCGGAGATGCCCGAGCCGGACGCTAGAGACGTTGTGGTAGCGCATTCCATTAAGGTCCAGAATTACCGGAATGAAGTGTCATTGATAACTAACCATCTAACTTCACTCCACGTGTACTCAGCAATCGAGATACCCAAACCTCCCAAATCAGCCAAACAAGCACTACAGCCTCCTCTGGGAACGAAAAAATGGGTTCCTGGCGACAAGGAGCACGAGTACGTGGCCTGGCTATACCACAACATTGACAAAGGCGCTGTACCGGATGCTACTGCCTTCGCCAGCAGAGTTGATCAATCGCGGAATATCAGGGAGAAATTCCAACTTTTGAGCAATGTCCAGGAGGGCCAATTCTACGACATTATTGGCCAAGTGGTCAAAGATCCATTTGACCAGCTAGATAAAGCAACTGTGTGGATTTCGGATTACACCGAGAACGATGCTTTCTACAAGTTCTCCTGGGACCCCGAAGAAGCCACCAAAGAGAAGGAGGGAGACCCGTACGGATACACGACGGCGAAGAATGCGGAGTCTAGCAAGTGGCCTGGTCCCTACGGCAAGCGTTCCATCCAGGTGACCTTATTCGGGATGCACGCCGAGCTCGTGAGCAAAGAAGTCACAGCTGGAACCTGGGTGCGACTGCGAAATCTGCAGGTCAAATACGGACATAATAGCAACAATCTGGAAGGGTTCCTGCGAGAAGACCGCAATTCTTATAGTTCGGGAGTTCGGGTCGATGTTTACGCGCTGGATGATCCAGATAATATCGATGACCGCCTCAAGGTAGCTATCAGGCGGAAGAGGGATTACGAGAAAACGGCGAAGAAACAGCAGAAGGATATTGCCGCGAAGGGTTTCAAGCGAAAGGCAGATGGACAAGGGGGAGCAAAGAATTCTAAGCAACGACGTGCCGAGGCAAGGGCCGCGGAAAAGGCTAAGAAATTTAAGGAGATCGAGGAGCTAGAGTCAGCAAGGGAACGTAGAAAGGAGGAAGAACTTGGCATCAACAAGATAAGTATGAGAATCCGTAATCTTCTAGGTTTAGTAGCTTTTGCTAATAGAGAACTCAGTCAAATGCGACAACGATGACCAGCCCATCTACTCTGTGCCCTCTATAGTCGAGCCGGTAACGTACGAAATAACCGGAAACCAAACGGAAACGACTCTGATACTTCCGTTTTCGTGTATCAAGTATCGAGCCAACGTTCGAGTTGTAGACTTCTGGCCTGCTAAGCTCGAGGATTTCGCAGCTTGGCGCAAGATCACGGAATACGATATATTGTCGACACAAAGCAACGATTCCGATTCCGATCTGGATGAAGACATGGACACGCTTGACCGGTTTGCGGGCAAGAAGATCTGGGAGTGGCAATTTGCCTTACAACTCGAAGAGGCCGACCCGAAGGAAAAGGGCGAAAACGACAAGGTGTGGGTCTTGGTCGACAACCAACAGGCCCAACTACTAACGGACCTCACCGCAACAGAGTATGTAGATGTTTCAATCAAAAATTCTTCATTCGTCCGTACATGACTAACCCTCCAACCAGTCTCCGAGCAAACCCCGATGACCTAAACCAGCTCCGCGAGCAGCTCTTCAAGCTATGGGGCAACCTCGAAGAGCTCAAGCAGCAAGAGACGCAGCGCCAGCAGGCCGAAGTACAGCGTCGACAAGCTGTCAAAAAGCGTATCGCCGCTCAGCAGCCGCCGGAAAGTAGTCCGCCTCGACCATCGACTAGCGACCAAGCACAGGCGCCAGCAGCCAATAACAACAATAACAATAATGACAGAGGTGCCGTGTTGTCGAATAAGCCGTTTACGTGCTGCATCCACCAGTACGGCATCGAAGTCCGCGAAGAGAAACCTGCGAAGGCGAACGCCGGTGAAGGGAAGCGGTACGAGAAGGTATTTGGGTTGTACGGGACCAAGATTGGCTCCTGAACTCACTTCGTGGACGATGATGAAATATGAGTCGAAAGCCTTGCTTCTTCTTGATACCTGGGGACAGAGCAATCAATGCCAGGTAGGTAGTATTATATATAGGGGTGGCTCTTAATAATTGCCGAAGGAAAATGATTTACGAAGTAGCTGGCTCGAGCAGGTAGATATAGCTATTTTAATCAAATCCTTGCTATCTGCAGACACTTGAACGGACTAGGCGCTGTATCAGTAATAGTCAATCCTACAGTCGCAGGTAGGTAACCACCCAAGGTGAATCTACTTCTCAAGTAATACACTCTTCAGCATCAGGTAGCAAGTCACCCATAAGACATCGTGACGGAGTCTATAATTATCTTCTCGAACATCCTCAGCTCTTGACTCCTTGCAATTAAACCTCCTTCTCCTTCTCCTTTCCTTACTACAAGCCACCATGCCGCCATCGTCGGGAAAGGAAAAAACACCACTTGTAGCAAAAATGAATAATCTTAGGCATGCATGGTATCGCAGTTTCATACTCCATCCACAACTTGATCTGGCTTCCTTTGCAACAACAGCAAACGACCTTGCGAGAAAAAGAGGAAAAGACAAAATCATACAAGCTTTAAGAGTTCCGCCCCAAGTCCAGTCAGCCAGCCATCAAGTCGTGCAAAGTGAATCAACTCTCTCGAAGCCCGTAAGTAGGTACAAGAATCATAAAACGATCAATCATCGGCTTTCGATCCGACCCATCAATCACCGATCACATCTTCCTCCTCCTCCATCGGCTCCCCCGTCGCCACCGGTCTCTCCTCCTCGTCCTCGTCATCATCTTCGATCGGATCATCAAGCAACTCCCTCCGTCGAAGGTCCTCCACAGTCCCCTCTTCCGGCTCCGCCTCCTCGAACGGATCCTCGACTCTCAGATTCTCGTTCTCGCCCTCATTCTCAATCTCCTCATCCTCGATATCATCATCATCAACCACCAACTCCGCACTAAGCGCCTGCTTCTTCGTCGCCTCCTTGCCACCACCCCTCGCCTTCGCAACGCCCTTCTTCTTGCTGCCGCCGCGCATCTCGCGCAGGTGGTCTTCATCCAAGTACGCAACAACATCCCTATAATTATTCCCGAGCTTCGTCTTGTTGCGATTAAGCCGCTTGCGCAGCTTACCGGCGTCGGGGCCGCTATGATCAATAACCTTGGCCAAGACCGCAAGAACCAGTTTACCCGTGAGCTCGCACAAAATCTTCTCGGCCTTGAGCTCCGCCGCGAACCGCTCCTGCTCCGTGAGCTCCTCGTCCTCGTCGTCCTCGGGCGGCAGCTCGTCGTCGAGCGGGTCCTCGTCGTCGTCCGGGTCGTTGAGCTGCTTGCTGGTGCGCTTCGCGTACGCGCGCTCCGCCGCATCAAAAATAGGAATAATCTCCTTCGTGATCAGCGCGGCGGGCAGCTCGTCGAGGAGCGGGCGCAGTTTTCTGTACTTGGTGGTCTGCGGGTCTTGCACTATCGGTCGCAAGAAGACGAACAGACCGCAGAGATCGCAGGCGCTGCCGACAGCGAAAAGACGGAGGTCGTCGTTGAAACCTCGCGAAGAGAAGGTTTCTATGAGATTCATAACGAAATCTCGGCGCAGTATGACCAACTTATCGACGTCATCATCGGGTATGTCTGCGTTGCTTTCGATAAGTGCTCGTAGTCTCCGAACTTTCCACATGAAATAGAACTGGCATGCTTTTATGGCGAAAGCAACCACTTCGTCTTCTGGATCGTCCAAGTCGTCGTTTGGTTCTATCAACAGGCCACGGTGCACGATATTAGTAAGGATGTTGATAGCTGGCAGGTCGGAATCTATAGATGTGCCTGGAGCTTCAAGAACATCCACGCAATCGGAAACGCTGACCAGCTTACTGATCTTCATTAGGATTTGGGAAAGCTCGGTGAGGGCCACTCGATCCAGATTTAAACGAGCCGACAGCTCGCAAATCTTGTCTATGCCTCGTAAGGAATTAAGCGAGTTCTCCCAAAGCATGGCAATTCTCGTGTCGGTCGATTCCTTAAGCTCGTCATATTGTTTGGCATGAATGAGCGCTGCTGTCGCCTCGTTGAGCAGCCCTTGGTCGACATGACGATTGAATTGTGTAGTAATTTCGTCGAGAAGTTTGTCATACGTCGCTGAGTTTTGGCGAAGCTGCTGGAACACGTCTAGATCGAGGAAATGCTCCAAGCGGAGTACAGTAGCAGCCATCGCAGAATCAGACCCAAACTTATTCAGCAGACGAGGGATAAGTGAAGCCAACTTGATCCCAGCATCATCCTGAGCTTCTAGCTCGAGTCTGCCAATCCTTCTCTTATGCCTGTCATGTTCAGCCGATGGCGCAAGGCTTTCCTTCACAGCGGCGGCCAGGACGTCAAGCAATATAGCTTCTTCTCGAGGATCAGGAGCGACGGTTCTCTTAGTAATAGCCTCAACCGATTGCGTCCTTGATCTTCCAGATTTGGCGCTGGTCGAATGATCAAACAGTAAGTAGCCGGCAAGAATCTGCCAATTGTTGATCTCGGGTATCTTTTCGTAGAGCACCTGGGTTGCCAATGCAATCCGGGAGTCCGGCATATTGGCATTGACCACGTCTGCTGCTACGTCCAACCCATGTCGTATTTCGTCTTGCTCTTCGCTCAATTGAGCATCGTAGACAGCGAGATTTTCCGCAAGAGCCTTAATATTGATCCAATCTTTTCGAAGTGAATCGTAGTCATCTTCTTCTTCCTCACCAAAGACTTCTTCCAGGGCGTCACTACCGCCAATTTCGTCGACTTTGTTCTCAATAAGCTCCTGCACTAGCGCCGAGAAAAACCCGACGACAGCTTTGCGAACCCTGACCTCAGAGTCAAAGAGAAGTTTGCTAACAGAGTCGACTTCTTCGGGCTCGAGCATGCCAGATGCACGCAGAATGTCCACAACGCCAATTGCGGCAACGCGCACAGAGACGTCAGAATCTCTCGTTGCCATTTCGACCAGGCGAGGTCTAAACCTGTCGATAAAGTGCGCCAGCTTCTCTGCGTCCCGCTTCAATACACGCCCCAGCTGCCTCAGAACCTCCATTCGCGTAGGAACAGAGATATCCGAAAGCAGCCATCCAAGATATCGCAGGTATTCGGGAGACATGTAAACCGTTGGAAGCGTACACACCCAGGTACCAAGAGCTTCAATGCACTCGGAGCGGATCTTGTGGTCGATGTCACGGTATCGATGCACAAAGACAATGTCGAAAAGGTCCTTGACTTTCCCGTCGATGAAGTCGCGGCTGCGATTCGCAGACTCGAGTGCCTTTTTGGTGTTTTCAACAAGGTTCTTGTTCTTGCCTCGGCGACCAGACTCGGTCTGCAAAGCTTGATTCGACTTGGTAATTCGCTCGTCGAGCTGCTTCGTCACTTCAATAAGGGCAGTAAGCATCGCTAGGCCTACAGTCGTAGCCGTATGTCTGAAGGGACGTAAAGAAGAGGAGGACATAATGCCAACCCATCGCTGGATGTTGTCCAACAAGTCTTCGTCGCTGTACAACACATCGGTCTGGTGAAGCAGGCGGATCAAGGAGTCGAAAAATCCGATGAGGAGACCCCGAAAGTCCTTGGTACCCTTAGCCCTCGATATTAGAGGATAGTCCAAGATATTAGTCTGTAGGTACAAGTATTAGCATATGACGATAATGAGTCTAGGTGATGTCGCGAACCTGCTGATAAGCATCTTCTAGCTCCGATAGCTTGTTTGCAGAGTTGTCTGGGTCTCGGATATCATCTTCTGTCAGCTGCTGCTCACACCCAGCCGCAAGCAAGACGCAATTAATGATATCTGTTAACGCTTTCGCATCATCTTGCTGGTAGCGCTGAAACCAGTTCGAGGCGACGTCGTCGGAAGAATCGCCGGAACCAAACACATCAGCTACAATCGCATCAGTATAATGCTAAATATTAAAACGCGCATGTCCCAAGGCTCGCTCTCACCGTATAGGCCATCCCCATCAGGATAAGCAATGACGACTCTCGCAGTCTTCTTAGGTCTATTAGGCAGCTTCACCGCAGGCGCATGCGGAGCAGAGGCGGCGTCTACCGGTGCACTTCCATTGACTTTTGCGCGCTTCACTGCAGGCTTCTTCGGTCTTGATCTTTTCGATTTCGTCTTGGATCTCGAGGGTTCTTCGTCGGCGTCGTCTTCGTCTTCCGGGTCGCTTAGTTCCTCTTCTTCTTCGGCTTCTTCAGGATATCCATTCTCGCCATCCTCGTCGTCGTGCTCTGGGCCTCTCTTGCGCTTGGATGAATGGTCGTTCTGGGATGCGTTCGGTTGGGGGGAGAATTTCTGAGGGGCTCTGACAACGCGTCCGGATCTTCGTCGCGAATTATCAGGGACGGAGGCGGGCGATGAGGTCGCGTTATTGTCCGAAGTCTCCATGAGGGGCAATCTAGATGGTGACATGTGGGAAAAATCAATGCGATGCGACCATTGCCTTGAGGTGCGGCTATAGAGAAAATGTTGGTCAGATTTGGAGGAGGAATTGCTGTCACAGGCGCGTCTGTTGGTGGGGAGCGTGTTTGTATATTCGCCAAAAATGAGAGTTCCGCCTGGGTTCCAAGGATCTGGGGGGTTGATTTAGTGCATGGCTGCGTGGACCCCTTAGCCTTATTATGCAATAATCGAGGGTTTACCTAATTGATATTAATCGCATACCAGCTACGAACCCCCTCTATTCAGAACAGCATCTCTGATCCTACTATCAATACCTACGAGAAAAGAGATAGAGAGTTTTCATTTATATATAAGGAGCTCAACAATTTAATTACGTAAAGACTCTAATCGTAATAGTTATTTTGTTCCTTCTTTTTAAGGCGAAGTTAGTCTTCCTAGAAGGTTTGCAATCAAACCACAGTCTATCGCTCGTTTTATAGATAAGCGTCAAATGACCAAGTTCTTTTCCCGCTCCCTAACGCGAAATGAGCTGAGCACCTAAATCCGTTGGTTTCGCGCCCGAACAACATGCGAGATGATCTCGCCATTCCCAAAGTCGTCATCCCTCGCGGGAGAAGGTCGAATAGTTGTAAAACTCACCCCTAACGATGTGTCTGCGCTCGAGAGTATCAGCTATCAGTACCCACTGAAACTTATCTCCCCTGCTTCAGCCGCCGAGCAAGGCAGCGTGTTGATCTTTCTCCTATCATACGGCGGAGGACTCGTCGCCGGCGACCAAATCAATCTTTCAATCAACGTCCAGCCGGGAGCAAAACTCAGTGTCGTTACTCAGGGACATACTAAGATATTTCGGTCCGTTACACTAGACGTCATAACACGGCAGAACCTAAAAGTGGATATTAAAGACGGCGCCGCACTCTGCCTCCTACCGGATCCCGTCCAGCCGTTTGAAAGCAGCATCTACGAACAAGTCCAGATTTTCAATTTGACTGCCGGTGCATCTCTGTGTTTGTTGGATTGGGTTACCCAAGGCCGTGTTGCCCGTGGAGAGAATTGGAGCCTTAGCCGATGGATTGGGCGTAACGAAGTTTGGGCTACACCTGCATCCGAGAGCTCGGGCTCCAAGGGGAGACTCTTACTACGGGATACTATAATCCTCGACGGTATCACCAGACCCACCGGATCGTCATCACTTCGGGAGTCCATGCACGGAAACGCTGTTGTTGGAACCCTGATTCTCCGAGGTCCTATGACCAAATCGATCAGCGAATTCTTCCTGGCTGAGTTTGCTGCATTGCCGCGACTCGGCGCTCGTGATTTTCGAAGCGCCGAACTGCGCGAGAAGGAGGAAGCTCTACCTCAATCTCCCTTCGAGCGTTGGAGGACTAGAAGGCTTAAGGAAGAGAGGGAGAAGCAGGTGCTATGGTCAGCAGCTAACGTGCGCGGTTGCATCGTGGTGAAATTCGGCGCCGCAACTGTCGAAGCGGCTAGGAACTGGATAGGGACGATGCTGATTCAGGAAGGGAGCATAGAGCGAGAGTTTGGTGAACAAGCTCTTATGTGTGTTCGATAATTCCGACTCTATAACCACCAAATGAAATCACATCAAATCAGGAATCAATCTGAACCATTAGGCGCAATATAGCATCCCGCTTCTTCGTGCCCCTTACCCCTGGAGGAGGGCAAGCAAACGAATTACGTAATCGGGTCCCACCATTCTAAGTGGCCGGGTGGGGGACGAACGCCTTAGAAATTGCCCCACCATAAACTTTTATCAAACTGATCTCATCCACCACTTACTCATATTCGAGCTCATTTTTTACTTGTATTTCACAATCAACGTACAAAAATTAATACAGCCAAGTAACTATTTTCATCCACATGATATAACAAGATGCCTCCTCGCGGTACCCGTGGTTCGCGCGGCGGGCGAGGCCGGGGAAGAGGCGCCGCCAGAGCTGGCCATTCCGCGGCTGCAGCTTCACACGATGAAGCAGCACCTCAAGCGCCAATACAACTACAGAATTCCGCAGACAATAACGACATACCGATGCAGGATGCACCTGCGCAGGAAGCCCCGGATGATGTCCCGTTAGTGACGTCCGATATTCCGGCCAGCATACCACCCTCAAGGCCATCACGCACACCTAGTGCTGCGCCGTCACGCGCGGGCGGCCGGTTCAGGCCTAAGAACGTGCGCCGTGACGCCGCGGAGCGAGCGCGGCTAGAGGAAGAGAGAAATCGGGACCTGGCGGTTAAGATCAAGGCCGAAGAGGATGAACTACGAGCGGAGGAGCGAAGAGCAAGACGAGGAGGTCGAGGTCGCGGAGACCGGGGTCAGCGCGGAATCATCAGGCGAACTGCTACAGCCATGGGCCCGTTTTCTTCGATAGCCCAGTCTCAAGGTATGATCACCAATTAATTATTTTTACATTCACTATTTTACGGACAATTATTAACTCTCAATTAGGGAACATGAAGGCAGATAGAGGCGGATGGGGACGAGGCGGTGGTGGTGGCGCCAGGGGTGGCTCTTCATCCAAATCCGCCGCCCAGGACAACCAGTATGCGATTGAAAGATATCAGCCGCGGCAGGTGCACGAAGACCGAGTCAATATCGACGAGCTCAACGGCATCGTCGATTACGGCGACGACGGACGGCCGATATACTCGACCAACTTTCTCCCAGTTGGCCTGGTCAGAATGCAGCACGAAGAAGCCGAAGTCAGAGTCAAGACCACGGCAGAGCTCGAGGCGGAAGAACGCCAGTCGTCCGACGACGAGGAGTTGTTCGTTTCCGGGGCGGCTAAGGACCTGGCTGCGGATATCGAGCTAAGGCAAGGCAACGGCGAGGTATGGCACGCGGCCCCGAAGAGCCAGAGCCAGGTCAAAGTCAAGGACGAGCCCGGCACGGAACCCGACGGCCAGGACATCGACATGGCCGACATCCCCGAGGCAGGCATTAAGGCTCCCGACTCGCCCGAGGTCAAGAAGAAGCCCGATATCAGCGAAGGCGACATCGCGATCGCGAAGCGGCGCAAGGAGAAGGCGGATAAGGACCCCGAGTTCCGAGAAACCGCGATGACCTTGGCGGCGCAGCTAGAGGAACTCAGTTTCCACCCCACCGAAGACGGCGGAGACAGCCACCAAGCGCAAGCAAAAGACGATCACATATACCTCTTCCAACTACCACCCATCCTCCCACCTCTGGTCAAGCCCGGGGATGACAGCGCAAACGGAGACGCATCAGCAGCAACGACCGCCAGTGCCACCAACAAGGTGAAGCTAGAAGACGGCGCGGAGAAAGAAAAAGAGTGGAACCCATTCTCGACGCTACCCTCCGAGGGCGGCCTCATCGGCAAGCTCAACGTGCGGCAATCAGGCAAGGTGGAGCTGGACTGGGGCGGCCGGATTTTGAATTTGGGCATGGGCGCGCCCGCCGAGTTCCTGACGACGGCCATCATGATCGAGCAGAACATCGATCTCCAAAACCCGGAGAAGAGTACGGGTTTCGCGTGCGGCATCGGCGAGGTCGAGCAGAAGTTCGTCGTGGCGCCGATCTGGGACGACGAGGAGGACTGGGATCCGAGTCTTGATGATATCGAAGGCCTGGAGCAATGAGCCAAGAAACTAGTGGTTGATCATTGCACTCATCTGCCTGTTTTGTGTAGCCAGTGTAGATAGATACACGGCGATCGGCCCAGGTTCTTATTTCATGAGAATTTTTGTTTCGTGAAACACCTGGTTGATAGGGAAGCTCCAGGTGAAACGGACAGCAAACTGGCCTTGCCCTTTTTCCTCCTTTCTGTTGGGATTCCCGACAAGCAACGAGGAGACCCCGGAATTCATAGTCATTCATAGCGATAGACAGGTACAACTACGGTAGAGAAAACAATGGTTTAGATACCCCCCACCCTTAACCCGCTTCCCGGCACCTATAAGCCCTATAAGACAAACCTAGCATCTTAAGCAAAGTCCGCAAACGAAGCGAGTGTGACAGTAACCCAGGGCCACCGCACGGATGGGTTCTTCAGTAACCGAATTTTAGTTACCTGGTATCCATGTTCTTAGTATGACAGCTCCCAATGTAACGCCCCTCGCCTCACCGTCGCAGTTCCGCGGTTTCATCGGGAATCCTGCGAGCGACGATCGCGACCCTGGTTTCTGGGAGATAGCCGCGTGCAAAACGTTCAACTACCTATTACCTACTGCTAACCGTGTGTCTCGAGACCCTAATCACAGCCTTCAACATTTAATAGAAGTTCGGACTTGATGGCGGGCAGAGTAGAGCCAGGCAGGAGTAAGAAATGAAGCTATGTGAACAAGTTCTCAGCTGGGGGTGCGAAACGAGATTGAGAGGAAATATTTTATCAGACTGCGTCTAATCACCTAAATATCCAGACCTAGAATTAATAAAGAGGTATGGGGGTTATAGTAATAGATAAGCTCTGCGCAAGCGACCCTGCCTGTCTGACAACACCGCGGATTAATATCACGACGCGCTGTCAGAGCTGCATGAAAATTTCAACGCGGCGTAAGCGTATACGCGACATGGAACAGAGTGAAGTAAGCAGAAAAGCATTCGGAAATTAAATATGCCCAGTCCACTACCACCCAAAGTCACTAGACAATTAATTGCACAAGTGTATTATGAACATGCTTTGAATTCAACTATATTCATAATGTTGTAGACTCTAGAAGTCAGCTCTTGGGCGCGGAATCATCTCATAATGTCCCTTTCTCCATTCGTATGAGGGTTTCATTCCTTCATAAGAAAAGCCATCTTCCATACCTTCCTCGACGTAAAATTCTTCAAAAACGCCTGATGTATAAAAAGCCCTGACCTAGGGGAATATGGTCCGTCTATCCCGAGACTTTCGCATCTGAAGATATGGTATATATATTCCCAAGACAGAAAAAACCCAGCCCCTGATATGATAGCCGAGAGATCGCTTATTCGAATGATGGCCAAGGAATATTTCTCTCTGTTTTTCTTTTTGGTATCCCCTTGCCCGTGAACTCCCTTAATGTGGTATAAATGTTTCCTTGTGGTCCAGCCGCCCGCCATAAAAAGCTAAACCTTTAGTTTCAGCACCAATTGGGTATGTCCGGTAAACCGTTTATATGTGTCTAGAAAAAAGAAAATTCGAGAGTGATTAAGTTTTTAAATCAGATCGAGGATAGGTGTTATTGTCGCAGGTCCCGTAATCGGCGTTGTATATTCGTCACGCGTTCATCGGAAGATTGTACATTATTATTGTATAAATTCGCAAATTTGATGCTAGCTGTCTTCGGCGCGGTGGTATGGCGGTGGTAATAATGGTAATGGTTTGGTGGCCATTCGGAATGAATTTCTGGCCTGGTTGTACTTGGATCGAAGGCGACTTATTTCGACGGACGACCCTCCATCGTTCGATGAGTCTTGTTCCGACAGCCACGTCTCCTCGCGCTTCAGGGTTGCTGAGGGCGGCTCAGGCGTCACGTTGCCCTCAATAACATACATCTCACTCTTGACCTCCGCTCTTCTGGGCCCACCATCATTGAATTCGAAGCGCGTATCGTCTTCTTCTATGGGTGCCTCGAAAACCATCGACATATGCGACGGTCGGGATCGATGGCTCCTAGCCGCTATCGTGTCGGCATCTGAGATGGATCGGGATCGCTTTAACTTGCTTGCTAGCACCGGGGCGTCGGATGATGCTCTGGACATATAGCTTTTGTTTGTTATGCTTCCAGCATCGGATAGCGATAGGGACCGTTGGGGGATCTTTCCATTGAACGACCCGGTCGGGGAGAAGCGTGATGATAAGCGCGATGCGGTAGCTTTCGTTTCGCCGAGCTCGACATCGTCTACCACGGTGACATCGGTAGACCCGAATGCCGGCATCTTGCCTGATCGATTCGTACGCGACATAGGGTGGCTATGGCCATAAGCGCTTGGACCTGTCGGGCGACTCTGTCCACTTGAGCCAAATCCTTTAATCTTCCAGAGACGGAGTAAGGGTCGGATAGTAACAAGACTCGAGGCGACAATAGCAACTCCTGGTTCAATCAGTGTCCATACCATGGCGTCGGTGCCAGCATCTGTGATGGAGAAATTTGGTTAGCAATTTGCGCCGCTTATGACACTTAACGTGCCGAAGGTCACATTACTGCGACCTATAGATAAGAGCAGGAAACATACTTAAAATGTCTGCCATGTCAGTAAGGTCGGCGAGGAACTTGAGACGAACAAGCGTGGCAATGCTTGCGAATACACCCAGGCCCAAGATCACGACCACGGTTAGCTTAGCTTGCGTAGTCATCTTCACTCCCCAGACCATAGGAATCGGCAACAGGGCGTAAAGCCAGTCGGTCAAGATGGTCATAACACTGAGGGCGTAGGCGGCATTGACGATCTCGTCGGCGGAAACGCAGTGAGCGTTAGGGTCGTTCTGAAGGAGGGTGTAATCCCACTGAGCGGCGACCGGATTGCATTGAAATATATTCCAAAAGAACAAAACTATACTCCAGATGGTGATGATGGCGATGCTACCGTAAAGAATGTACTTGTATCTCTTCTGGGATGCGAGCCGAAGAAGGAAGATGCCAATGCTGAGCTTAATCAACCACATGTTCAGAATGTAAGTCGCCGTGGCTAACGCCTGATACATCAAAGCCAGGATCTCATGGGGTTGGTCGAGCGACTGATCGTGTCTCCCCAACCCATCTTGAACTCCTTGTAATATCAAAGCACACGAGACTGTGAAGTTTGCCTATTCGGAAAAGGAATGAGTATGAAATATCCGGAATAGATTCAACTTGGTAACGTACCTGAGCAGCTAGCATCACCCAATCATCCCACTGAAACCCATTGGTCAACTTAGCACGAACGAACGATCTTAAACCGACGGAAAGCCATGAGAAGGTTAGCATAGTAACAGCAGTCGCCACCAGAGCGCTGCCATTACTATCTGTCGGCGCGTTTGGGTCTTGAGCCGCCATGATAGATGATGTCTATCGGTCTATCAAGCGCCAAGAAAAGAAGGACTCGAGGAAAAACAAACGAACGAAAAGAAACGAACAAAAGCCGATCAACAGAGAGGGACGTTCACGAGGGACCAAACCATATGTATCTTCCCAAACGAAGGGCAAGAGTGACCAGCACTACGGGACGGCCTTGTGGGGATGGGAACAATGCGCAAACTAGCAGACCATGCCAGCCATGCTCGCCGTCTTATGGAGCTTATGGGTCTTATGGAGAAGATATCATGGTCGAGATAATGCGTGCATCTCGGGGTAACCCTGTATCTCTACCAGAGTACAACAGTGAGACCCTGCAGTCCTGGCGGGCGGAGTAGAGTCGGAAGCTCATCATCGAGCGATTTTCCTATTACGGCAACGGTACTCGTCGTCACTGCGACTGCGATTGGGACTGCGACTCTGAGAGAAGGAGAAGAAGGGGGGGTTCTGGGAGTGTTTCTTGGGCCCCTAGCCCTCGTCCGGATCGTCAGACGTTCTTCGCTGCCCCGGATGCGAACCGAAGCTAGTGTAACGGTACGAGAACCCGGACGCTGCAGCTGAGGGCAGAACCCTTGAGACTCGTCCAGGGCTCTCAAGGTCTCTGAGCCTCAAACCCTGGTCATGCTATGCAATGCCCTGTATTAATGGGGCCCAGCAAGGAGGTCTGGTATGTATGAGCAGGGTCATGAGCTCGAGCACATGCACTTGCATTTGCACTTGAACACTGCGGACCCTGCGCCAACATCCACCCGCCTGAGTATTAGGGCATATCCGAACGGTTTTAGTGTTATTGCCAGTGGTGTTCTAGCTGCTGCGCGCATTCTTAATTTGTATTTGGAATTGGTCTAGAATCACGGAACGATTCTGAATCCATGTTTGTAAGAGTAGTTGTGTTGGGTAAGGTCGAAGGTTGTTACCTAATAGAACTTAAAGGTTTTAAATTGGAGTTAAGCGAGTTCCCCTCCATAGTGAATATATTCATTCCAGATATCTGCTGCTTACGAACATATTTCTTATATAATATGCAATTTCGCCTGCATGTTGGAGTTATTAGGTAATGTAGCACGCATGTTACTAGAATTGGTTCGGCATTAGTGCAAATAAAGTGCTGTGACGGGGCCGATCTCTAACAACTCTCACGACGAAAATTCTCCGAGCTAGTAGAAGAGGCGATCGCTATTCATCCATTCATCGAATGCACAACAATGGAGCAAGACTATACATACCTACCTACTAGACCAGTAGACTCACTCACATACGACTAGAGAAATCGAGAGAAAGAAAGTCGAAAGGTTTCTCTCCTAGATTCGCCTACGGTTTATTCCGCGGAAGGAATACAGAATTAGCACGCCCAGAACAAGCCAGCCTGTATGTGAAACGGGCAGCACACGACTTACGCTCCTGCTCGAGTCATTGTGGTACTCGAACTCTGTTAGCCGGGGCACTTCTGCTAAGCTCACTGAACCATTGCAGCACTAGCAAGGCTAGGTACCATTCTGTCTCGTCGCTTTATGGCTTCGTGGGATAGTCAGGCGAGTCTAGGGGCACAGCAGGACGCTACGTTCTGTACGTTGTGGGTTTGCCCACCCCTGACGCCAATTTTGCAATCGGCAGCGCACCGGTCCGGGATGAGATGGAAATATCGAAGGTCCCATCTTCACCTCGGTTAGGCAGATCAGCAGAGGTCTTCACCCTACGAGAAGCCATAGTCTTGCTGCAGGACACTCGATAGAGAAGTGTCAAATTTCAATTCCAGTAAGTGGGTTAAATTGAGCGAACAAAAGCGGAAGATGCACAGACACCCGTAATGATTGACAACGGCTACCACCTACTGTTAACTGTGGTAACAGGTAATTTACCCCTACATGTCAGCCCTCCCAGAATTGATCGCGTCACCTTCTATCACATACCCCGCATGTTTCATCCTTTCCAACGATCCCCAAGGGCTTCGCGATTAAAATAGGGCAATGATGCCCTGTCGAAGAAGCCTGTCAAAGAGGCCTGTCAAATACATACAGCACCTAGCAGCCTAGGTATAGTTGAGTGAACCCCCAAGAGAGGGCATGACAGACCAACACGACGGAAAGGGGGTTGGCGTCTGAGAAAGAGTTTCCAGGAAGCTTCCATCGCAGTTCTTAGGCCAATCACGGAACCTCTAGCGGGTTTATGCATGTCTCACGACTTTTCAGCCTTGCTCGAACTTAGTGGTGTCCGCGTCGTGACGAGCGAATCCTTCGTCCCATCCAGGGTCGCCAGCGACCGAAAAGGGCAAGGGGCTCGTGAGGTTCCTGCAAAAGCGGGTCGGGGGGCCTGGACTACCAGACTACCTGGGCATAAATCCGCCAGTAAACTATCAAATCGGATGGTTCGTCACGCATCGGATTAACAGGCCAGTCGTCGACCGAGCCTTCCCGGTAGCAGCTAGTCTACGCCGTAGTATCGGAACTCATCGACCTGGAAGCATTAGAACCGTCCGCGACGAATTTATTCTCCTTCCCCGAGTCATTAGGTGCTTCCTTAGATGCTTGGCTTTTGCCGGCATCGCATTCTAGTCACGTTACACTGGCAAGACGCGACTATTCTAAACAGGCTCTCCAGGCTCTCTAGACCTAGGTGAGGTGTTCGAGTCAGGCCAGTCAGGCCACAAGTCTAGTATGCCTTCTACACATGGCTAGTCCCGGCCGAGATCCTGATATATTGTATTTCTGGTTTTGTTGGTCCGTCGGCCAGGAATCAAAACTATCTATTAATCGGATTCCACTAACAAGCTATGTCGGGCCATATTCGTCATCTCAACCAAGATCACAAGGCAGCGATGGCGATAGCTTGCGGACGAGATGGTGGACCAGTGTGCTAGAGATCGGTTGCATTTGCCGGATCAACGTCCAATGCCACCACCTGCGACAAGACAGCTGCAGCCCCTGGTCAACTGTCACCATTATATAATTCGCTAGTTGGCCTCATCAGCCCGTTGATGTAAGTGGTAAGTATGCCCGATGCGACAAGTCATTAGTCCGCATCGATGCTAGCCCAAGACCTTACCTTCCCATTGGGTCGTCGACGCCTTCAAGATGCAGATGCTATCGGGGTTGCATAACATCAGCATGGACGGGCATAAAGCTGCAAGGTGCTTTCAGACTACCATCACAACCCTCCCAAGTTTCACCGGTCTTTGCAGTGTCAAGCAATTGGCGAATGAGAGAGACGGATGGCGCAGTTTCGAATGCCATCATCACATATGCACCGGCAATTAACACATGTGTGTGCATCGAAGAAAAATCTACGATACTCCTTCCTTTTGGAGTGTCATAAAAAAGCAACATCCCACGCTGTGATGGCGTGCAGCATTGAGAAATATTCGCAATGAGCAATCAAGTCGCCGACTTCTTCATGCCCAGAGTTATCAGGAAGTGTTTCCAACAATTATTCAAACCATTGGCATCCCTAACGAAGGACCGAAGGCAAGGAGGAGTTGGAACAAAAATCGTTTGGATCTCCACGGCCCGATCAGATGCGTCGTATTTCCGATACTTGCATAAGGTTACTCGGCCGGTAAAATTATCTCCAAATCCTCCCTCCTTTTTTCTCTTAACGTGATTGGGAAGCCAATTCCGTATGCAACCAAGAATCAATATGAGCTAACTGGTGCCATGGTTATTAACGAGTAGAAGTTGTTGGCGTCGCCCCCTCATGCGCTAGCCCTGATTACAGTACTCCATTTTATGCATCGCAAGCTGCAAGGAGGTAGCTGATGACGAATGCATCGGGCCTAAAATTCCCATTAAATTGACCGCGATCTAGATTAGCAAACTAGCGTAGAATCATGGCTGAACCACCACCACCACCGCTTCCGTACGTGGTCTACCAGTACGGTACGCATGAGCTCCAACGGGTAGGGGTGTGGGATGTGGACAGCGTCAAGTCCGACACAACTGAACGGCAGCGATACTGGATCATGTAAATATCCCACCACTCACCTTTCTTGTCTTGCGTGCCGTTATCTATGTGACTCTAGTCTTGCTTACATAGGAGCGACACGTGTGGGCTAACATGTGAGTGCCCCCAACGACAGCTACATCCACGGCGGCGCGTGGCGCGACCCGCGCATCACGCACCTTACCTTCGAGCCGTCCATCGCGCGCATCCGCGACGACGCCTTCGCCAGCAGCCATGTCGCGGCCTTCGCCTCCGTCGACTATCGTCTGAGCCCGCACCCGGACTTCCCGCAGGACCCGGCCGCCACGC
>JAOXNQ010003085.1:0-38463 GCA_028571165.1 Hypoxylon perforatum
AATGGCCGGCGCTTTAAATAATTTTGCTTCTGAACAGTCTTCACAAGAGAACACATTGAAGCTGTTTGGCTATATCATGGAAGGGGGAAGGGGGAAAGCCACGAACCATGCATAGCAAAATTAGATCCGAGACACATTCGACCTCCGCTCGAGAAGCCCCAAAAGTGGCGGTTTACGTCTGTCATCTTCTCGCCGCCGTCGTCGTCTGCTACCTGGTCAGTCTGCTGTAGAAACCGCCTATGATCCCATGTCTCGGGCTCGGGGAACGCGGCCTCGATGCGATGCATATTGTACGTCGAGGCGGCGACTCGTACGCCAGCAGGCACGTCGTAGGGCCCGATGCGACAAGCGGGCGTGACGCGCGGCTCCGGTCCGCCGGCCGGTGTGTGGCGCCGGACCGTCTCCATGACGATGGCGTGGAGTAGCGGCAACCCATCCAACTGCTTCGAGTCCGGGTGCGCTACGACGCCTTCCTCACCGAGCTTCATGCTAGGTTGCAGCGTGAGCAGCTCCTCGCGCAGCTCACGCTGTAACTCGGGCCGTATTGAGAGCTGGTACGCGAGGTACGTCAGCGCGACCCCCGTCGTCTCCTGCCCTGCCAACACATGGTCCAGGATCTCGGAGGCGACTGAGAGCTCGCGCTGGCGGATAGTAGTTGCGTAGAGAGGACTTGCCGCGCCGCTTCCTTCTTCTTCCTTGTCGATGCCGGCTAGTAGCGCGCGCACCACGACCGGGTCGTCCGCCGTGTTTAAGGAGGGGCCTGCCGGCCCCTCGTGCTCTAAGAATCGGACGGTCGCGTCCGCACGCTCTTTGCACCAGGCCTCGAGCTCGCGGTTCGCGGCGTCGACCCAGCGGGGAGTCAGGCGGATACCTACCCAACGCAGGGCGCGCGACAGGCCCGGCAGTTCCTGCGCGTAGAAGCCCCAACCCTTGCGCGTGGCGTAGAGGGCAAGCCAGTGCTCGCGGTACGACTTCCGAGTGATAAACTCGGCGCACCGCGACTGCCCGAAGCAATACGACGAGATGAAGTCCATAGCCGTCGCACAGAACAGCGAGTGCACGTCGACGCCGTGGCGGCCTTCGACTCCGTCGAGGACGGGCAGCAGACGCGCGTTGAGGATGCTGCTGGCTTGCTGGGCTAGCGCGGGGGAGCCGTTGATGTAGGACTTGGAGTAGACGTGCGAGACCATGCGTTTTCTCAAGGAGTGCGGCTTGGAGTGCAAAGAGGAGAAGCCGCATGGGACGCTGGTTTGGGGGTTAGTTATGTGTCCGGAAGAAGAGGGGGAGAGAAAGATGATGGTACCCGTAGTTGTTGAAGAGCGAGTACCACTGGTGCTTGTCAAACCCGCCCTGGTATATCGTCTTCACGGCGTCGACGCTGTTGACGCACAGCTCGTTGGGACCGATGCGTACGATCGGCCCATGTTGCCGGTGAGCCTCATGCAGAGTGCGGTTTTCCCGCTGCTTGAACCGCGCCCATAGGATCCAGACCGGTGAGACGGAGCAGGACCAGTGGGCGGTCGGGATAGCTGCGAGCGGCGAGAGGACAGCGGGATATAGTACGTATCTGTAGAGGAATACCAGAATTAAGAAGATGCCGGTCGGTAAGTAGAGGTCGGCCATGTTCAGCTCGGCCATGATAGGCATAGTAGGACGCTCGCTCTTATATCCACAGTGAGTCACTATTCAAGAAGTTATATATCAGAAATCTTGTATTTCTCAACACCCGCCCTCAAAAATCCTTGAGTCTGGATCTCCCCTCACAGATGTACGATGTGCATCTCCAAGAATTGACGCCGATAGGAGATGTTATCCAATATTGCCCCTCCGTTGTAGTAGCATCGGCACTGTTTAATGCAATATATGAACCCATTTTTACCTTTTTATACGGGTTCCATCCAGATCTCCAGTGAAACATCGGAGCTCATTTAGATTCTGTGACCTGTCACAGTAAACTCAGCTACGCCTAGACATTTATTTAGAGTTCGTGCATTCACTGAAGCGATATAATATTAGTTCCATATCAATTTTCACTTTCCTTGATGCTAAACGAAACACACATTCAGTCCTAGCGGATCTGATTAGTCACAGAAGTGAGATCTGAGTCACTCAGTACGTGCCTGGAGCTAGGTAGAGTATCGGACCCATTCGAAAGATAGGCCTGTTCTGTTCATGCGTTGTCAAGTCCACTATACAACGCTGTTTTAAATAAATTAATACGGTATCGACTGTGAACTACAACTCATCTATTTTATATTTTTTATTCATTGTGTGAAGAGCTCACTTGAATAGATCAAACAGCCCGGACAGCCCTGGCGTTGCCACGAACTACGTCATAACCGCGGACCTCCAGCAAATTCATATCGATATCCGATACAATAAACCCAGCAACAACAGCCCTTCATACAATAAGCATATGTCATATGTCATATATCGTATAATACACTTTCGACTCATATATAAATCGGAAGAGCCCAATGCCCTGCGCGTCTGATATTTCTCTCGACAACTTCACATGAAAGATGGAGTCCATGAAATATCTGAGCATCTCTGATGTCCCAAGCCTTACAGCTTTGCCCGCTGAGATTTTTCACATTATCCTCTCTCACCTCGACACGGCAAGAAGCGTCTCTCACTTAGCATTAACTTGCAAGGGCTTATATCGTCTCATACGTGATTGTGGTTGGCGCATATTTGTCACCTCACGATTTAACACCCTTTCGCTGCCTGAAATATCATCTCAAGATGAGTGGGCAGAACGTGCCCGTGCGCTGACTTCCCAATCCCGAGACTGGGACAGGCGCGCCTTCACCATCGACGTCCTTAAGCCACCAATGAAACATAATGCACGAAATTACAACCGGTTCAGCCCGCCCCAGTCAATTGCCAGCAATATTCTAGTTGACGCTCATCACCAGCGCATAGGCAACGATGCCCAAGATCTCATATTCTGGGGCGCCGGAGAGGACATTTTTGGCTTGGTGCGCCATACTCGAGGATCTAAGGCTAAGGCACCTTTGGATGAGTGGCTTGTTTGCAAGGGCTCATCGACCGGATATCGTTCGGGTAGAGACGATGTCACATGCGTGTCTATACTCAAGGATAAGAAATACACGTACGGCGGAGGAGACGACCCTCAAGTCCTGGTAGGTAGAGCCAATGGCGGAGTGGATGTCATCTCCATGGCTACTAAAGATTTTGGGAAAGAGCTCTTTAGATTTCGAGGCATGAAGACAGGATCCCAGACCCCGAACGGTAACACCGTACCTCCGGCCCAGATCCAGTCTTTTGATGTCAATTACCAACGGGGGTTGCTCGCGACGGCGACCAAACAAAGTGTGCTATTCTACCATCTTGCTAGCGCGGAACAAAATGACTCCCGAGTAGCTAGCAAGAACGAAACCGACGCAGTAAAAGCACAATCCGACTCCGTCAACGAAGCATGGGCCGACGAAGTCATTCCTCTGAAGGAGAAGTCACGGGGAAATCAGTCCTTCGAGTTCATCCGATCCATCAAGTTCGTGAACGAGAGCACATTAGCCATAGGCTTAAACAAGTGTGGCGATCCACTGCAGTACCTACAGCGCACGGCAACGGGGTTTGAGAAGTACACTACAGCCAAGACGAACGGCGGTGAATACGCTGTAGACGACTATACGTATAGAACAGTGAGAGCCATACTACCCGTGAACACCAGCTCGGTCGCCAGCGGGGGCGGAAACTCCGTTCTCAGCTCCTGGGACGACGGCACCGTGCGGCTGCAGGATCTCCGCACCCCACTCCGCGTCGATGAAATCTTCCAAGACAACTTCGACCTCACAACGCCGATCAATTCCCTACTCACCCGCGGTCTCGAGCGGTTCGTCGTCGGCAGCGCCTACTCGCCCGTGCTCAAGGTGTTCGACTACCGCTGGCCGAAGGGCTACTACCACACGGAGTCGCTGCCCTGCGGCACCGACCACCCCTACCCGTCCCCCAGGCCCCCGACCATGGTCTTCGAGCCTTCGTTTCCCGATAGTAGGAGTAGATGCGACTACATGGCCGGCCGGCCCTGCCGCTGGCACGCGCTTTCCCGGCACGACTTTTATCGGCCCAACATGACCCTCTGGCTGCCCGCGCCGTCGGAACGCGACAGCTCCCCCGTGTACTCGCTGGCGTCGCCGTCCGACGACTCGCCGTCGCTGTTCGCGGGGCTGGCGGGCGGACTCGCGGAGATGACGGCCAAGAGCGGCAGTTACTGGCCGGCGAACCCTTCCGACGGGACCCAGGACAAGGATAAGGATAACGCCCCGTACCGTAGGACACGCGCGCGCCTCGCCTTCATCGAGACCGGGTCCGGATTCCCGGTCGACGACTTCGCGCAGGCGCAGCGCGTGCCGCCGATGCACCACCAAGTGCTCGACGGGGCGAGGGGCGGCAGGGGTAAGAATAGGGGCCGCGGCCGCGGCGGCCGGTCTGATAGTATCATAACGCATACAAACAGGAATGCGCATTGGCAGGCGCGGAGTCGGTTCGACGAGTGGATTCCCGGGGGTGTATAAATGAGTTAATGAGAGAATTGCTACGTTCTTGGTTCTTGTTGCGACTATTGTCGCGTTCTGAAGTACTAAAGGCGCCATTGCGTTGCTCGCAATAGGCGGCGTCGCCTTTTTGCGAAAAAGAGGTGACGAGTATGAAGATGAAATTAGGGAGCCCGAGCAATGCTACGAGCCTCTAAAAGATTACTACGGAAATCTTCATCCGTGTGTAATTCTGACTGCCACATTAGAAGTCAACAGCAAGCTAGAGATATAGATTATACATTTAGGGAAGATATCAAGCTACGGTTTACGAATAGGGGTGCTCTTATGGTATTATACTCAATGCTAAGAGGCGACATATAACACAGCCTAATGAAAAAGTAAGCTGTCATAGGTGTATATATGAAACTACTTCTTTTCAAATCTCGGCCGAGAGAAATATCAATTGCTTGGTGTCACGGCTTCATTTCCGCTATATAAGGGATAAAAAACAAGTAACGTTTACTCAGGACCGATTCATTTTTTACATTTATCTCTTAAGATAGTTGGACCCGGGTCTATATGCATTTTCTAAATATATATGCGCTTATGGAGATGCTCCAGGGTCAGTAAATGGGCAAGTGACAGATTTCTTGAAGCTTTCACCAAACAAATTGCGGGGGACCCTGGTCAATGTCACGTTATGATGGAAAGATCAAAAAATCTTGGACGTATTTATTAAGTGAAAGCTATATCGAATGTTTCTTGGGAGGTCTGGGGAGTTTTTTGCTTTCAGATTTAGAAGATAGCCTAGGTATTGAGGCTTCATCGAATACGAATACGACACATCCTATATATTTTGAGCCAGTAGAAAGAGCGAAACAGGGTACACAATTGTGAGTGGCGTGTTTCTTCCCCCTTTCTTAAAAGGCAAACCATCTAGGTAGCGCACGCCGAAATGCGACAAGAGTCCAGGGTCTTCAAAAGGAAGAAGTAATCATGAGCTGCGATTTGATGATGCGCCTGGAAAGGGCACTGACACCTCGGTATTTCTTTAAGCCTTGGTTTTGCTTGCCACTTGCCCCTTATTCACTGCGCCTTCTACGTCTCCAACGACATGTACATCGGACTAACACGAAACCGAGAAGAATATTCAACGCCACTGTCATGAACTGACATACTTGAATACACAATATTTGAATTTTGAGTAAGGAAACGAATTATTTGGAAATTACCTACTTCAAAAAATGGCATTTGGTAACTTTGCTCCGGAATGGTGGCCATTCTCGGCTGGCATAACGGTCGTTGTTGGTATACTCACGGCATACTTCATTGCTTACCAGCTCTCCTCGCGGAAGATTGATCCGCGGGAACCTCCTGTCATTACGCCTATCATCCCACTCTTTGGACATGTTCTGAGCATGGCGCTACTGGGAGGAAAGTACATCAAGAATCTGGGGCTGCACAATCGGAACCTACCCATCTTCACTTTACCTGTGCCTGCGTCCCGTATCTACATTGTCGCGGATCCATCCCTGGCGGCAGCAGTGCAGCGCGCGTCCAAGGTTCTGTCGTTTACGCCCATTATTCCCGAGGTCACGGAGAGGGTGCTTGGCCTAGACAAGGCGACGATGGAGATCACGCGCAAAAATCTAGATCCTGCTCCCGGCGAAGAACGTGGATTTCTTGCCGATATACAGGACATGGTCTATGCTTGGCTTGGCCCTGGAGACTACTTGAGCCAGCTCAGTCTCGACGCGGCAAGAGAGATGCGAGACGAGATCGCCGCATATGCTGCTTCCACCACCAATAGCAGTAGTAAAGAGCCAACGGATCTGCTTAATTGGGTTCGGCATCTTGTTACTGTATCCACGGCGAAATACCTGTACGGTCCCGAGAATCCCATCGCATTAGACCCGAAACTTGAAACTGCCTTCTGGGACTTCGACCACGGGCTCGGATCGCTGCTTATGAATATCTTGCCGTCGATCACAGCGAGCAAGGCGTATTATGGTAGGGAGAAGTTGTCTGTAGCGCTGCTAGAGTACCTCGAGAAAGGCCGCCACAAGACCGGCGGCGCGAAGATCATCCAGAAGCGCGTCGACATCGCGCTGCAACACGGCTGGACGCTGCCGGGGATAGCCCGCGAGGAGCTCTCGTTCCTCTTCGCCGGTATCGTGAACGCGACGACATCCACGTTCTGGATTCTGACACAGATCTACGCGGACCCGGAGCTCCTAGCGGCGGTGCGCGGTGAGATCGAATCTATACTCACCGAGCGGCCCGGAACCGACTACCTCCTTCGCATCGCCGACCTCAAGGATGAGTGCCCCGTGCTCGCGGCCGTGTACCGCGAGTGCCTGCGCCTGGGCTCGGACACCTACTCGACGCGCCTCGTGAAAGAAGACACGTTGCTCGCGGGCCAGTACTTCCTCAAGAAGAACGCCGTTGTGCAGATCGCCGGCGGTGTGATTCATGCCGACAGGAGCATATGGGGCGACGACGTCGACACGTTTAATTACAAGCGCTTCCTCGACACGCGAGAAGACGGCAACGGCGAGCAGAAGAAGAAGGCGATCCACCCGGCCGCCTTCCGCGCCTTCGGTGGCGGCAAGACGCTGTGCCCCGGTCGCCACTTTGCCATGAACGAGATTCTCGCGTTCGTCGCTCTCGTCGTGCTGCAATTCGACATGGAGCCCGCGCATGGGGATAGGATAGAGGTGCCCAGGAAGAACGACGGCGTCCTTCCCGTGCATATCCTGGAGCCGGTGTCGCCTGTCCAGGTACGGATCTCGAAGCGCGCCGATGGGTTTGCGCGGGACGGGTTGGATGTTGAGTTTGCTATGTGAATGGCTTTGCCAATACCTTGTCAGGGCATGGTGACGCCTTGTTGATAGGCAGCTGTGATGATAACTGTATGAATTATGTTTGAAGCATGTTGATAGTAGCAGGTGACGTTGGTATGAAGGCTCATAATCGAGTCATTCGTAAGGGGCAACGTCGGCAATTTTAGGCACCTATTTTTTTTTTCTTCAAAACTTCATCCCTACCTAGGCATCTACTTCTTGAGTATCCGGCAAGTCATCGCCTAATCAGACTTTCTACCTAAGCGTGATTCGACCATGACTTGAAGTATTTAGGCAGCTATAAAACGAACTCATATTGATATCATCCTAAGCTTTACCCTCAATTTTCAACTTATAACTTCGTCTATAATGGGTTCCCCCGGGGGTAAAATAGACCGGAATAATTCTTTTAAGCAAGGTATTTCCCTTCCATAACTAATTTTGACCCCTGGATTTGAAAGGGGGAAATAGAGAAAAAGGACGAAGACCTCCCCTTTTTATCATCTCAAGCTATATCTTAGATTCTCAACCAGTGACTCGGCCCTACATATATGAAGCTTACCTGCCGTAAAAATGAGTGACGAGTCGGTGCTACACGGTGGTACTTGGCAAAGTGACTGCAGTGACCTTATTGGTTCTTGGGGGTGACGTTGCTAATGTGGCTTGTGCAACCTAGCGACGCCCTCTTTGTTTAGGTACGTAAGATTGGTTGCGCCGCAGCGGTATTCGGCAACGAAGTGGGCGGACACTGCAGGCAGGTAGTTCTAGAACCGCTATGGTGCTACGCTATTAATACGCTGAATGCGCTGAAACCGCAAAGGTAATAGGTATCATATTCTCGGTACAAGCATACAAACATACAAGCAAGGGCAAGTCAGGCAACGCAAGTCAGGGTCTTATTAGTTGGGGGAAAACAGGATCCACCTAAGCTCCCAAGCTTCGCTCCCCAATTGGTCTGTCGACCCCCAAATCCGCAATCTGTACATCTGTACAGTTTTGAACAATACGAGACTCATCATCAGTCAGCCCATCATCAACAATTTCAACCTCTCAGAAATATTTCACGCTTGTCGTCCCGTAAACACTATCACGCCCAACACAGCTATCATACTGCATACTCTTCTGTCCTGCTAGTATTAAGTGCGACTAAGGAATACCATTACAAGTGAACCAATAAATAGTTGCCTACGACGTTGTTGACAGGTATTCCCAGCCATCGCTACCAAATCGCAAATCCGGCCGTTTATTCCGCTTTATTCAGTTGTCGTCAGCAACCAAAGCAACTAAGGCTACTACACTTCTTGTCGATACTAGCAAAACCTTCTATATCCGACCACCGGAAATCATCAAGATGACTCTCAAGGACGAGTTTGCGACGAGGAACTTCAGTAAGTTCGCCCAAATAAGCATCAGCTAGACTTTACTAGTACAGCCTTGTTGGATATATGAAGTAGCTAACAATGGTGTCACTAGGTATCTACGGACAATGGTAAGTCCATCTAGAACATATGCCTGGGTCTTCGCGACAAATTCCATATCGGTGCAGTACATATACGAGATGCTGCCATTGTGCCGCTTATGTCGAACTGTCCACGTTTCGTCTTCAAGCCATTCCCAAGTCGCATACATGTGAAGTTGTTCGACAAAGGATATGGGTTACAAATAACATATCAGTGTTTATTGCAATCGCTAACATGTCTTCGCTGCAATTAGGCTTGGAATCCTGTCCATGATCCTCTGCTTTGCCCTAGGCATTGCCAACCTCTTTAACCTCTTCGGCCACTTCCTGCTGATTATCTTCTCTATCATTGCACTGTAAGTTTCAACTCGCTCTAAAAGTCCGACGGTAAACACGGCAAGGAACTAACTCTAGGTGTCTTCCCTTTTAACCAGCGTCTCCTGCTTCGTCATCCTATTCATCGAAGTACCGCTCCTGCTCCGAATCTGCCCTACTTCGGCCGCCTTCGACGCCGCGATCCGCAAGGTCTCGACCAATTACATGCGCGCTGCCACCTACGCCGGCATGGCGGTCATCCAGTGGCTCAGCATCGTTGTTGCTGCTAGCTCCCTGATTGCCGCCGCTGTCGTTCTCACCTTCACGGCCGCGTGCTATGCCCTGGCCGGTGTCAAGGGTCAGGCCTTCGTCGGAAGCAAGACCTTGGGCGGCGCGGGTGTCGCGCAGATGATCGTATAAGCGGACCGCAGGCAAAAGTCGAAAGGCCCGGAAGAAGATACAGAAGATATTAAGGAAAATTCGATTCTTATGGGGTGATGGTTCATGACGAAGGAGAAGGGGGGAACGTCTTGGTCACCATGAATTGACGAGTTGATATATCAGTTGTTGCCCTGAAAAGGAGTTGCGCTCTTCGCGCGGGAGAAGGAGGAGTGTACGTGGCTCCTTTGGTATTGTTTGCCTACGTATGCAGTGGAAAAGGAAAGGGTTCTACGTCATCTTTTTGATCTTTTGGGGGGTACGGCGTAATGGACTATGATCGCGAGTGAAGACGGCTGCGGATTGTACTTGTTCTTGTCTCTTTAAAACTGCATCCAGAATGAGAGAGATACCCTAGTCTGGTGCTGGCCGTCGAAACGGAAAACCAATTAGTTTCTTGCATGTTACTGCTATTCTATGTGACGATGGCTTCTATGGAACGGTAGAACGTCTATCTACGTTGGATTACTATTTATTTAATTGTAAGATCTCAAGTAACTTGGAGTGTTGCAATGCTCGAGATCATTACCCTACATTCTAAAAGCCCTCAGTTAATTATCATTAGCAACAGCTAGACTGTGTATGTAGGTAGTCCCTAGGTATCAAGGATTCATGTTGGTCTGGCGGACCTAACACATAAAATAGCCCAGGTGTGAGTGCTGTCATACGAAAAGAATGACGATCTTCCGCAATTCTGAAGTAGCCGATCAGAGATCTAGTGTATTTCTCCCGCGTCATGGTATCCTCTACCGATTTTGATCCCCACATAACCCACGGTGATACTGCACATCATGACAATATTTCCGTAGATAATCGATGACAGATGGAATTCATCCCGTTAACTTTGAAGGTGATCTATCTAGATAGACCCTGGTTCTCTTAGTCCCTAACTTTTAACTGGCTAGATTGGTACTACTGCTAGTAGGGACAATTTCATTAAGTCCTGAACTCAATCGAGAGTTCCGACGGTTCGGTTAGGGGTTGTTTTAACATGTAAGCTAAAAGGTCCAACTCGGTTGTTTCGGAGCCGGGAGGAGACAAGAAGTGCGAGACGAGATTCCCAACACTGACTTTAGGGGGACGGGTAAAAAGGAGCGAAGCTGCGTAATGAAGAAACCAATGTCGGCACTCGCTAATGAGAGGTTCGATCGGAAGCAGATGAGAGCTTGGAGAACTTGTCTACTAAATACTACCTTAGGTAAGGTACATATTCGCTGTTGTATGTAGGTGCAAGCCAAGACCGTGGGGAAGGACGCTGCATGCCGTCATTGCTACTACGCATTATCCAATATGTTCTGTAAAGGGGGTAAGTGTATGTTGGTTAGGGAGCGTGACATTTCACGATGCGTCGTTTTCGTTGCCAGAGGTTTTTATTCATTTTCGACTTTGATTTCTAAGGGAGCTAGAGAAGAAAACTTAAGCTTTCCGAAGGCCACGAGGCTCTTCTTTCTTATCCCGAGGATTATATAGTAACAACTGGATACCCAACTTACCGAGTCTTGGGTCCAATGGGTATGCATCCACAAGAAAGACTGCCGTCCCTTGCGCTTTACATAATGCAGTGCATCGAGGCCCACGGAGCGGGGGGAAGGGGGATTGGGTGATGGATGTAGAGGCGTGACCACGACGATGCTTTCGATGGAGCTTCGATGGCACCCCGTCTGCTCGTCTGGCCTACCACGCTTGAATACGGGGTTCTCGGGGTCCCTCACGATCCTTTTTCTCTTTTTCTTCCTCTTCGCTGTCATGGGGTTAAAACGGCCTCGGGTTTCACGGTACACATCGGGCTTGATGATTTACTCGATCTGGTGTTCCGAACAGGAGTTTCTGATGGACGGAGTTTGATACTGAGAGGTGAAGCAGTTGGAAGAACGATTCCATATTACACAGTAGATACTATAGGACTGTTACAGGATAATATGGCGCTGTAGATCTGCTGTAGTTATAGCCTGGAGGTATAAACCGGTAGAGCAGAGTATAAGCGTTACAATACTCTGTGTGTTACATATGCATGTCAGTTTGAGCCCGAGGTCCTTCTTCTCCCAAGGGACATCTGGACTTATCCCTCGGACGGCGGTTAGTCTTACCTCTTCTATTCACCGTAAAAACTCTGACGCGCTATAATGGTCTTTAACCCATACCCATACCGGCCCATATCCTTACCCATACAATCAGCTGACAGCCCGTTCTTGAGGGCTAACACAGATTGCGGAATAGTAGAGAGTCGGGGGTGGATCTGGTGTAGAGTACCTAGCACAAGTGTACCATAGCTTTATGTAGCTCGCCTGACGATGAGGCTGATGATGTGCCGCTTGACGAAATATATCGTGTTTCCCTAGTCCCACTTTACGGCAATACGCTGTATGAAACGTCCGTTCTTGCTAAAGCACCCCAAAATTCGAAGACAGATGGATCCATGGATACTCAACAATTCAAGCACTGTTCGTTGGTCGTTGCTTGCTGCTACCTTCCTACCTCGCGGTCGCCTTCGGAATATGTAATTGTAAAAAAAAATGTTTTCAAGTCATGGGGATCGCCTCTTTTCAGAATTACCGCTGTACGCTATACGGTTATGTACATCAAGTACGTTCCCGCTTCTTTTACCGGTATCCGGTATCACTTGCAGCGAGACTCCCCTCTGGACTTATGGATGCTTGCGTCGAATGGAGACGCTAAAGGGATCCGTTGAGGGGTGGTACATTTGCAAGCCAGACTGCTATGTACACGTATCGTACTGACATATTAGGGGGTCGCGATTGGCTAACAGCGGCCTCTGACCGCCTGAGCAAATTCAAAAGTGACCGTTGACCTCCCTAGCTCGCCTGTACTTGAGACGATTCTAAGATGTACAATACGACTTGTCATATGGGTATTTTAAGTGTACCCCTCTATGAGATCAGCGAGAGTTCAGTACGTGCGGGGTACCTGAGATGGGAGTTCCATCGAAGCGTGTTGAGAGGAAGTAAACTGAAGACCGACAAGATACACCCCTGTCCGGGGATGAATTACTGGTAGCTAATAGAAATCAAGATTATTCCATGACATCGCCAAATGGCGAGATAGCTTCAGGTACTGTGCTGGGAAAACGGAACCCAAAAGCGAAAACCTGCCCTCTCAACTGACAACACGCATTAGGTGTACGGCCTTACAGGCTACAGGCTAGGTATTTAAGTCATCCGGGTCCCTCTCGGTTTCATCATCGTGACTTTTAGTTGTAGAATCGAAATATCGAACCCGATTTACTTGCACACGCTCCCAAATTTCACTACAGATTCAATACCTAGGGACCCCCTTTGTTCAACAGGAACCACATATTTGCTTGCGCAATCGAAAAAAGCTTACCCGTTGCAATTATTCATTAACCGACTAACTAAACCCAATTGACCTTTACATCATCATTATCGACAAGAGTTCTTTCCCAGAGAGCTTACTTCTTCTTTTCATTCTAGAACCCTTTTTTATAAAGCGGTCAAGAACAAAAAACGGCACAAGACCACGAGCCGAGCCAATATCGACGCCAATCGAAGTTGAGATAACGGTGGACAAGCCTAAAATCCCTTGAGTTCGTCCCAAGTCGTTGAGCCTGACCGAGTCTTACCTGCATTGCCAACCGTCCAATCATCCCACCAACGTGTAAGTAGCCAGACACGCAGCTTTTGGAGAAGCCCCTCCATCGCCGACACTACCTACCTTGCTTTCTTTGTTAAGCGCTTCGTCTTCTGCTCCTACCTACACTTAAGTAAAACCAGTGGAACTGCCATTTTGCCAACTCCATTTATATAAGGGTTGTTGGGAATTGACAAACCTGGTTTTAACTTCTCCCCAGAGTTTCTTGTCAGGAAGTGACGAGAAATAGTAGACTTACTGTCCCAATGGCTCTCTAACAAGAAAAACGTGGCTCTATTGCCTTGTCTGTTTGCGTTTGCCCTGACCCTTGAGAGCTACACCAAGAGCCACACCAGTCACTACTCCTGCAATAAGATATTCACGTTTTTATCGTCATCCCCTACTTTACCGGCTTATCACTGCAGCTCCCTATCTTCGTACATGATTCTTTATCTCCTCACCGCATGACCTGACAGGGGACCAGATCTAACGATCAACTAGACAAGCTTTGGTGGCTTAGTGTATCTGATAACCACGATCCACTGCCGACAGCCCTCAGATCAACCTATCCGAAAACCCCACGGAGTCTTCTACTGCATTGTTAGTACTATTGGCCTTGCACCAATTTTGGAAGTTTGCTGGCATTTATGCGGTATGTATGTCCATACATGAGCTTGCAGTGTTTTGTTTTGTGTGGGTGCGTGACATGATCTGGGTGGGCACTCAAAAAAAAAAATATTTTGCTATTGGCATTGTCACTCCAGAAATCCGATACTTCTGATGTATCAGGGGGCTCAGTGCTCACTCAAATCATCCTCACTCCCCCTCCCTTATTCACTGCACTCAGCCTTTTTGCTACTTAATTATTTCTCTTGCTGACATTATTTTCGGTTTATTAGGCCGTTTTCCCATCAACCGCATATCCATTGTAACTGTTTCGAGTGCTCAAGCTAGCAACGATCGCATTTCCTTGCTTGCTTTGTCTAAAATATGTCTGCCGCCACCATGCAATCGGTACCGGCTATTCCTGCTCGTCCCACGAGGGGACAAGAGAAAGACAATGGACTGTCTGCGCCTGCGATTCCTCCTCGTCCCACCAATCGTCGATTGAACCGATCTGTTTCTCCCAACCCGCATCGATTTGCTCCCTCTCCATTGAACGAGAGCCCATTCAACCAGAAGAGCCCCCGTGGTGCTCGACACAGCCAAACCCACATTGGCGAGGAATTGGAGAGACCTATAAGTGTCGATATGCCCAATGTTGGCGAGGAAGGTCGGGAATATGCGGCTTTTGAAGAGTTGAGCTCGTCCCCCGAAGCGAGCCGTCGATCCTCTACATCACCCGAGCAAACTCGCACCGTTGGTGAGGACATCAAGCTGTATGCTCCTAAGCCAACTATGCCCGCCCAAAGCGCTAAGCAGCGGGTTGCTGCGGTCACCCGTACGGACTCTGACAGAGCCGCTGCTTTTGGCATCGGACGGCCGTCGTACGAGGACCAGGCATTTCCTGGCCGCAGCCTGAAGAAAAAGGCCAGTACTACGAGTCAGCTTTCTCACCAGAGCGAGACCTTCACTGAGGACGGGCACGGTATTCCTGAGATCGGACAGCGTGTTCCTATGTTAGCCAACGCTGGCGATGTCCAGGCACCTTCACCGGCCCCAACAAGAGCCACCAGTACCGACGGGACGAAACCCGTGCGACATCATACCAGGAAGACCAGCTCGCGAGGCGGATTCGGAGACCTCCCATCTGACGTATACGGTCTTCATGGACATGGCGTTGCGTCTACCGACAAGCTTGATAAGGCCTACTATGAGAAACATCCCGAGGTCCTACAAAAGGAGCGATACAAGAAGCTTCATGAGCGGGTTCACGACTACTCAATGAGTAGTGACGATCTTAATAAGATCGTTAGAGATACAGCCAGCCGCGGCGCTGGTTTTGGTAACGTAAACTGCCAGCAAACTTTGAAGTGTTTCTAACCAATTATCATAGGTACTACGGCTGATTACGTCGGAACTCCTAGTGAGCAGGTTGGCTACCGCGCCGCCGATGAATATACGCAGCGTATCTCTCGGCCGCCATCCGCTGCTCCCACGAGCATTACGTCGCCCCTTAAGTCCAGCTTCGCGGAAGCTGAGGCGAGCGCTGACAACGCCGAGACTAATGACGATGGTGTTGTAATTCATGTAGACGAACCTGACCGACACAAAGGATTCCTCAAGTTTGGCGACGAGAAATCTGCCGAGGGCGAAGACAACGAAGAGCCACGCACTCATCCCATTCTGGCGCCTGACGAAGTAGCCAAAGACCCATCTCCTTACCAGCTTCAGCCCGCCGTAGAGCCCCCACGAGAACGTCGTGGTAGCTCATTCGAAATGGACGAGCCCAAGAGTCGCCCTTCAAGTAGGCCTACCAGTGTATATAGCCCTCCGCCCCCTGATATGCACTCGACACCTCTGGACGATGTTGAGGAGTATGAGCCCTTATTCCCAGAAGACGAGAAAAGTGGTAAGAAGTCGACGACCCAGGCCGAGAAACTGAAGGAGTTCCGCCAGAGGTTCCCTAGTAGGGACATCTGGGAGGATGCTCCCAACAGTGTGCATTCCACCGCAGAAGTATCGACGCCGGATCTGTTGGAAACTAGCCAGAAAGAACGACGCCCAATTCTAGACGTACCTCCGCGTGACGGCGACGAAACACCGGCTCAAGCCTTCGCACGGAAGCAAGAAGAACTTGCTGAGAAAGAAGCCGTCACTCCTGACAGCTTTTTGTACCGCCAGCAGAAGCCCCCGTCGTGGGTTGGGCACCAACCTCACCTAGCCAAGGAGATCAAAAGCCGACCTAACATGACAACTCAAAGGTTCCCGAGTCGAGATGTATGGGAAGATACCCCTGACTCTTTACAGTTTACCGCGACGGTCTCTACACCTGAGACCACCGAGGAAACCCAATCGGAAGAGGCGGAAAAGCCGGCCGCCGAACAAGTAACCTCGAAGCCCGCGATACCTTCGCGGCCAAAGAAGCAAGGGTCAGGAGACGACAAGCCCGTTATCCCTGATCGCCCGAAGCCTCAGATTCCTGTTCGTCCTTCAAAACCAGCTACAGAATCTAAGGGACCTGAACCAGCAGCCAAGCCGAAACCCGCGGTACCTGCCAGGCCAGTTGGAGGCAAGATTGCCGCGTTGCAGGCTGGATTTATGTCAGATCTGAACAACCGTCTAAAGTTGGGCCCTCAGGCCCCTAAGAAGGAAGAGCCTCCGGCAGAACCCGCGGAAGAAAAGGAGAAGATCCCATTGTCCGACGCTAGGAAAAGCCGTGCGCGGGGTCCCCAGCGACGAGCCCCAACGAAGACATCGAGCTCGGGTGCGGAATCCGGTCCTCCCCCTGTGTCTAACGGCAAGCCCGTTCTCAGTTTCTCAATGACACGCACCTTATTTAGCATCGACGAAGAGGGTACCATGACAGTAGATAGCTCTGCGCCGCAGGCACCAGTAGAAGCAGAGATCAAGCCCGAGGAGACGAAACTTGAAGAGATTAAGAGTGAAGAGCCCAAGAGTGAAGAACCCAAGGAGGCCGAGCCGCAAGCGCCATCAGAACCGGAAAAGTACGAGACTACATCTGAAGAAAAACCGGAGGATAAGTCGGAGAGCAAACTGACGGACTCCCAATTGGAATCAAAACCAGACGAGACGACAGGCGAATCGAAAACGACAGAAGAGACCAAGACACTCGTTACTAACACAGCTGGCGAGTCTATACTAGAAGAGACCATCGAGAAGAAGCCGGCTGGAGACCAAGTACAAGAGGTCGAGAAGACTGAGGACAAGGTGGAAGCATGATGATATAACTGCCATTTAACAACCGTAAGGGGATGTGCGAGCCCGTTGTGTTTTCATTTCCAGTTCATTCCACATTCCTTTTTTAACCAATCGAGGAGGTGGTGCGAAGTGGGTTTGGGACAAAGGAATTACTACAAGTTTGCGAACCGACCAACCTGTGAAAATGCAATTCGAAAGAAACAGAAAAGAAGCAGAAAACCAGAAAACTGCAAACCCGTAGATCGTGGCACGCATCTCTTGGATGTCAAGTCATCTCATCCGACTTTCCTTTCCCTCCTCAACTCCATTCCTTTTTACACACTCTTCTCTACTACGACTTGGAACTCCTGTAGGCTCTGTTCGTCAATTGAACATAGACAGATTTAGTATTAAAAAAACAACTCTTGGGCTTGGGTAGCCTCGTCTCAGATGTGAATGATAGCAGTATAGCTATACGTATTTTAAGAGGTAGGTAGTAAATATTAACCTAAATCTACAGTAGTTGATCGGGATTACGCGATCCCAAGAGTACGTCTCATATCATTAACTTTGGGTCGAGGGCAAAATATTATATTTTATATTTCACTACAACCAAGCACCGGACTGCTTGAACCTCACCTCTCCCTTAGTTCTAGCGCTGAAGCGTCAGCACAGCCGGCCTGTATGGCAGACTGCCGTAATCGCCGCCGGAATTCGTAGCTCGCCCCTGGTACAGCAGCTGCAGGTTACACGGGTCGACTGTCTTAGTCTGGTCGGCATTGTCCCGAACCAGGTCGCCGTGGCTGATATCATTGGTCCAGGTAGCACCGCTGTTGGCCTTGCCGGCGAACGGCGCGCCCTCGGTCGCGGCCTGCGGCGTCCAGGTCCCGCCCAGGCTGCTCGCCGTGAAGGATCGGAAGAACCGGCCGTTGGACCCGATGGCCTCGACGAGCATCAGGTACTGCTTGGGTGAGGAGCCTTTGACGGTGTACACCTCGACGGCTTCGAATAGGTTGTTGGTGCTGTCGCTTAGGACTACTGTTGAGGTCGTGCCGAAGTTGCCCGGGAAGTTGCCGATGGGCATGCTCGCGCGGTAGATCTTGCCGTTGTCGCCGGCGAAGAAGAGATACTAAATGTTGTCTTTGTATTAGCATTATTTCTATACACGTTTTGTTCACGAGGTAGCTTAGGTAGGTAGATATAGAAAAGGGGGAACCCGGGAGCTTAGGGTCAAAATGGAGAACATGACATGTGTGTTTCAGAGGTACTTACCATATTAGTATCGTCCCCGATGACCGTCTGGTCGATACACCCCGTACTAGACCCCGATATCGTCCCCGAGAAGAGCGGCTGCGCCGCGCTCCAGCCGTTAGCAGCGGTCGGGTCGCTCGCGGTGCGGTATGAGAAGGCCGTGGGGCCCCACTGGTACGCGAGCACCCAGACGCTCTTGGGCGCGAAGTAGAAGAGCGTCGGCGCCACCGTCGCCGAACTCATGCTGTTCTGCGGCGCCGTCGATAGCTCGCTCCAGTTGCCCACGAGCCCGAAGTTCATCGACCCCCACCCCGACCCCGTGTTGTGCGTCGTCGCGTACACTAGGTGCTTGCCTTCGTACGGCACGCTTGTGAAGTCCTTGAGGGATACCCAGCCCGATTTGGGTGTTGCTAGCGCTTCTGTTGATGTCCATTTGTAGGTTGAGGGGAGCGCGCAGGACTGCGCTGCTGCGGGGGCGAGAAGGGCGGTGCTGGTCAGCGCTAGACTGATGAGGAGTCTCATTTTGACGTTGGTTTCTCTTCTGTTCGATAGGTTGATGCTAAGGGTTCAGATCCCCTTAAGGAGACGAGTAGATAACCACCCGGGTTATATACCCTGAAAGCATGATTATATGGGTGAAGTTGCTTGGGAGCGGATATCGGCCTCGACTGAACAAGAGCCGTACCATGAAAACGGGGTTGATGTCTTATTACCTTGGTTATTTTACCTCTTGGTGACTTGACGGATGACTTACTATCCTTTGAAGCTACCTAAGCTACCCAAAGGAAACAGAAATGCGCTCCAATAGCGGTTACGCCTGTCTATAATGGGCCAGTTTGTCTTTGCTCCCACCGGGATATGCTCCTATAATAAGTAACAGATGTCAATGTTCGGGTAATATACCGTACCATGGCATGTCATTGGCACGCTTCTAACACCAAAGACCCGGGAATGCCACATGATTAATACAATCTCAAACTACACCGCACCCACGCCGCGCGAACCAGATTTCTCCCTTGCTTATTTTCAGCATGGTGTTTGTGTGGTCTTCCTCGACATGACATCGGATAGGCTCGTTAATCTCGATCATTCGGAAGCATCCGAGAGGAGGCCTGGGCCCAGGTTCCATCAGCCTTGCTTGTTACCGTAGCTGCAATTGGTGCGCTTGCTGTGTAGAAGGCATGCGTCTGAACGGATATGAGGTGAGGTTGACAGTCTTGGTTTTGATGAAGAGCTGAACGGCATGTCTGGCATCACTCCTTAAAATTTGGTATACGGAGCGGTATGGGCTCTTGGATTATTACATCGAAAAATAGCCTCGGTACATACCTGGCTCATAGGGTAGGTACATCAAATGCGCTTAGCGTTACAATATGACTGTGAGAATTGATTCAGAGATGCCGACTGTTCAACTCTAGAGTTCTTATAGTGAGGCTGCTTGTAAACCACAGAGGAACATCACCGTTCTATTGAACCGAAAGATCATTGGACTTTAAGCTTCAATTGAATTGCTTAACTCTTAGACTACCAGACAACGAGGTACTATACCTGTGTCATCCAAGCTACTCCTCATTTGATGTATCAGCTTATTTATGTCCTAGACGCCGCCCTTTGCAGGAACTCAACTCTGGGTAACACAACGCCACCCGAACAAACGAGACAATCCGTCAAACTCAAACCGTCAACCCTTTTTGAGATGCCTGACTCCTAAACTTGCTAAGGACTTTCAACCCCTCTACTACCGGAGGATTTCCAACTCGTCCTCATCATCATCCAGAACGACCATCCCACGTCGCGCTTTGCCTTTACTATCGCCGGCACCGGTAGTTAGCTCCGTGCCGAGACTCTCGCGGCCCGCCTCGCGGATGCCCTTCTCGGTTATAAACCGCGTCTTCTTGCGAGCCGGCGATCTAGCTCTACCGCTCCCGTCGTCGCCGCCTGCGTTACTACTATTGCCCTCGAAACTATCGGCAACCGAGCCCGTAGGCCGCAGTTTCTCGCCCCCCTTCATGCGCGCCAGCTTATCCTGCAGGCCACCGCCCCAACCGAACGCCTCTCTCTTCGTGCTGCCTCCGCCGGCATGAGAAGACGTCGCGGTCGACGTGGAAAACGAGCTCTCGGTGCGCTTGCGCTTGACGGGGCTGAGGTGCATCTTAGGCTCACTGCCCTTCGTCGCGAGCAAGCCCAAGCTTCTGGCGTCGCGGTCTACTCTCTCTTCGTCCCGCGCAGACTGCATATCGAGGCCGGCGCCTCGGGAAGCCGTGGCGTTGCCGCCGCGCCTCATGTACTCCTTGCCGGCGCCGGACCCCATCTTGCCGAGCGACTTCATGAGCTCGCGCTCCTTCTCCTCGGTGGCGAGGCGGCGTCTTAGCGCTTCGCCCTTCTCGATCGTGCCTGCCACCTGCCCGCCGCCTAGCACCTCGTTGTCGAGCATGCTGGCGGCGCTCGGTTTCGAGATGTACCACTGGCCCTGCGCGCCCCTGTCATAGTTGCCCCTGCCCTTTTTCTTGGGGTCGTCCTCCCATCGGTGGGAATTCTTGTTGTAACCACCACCGCCCCTCTTGTTGAACGGATTACCATCGTCTTTCCGCGGCCCCATCCCCGTGTTGAAGGCGTTGACGTCCTGGCGGGCGGCGCGGTGCTTGGCGAGGCCAAGGTTCATGTGGAACTCGCAGAACTCGGTGCGCTTCTTGTTGACCCAGCCGTTGCAGCACTGGCCGTCCTTCTTGACGCTCTTGCAGTAGCCCAGGTCGCGCGCCGTGCCCACCTCGAGGATGGTGTCGAGCCCGCTGTTGATGACGAGGCTGAACTTGCCCGTGTCGGTGCGGTTGGGCGGCGGCGGCATGATGGTCGGGTTGAGGATCGCGAGCAGCGTGCCCGGCGTCAGCTTCCAGAACCGCTCGAAGCCCGAGTTGAACAGGAAGAGCTCGAGCTCCCACTGTAGGTCTACCAGCTGCAGTACCATGTACTTGCCCCTGGCCGGATCGGTCTCTGCCTTTTCTTTAAGGTTGCCGCTCGTCTTGTGTGTGCGGGGGTCGGATTTGGAGGCCAAGATGCCAAAGACGACAATATCTTGTTCGATCTCGGGTAGTTCGAAGTTGGGTGCCTTGACATGCTTCAGTAGGTCTTTGATTACATATGTCTTCTTCCCAGATAAATTGCGCGTGAGGTCTGAGTGCGGTATGATGCGCTTTGAGAGGTGGGTACTAGAGTAGGGTTCGAAGCCAGCGGCGTCTTCTTCGGGTACCTCAGAGGGTGATATCTTTTCCCTCTGAGACTCCCCTGCGCCGCTCAAACTAGATTCTGGGCGGCTTCCGTCTTGTGTAGGTCGCCGTAGACTGCTATTGCGTTTTATTTGACCGCCAGCCACGACCTCGTCGCGACTGTATTGTGTCGGCTGTAATGGCACGTTGGGTATCTCCTTCGCGTTGCTTTTCATTTGTTCTATCTCCTGCTTACCAAGTTCGAACGCATTACTCCTTACTTGTTTTATCCTCTCTCGTCTTTCTTGCAGGTTTGTTTCTTCGGATCTAGCTGCGACCAATCTTTCACTAAAAGTTAAGGGTCGTTGCTGTTGACTCGTTTGCTCTGTGTTCCCAAGGGCTGGTGAGTGCGCTCGTCGAAGATACCCTCCATGAGAGCCATTCTGGACGTCCGCTGGCCTCTTGAAGCTTGGTGCCCTTTTCAATGATATGTCCTTTGCCTTTATGCCCTTGTCTATGCCTAAACGTACTCGACTCGGGGAGTGGTCACCCTGCGCAGTCTGCGCTCTCTTTACTGGGGACGCCGGGACTTGCACTTCCGCTTGCGATTGCGACCGCGCCGCCAATGCCGAACGTTGCGACTCGCGGGGCTGGGTTCGTCCTACCGCTGGAATATCCGGTATCGGTACCGATTCAGATCTTGTTGCGTCTGCCTTTTTCGCCCTCGCACTTTGAAGTTTCTTCAGCTTAAGCTTCGCTTGTATTGCCTGCAACTTCAACTGCAGCATCTCCTCGTCTTCCTCATCATCATCATCGTCGTCCAAATCCATCTCGAGCTGACCACGTTGGGAATTGCCAGATCGAGCGGCTAGCGCAGGTGTAAGTCGACCTCTCTTCGTCGGTGACGGGGAAGGCGATGCTCGTTCGGCCATGCGGCGCAATCGTTCGCGGCCCTTGGGGGTGCTGAGAAGGACGTCGTGGGGTGATTTCGGCGGCCATTGGGCCTCAGTGTCTGCGCCCGACCCTTTCATCTCAGGTAAGTTATTTGGTGGTGTCAATGGATAGTGAGAGGTTGCCAATGCTAGCAGGACTTACCAGCAGGCATCTTGGCTTATGTTTCCGCTTCCCATCCGTCGTGTTTGCCGGGCACAAAGAGTGTCCCCTCCACTTGCTTCGTAACCTGCAGGGGCCCGGCACTATATCATGCAGCCGATATATATCAATAACACGTAGGTTTGTATACCTAAGGTGTCAATTTTCTCTTCTCATTAAAGCAATGCTCCAGTAAAGTCGAATAGCATCTACTCCTGAAATTGAAATATTATATCGTATTACGGAATCAGATATGTCGTCAAGGTAGAAATAGAAATCCAAGATATTGGTACATTAGTACAAAGTGATAGGTGATATCGATAAATGTAGATGCGGGTGTTTAATTGGTGGTGGGACGCGTTTCACCTAGCAACGCGACTTTAATTTACACGCGTCGACAGGGGTCCCAAGTATCTTTACTTTTATGTACTTATGCAAGTAGCCAAACAAACTTAGCAAAACCAACATTAAATATCAATTCAGTATAATAACCTACGATACAATTGGGATAGAGCTTGGGACGAAAAATTAGTATAAACCGCTAAATATTACATATCAATTGGATAGCAAACATGGCGAGAACGACGAGATCGAAGGCGAGCGCATCAGCCGCCGAAGCATCAGACTCAAAATCCAAATCTACAGCTAACTCTAACACCCAATCGAGATACACGTTGCCCGCCGAGTCCACGAAACCGCCGATACTCTTCGTTCTTCCTAAGAAAGCTACTAAGGACGCTAAAATAGTATCTTTATACAACCCCAGATACCAAACGCCTATGAGGTATCTGGTATGTCCCGAAACCGGTATCTACGAGTTCACAAGCATCGTCGCACCCAAGTCGACACCCAAGAGCTGGTTTATAGAATGTGGCAACAGGGAAGACACCCAACCGAAAACGAGCGATGACAGCTCCGAGTTCCGCGCTTATGTTACCAACGGCGCCGAGCTATACGTCGCAACGCCGTTCGACCCTATGTTCCTTCTCCTAGCTGCTTTCGCAGACCAGAGCGCCAGTACGAAAGACGGCAAGCGCATGTTTGTGTCAATAGACGACCACCTCGACTCTATACGCGACAAGTCACCACATCTATCCGAGATATTACGATGGGGCAAGACACGGACGCTGTTAGAGTCACGAATGGCTGCTGTATGCGACACCGTGGAAGCAGGCGACGAGACCATGTTTCGATTCAACGAAGATAAGATGGCGACTGAAATGCTAGCTAAGGCGCAAAATATATGCGAGCACGGCCTACCGCAGAGCTTAGAGGAGAAATACGTAACGAAGAAGCTGGAGGCGCCGTTAATGGCCGTAAAGAAAGAAGCGACGACGATATCTACGACGCAAGAGCAAACCCAAGTTGAAACATCAACGCCTGCATCAGGAGCATCCACACCCAAAGTCGAATCCGCCGACAGTCAGTCATCCGTATCGTCCACAGAAACCACCGCAACGTCCGCTTCCGAAGCCTCGACAGCCGCTACCTCCGTCGCCGAAGAGTCAACAACAACAGTCACAAATACTACGACAACGGAGCTAGCCCCTGCCATGCTCGCCTCCGAAGAAATCGTCAAGCTGCAGCGGCTGCGCGGGGCCCTGCAGTTCATGTGCGCCAAATACATGTCGAAGGAGCACGGCGTCTTGCTCTTCAGCAAGCTGAAGACGCAGGTCGACTTTGCGCCGCTGGACGAGTACCTGGAGAAGCTGAACACGCTGCGGCAGGAGGCTGCCGTCGCGCGGTCCCTAACAGATTACTCGCGTAAGCGTCCGCTGGACGACGAGGAGGCGGCTGAGCGCGCGGAGAAGAAGCGGCGCAAGGATGAGGCTGAAAAGCGGAAGAAGGCCGGGGAGTCGAGGGCGGTGCGGGATCTGAAGAAAGTGAGCACGACGGGGATGAAAAAGATGAGCGACTTCTTTAAGAAGAAATAGGCGCATGGATGTTAGATATCTGTTAGATATCTACCTAGGTAGCTTGAAATATGGCGTTTAAGGGGCTGTAGGATAGGGGCCGTAGGATTACAACTACCTGGCACTATAATACTTGCTTTAGCATGGAAGCACAGGGGTTTAAACAGGCGTACTATTCATGTATTCATTCATGTACTCATAGATCATAGGCGTTAGGTAGCTGTACCTATCAGGTAGAAGCCGAAGAGTGCCTGTCTCCCTAATAACCTCGTGGTCCCCTTGATTTACCTCTCAAGAACCCTCTACCGATACCCGACGTGCCTCTGCCGCCCGGTGTACTCGTTGAGCTCGTATCTGCCGCAGACGTAGGCCTAGAAGTGGATGAATATGCGCTTCGGCCTGTCGCCGTCGCTCTGCCTCTAGTACTACTTCTCGTCCCTCGCACCGTTCCTCTCGCGGTCCCTCTTGCGGGCCCCCTCGCACTAGGAGTAGTACTACGCACCGTCGACGCCGCCTCCCGCTGCCGCTGTTCTTCCTCCTGGCGGCGTCTAGCGTCAGTGCGCCGCCGCTCTTCTTCGGCCGCGCGGCGCTCGGCTTCACGCTGCTTCTGTTGCGCCTCGGCTTCTACGTCGGCTAGGTCCTGGCTCGCGCCCTTCCACGTCGGGTTCAGGATCAGCCGTTGGTTGTGCTCGGTCTGCGACAGGATGCGCGTCCAGGTGTTGAGGAGGGTCGACGCGGTTTGGACCGTGTTGGATACGGTCTAAGGGGGGAAGCTTGTTAGCGTCTTCGGCGCGGGGGGTAGGGAGGTATATATAAGACATATAGGGATCGGTGCAGAAAGGGGCAGCTAGTTTTGAGATTCAAGATGTAAGGAAAGGTGGTGACGTACATGCATGTTGCCCTTCGCTCGCTCTAGAGTCCCAACTACGCCCTCAATTAACTCGTTGATATTCCGGACCCCTTCCAATTCGCGGCGCAGGTTTGCCTCGCGCGCATCTTCCGAATCATCGTAGCGTTTGGCGGGTGGTGGATCCGAGGGGGTTTTAGGTCGCTCTGGGAGTTCCTTCGATGAAGGTTTTTTCGAAGGCGAAGCGAAGAGGTCTTCGTGGTCAGATGAATCCAGACCGTCCGACATTGCTGCGTAGGGAGAGATGCGAATATTGTTCAATGCAAAGGGAGGATTGAAGACTGAATGACGCAGCCTTGCAATGATTTTTAGTGGAGGGGTAGCTATCGAATCGCGAGATGGGGTTGCCAAGAGATTGAATTATGTCTGACACACAGCTTTAGGACAACTACCGGGTGGGTAGCGGTGATAATTGACTATAGTGGCTGACGTAGGTAGGATTAGATCACCATTTACCAGGTAGTTTCTGTTTGTCTTCTCCAGGCTATCGTTGGTGCCTGGGGCTATTTGTTGACATGTGCTGTTGCTGTCTCATAGCAGCGTTTTCGCGTGTGGGGTTGGCGATGTGTTGGCTGTTAAATTGGCCAATTGACCTAGGCGTCGCTGCTATCGATAGCAGATTTGCGACGCGTTCAGGGGATTTACGCGTCTTTGGGTAGGTACCTAGGTAGATGTTGTTTCTCCTTGTGCCTTTCGTGGCTGCCATACCGTATACGAGCAAGAACTTTACTGTGCGGGCTACCTACCTATCGTTTGGCTGAAATAAGCGGTGTCGATATGTACCCCATAGTAATTAGAAACAAGATGACCAGGGTGGGTTAACAGGGAATGTCATAATTTACATGGCAAGTACCGCGGATTCCACCAAGAATTCAGGGTAGTACACAATGCCCCCGTACCCCAAACGCAGCTCGCCCAGCCACTTCGTACTCACAACCTGCCACCCGCCGATTCCCTAACCCGTCTTCCACAACTCCATCCCATTTCGCAGACTCGAACGTCGCCGTCGCAGTTTGCTCACAATATTCTATTGCCGCTCGACATCTTTTGCTGTCGCGCAAATTTTAATTACGCTTAAACTTTACTCAGTATTCTTTCTGTATCCAAGCTTCTTTTTATTCCCATTTGGTGATTGTCCGATCGAAAATAAGTGCCTAAGGGGAATTTTACCGATACCACAATTCCTCTTCAATCCATCGCTTTTATCGACGCTGTCACTGACTTTCTTTCAATCAATCGCCCCGTCAGCATTAAAGCTTCTCTTCGATCGAAAAAGCGGATCATCGAGAGTGGAATCATCGAGGTTCGGAATAAACAGCCGCATGAGTACAATAAATTAGGCCAAAATTCCGCCTTGACATCTATTCAAGTATTATTTACACCAGGGAATTCTCAGTCAATTGAGATTTCCGCAGTTGCAAACATGGATTCTTTTGCAATCTCAACTCCCTCACCCCCAACTAGGGTACACACTCCAGGCAGTCCCAAGTTCGGATACAACGACTCCTGGGAACCTTACACTCCCAGAAAATCCGCCCGAATTTCCGCCCAGCGCGCAAATCATCAACGCACTCCGTCCCCGCACGCCTCATCCCAACGTCGCTCCCGCGCAATCACAAAATCTTCATCCGACGCATCTACGCCTGTCGCATCCCCTCAGAAGAAGCGTCAGCCCGCTATGGATTCCGTCCGCCGCGCACCGAGCGCATTTAGTGCCTCAAGCTCATCTGCCGCCAAATCTCTCGCAGGTGGTTCCTCACAGCAAAAATCCAAGCCTAGCTCAACCGCTTCTCGAAGTATTGGTATGCTTCCAACGCCCGCGAAGACACCCCAGAAGGAACCCGACGAGAAGATGAAGGCAAACGTTCGTGCCGTTGCGCGCAACCTATTCTCTATCGAAGCCGACGACATGCTTACTCCCAAGAGAAAGGCAAAGAAGTATAGCGGCCTGACGCTTGACAGCTTCACTGCTGAAGAGGTCAATAACCCCATCGAGATCTTTACCGACTCGCGCGACCGTGTCCCCGTGGTAGACAACGCCGACGAGAACCCCTTCTATGGCGATCATGCCGCCACGCCCGTTCAAACGCGAGCCAGAGGCAAACAAGTATCCATCCCTGGCGAAGGCAAACAAGATATGAACGAGGTCCTGCACCGAGAAGACGGAATTGTCTACGTATTGTGAGTTATCAGTCCATGTCCACCTAAACCTTAACAAATTGTCCTAATAATCTATTCTATGTAGCCGAGGCAAGAAGATCTTCCGCAAGTTTTCGACAGGCGAGGAGGAGGAAGCAGACTCGACTAGCCAGGCAGAAGGCGAAGACATCGAGTCTGAGTTTGGCACTGCTGCATCTCGTAAGCGACTACGTCCTGTGACCCGCTCATCCATCAAGCCTCGTCTACTCTTCCCACCCAAGAAGGATAAACAGCCTGCCAATACGGCAGCTGAGTACGATGAGGACGAAGAGGCAGCTACGGACATCGAGGAGCACGTGCTTGGAGATGTCGAAGAGGATCAGATGGAGGAACCTGTAACCCCGCGGAAGACAATTGCTGAGAAGCCAAGCACGCCCGTGGCACCCAAATTCGCACTCAGCTCTCCTCCCACCACAGTCCGAACCACACGCACCACAAGCAAGGTGCATCTCGACGATACACCCATTAAACCCCCCAAGTCTCACAGCCCCTTTGACGGCTGGCGTCGATCTAAGAGTCGAACTGGACCTCACGGGCAGAAGCGAGAGGGAGAGGCGCTAACTAGACCCCACGAGGCTTCGAAGCGCCAGCGTGCTTAGTCGGCCGAATTGTGTGACATTTCGGTGCGTTTACGGGGTCTGGAGAGGATCTCGTAATGTGTAAGGCCTCAGGACTCGAACGAGGGCTTACATTCTGTATTGTTTTGTCTTTTATTTCTTTTGTTCCTTTTGGCAGGCGAGGATACGGTACAGCAAGCAAGGGGAATGGAAAAAGCCAGTTCTACCCAGGAGTTTGGCCCGTTTTACTAAATGCCCAGGATTGTCGGAAATAGCATTGGTGAATACCAAAAGGGATGGTCAGAATCCAAATCAGAGTAATGGCGACGAGGCATCGTCCCACATAGGTAGATAGCATACCTCGTTAATGAATCGACTGGTTTAAGGAATCTTTGATTGATTTTTGTTGTATTTGATATGTGTAGTGTTTGATCGTGAATATGATGCTTGACTTGTAAGTGCTTAGCATATTAGGCGTGGCTCGCATAAAAACATGCCATGATACCAAAGCATTTACGTGATCAAGTTGTTTAATTCTGATATGCTGTGTTCGTTGCTAGAGCTATCCCATTCCAAAATCCACACGTAGCCCAACTACACAAACCATACTTATCTGCTGTCGTCGTCTTAGTGATACCAGTGAAGTGGCCAATATAGTACCTGCTCGGTGACTATTCCCCCAATTCACATGCTGTCGTGTAGAGAGGTTGTCTACACTCATTGGTTATTCAATCTGCCGGATGGACAGCATACCATTCATAATGTGCCTATCTCCAAGTAGGATAGATGAACAGGTATCTGTGTTAGGGAGGTATATCTGATTTTGGAGTAGCTTAGCCTTAGGGAGTTATACAGCCATCTCATCCTAGTACACCTCTTACGATATATCTACATTCAGGTAGCGTTGTTGTCGGAATATCACGTCATTATGTACGATAGTAAACAGTCTTAGATGCAATCTGCATTAGAAACTGCCCCGCCCCCGCCTAAATTTCGTCTACTCATCCCGCAATTCGGCCATTTACTATTTAACTTCTTGACATCCCTCCGGTTTCTTGATACCTTCTATACCTCTAGTTCCATGCCTCCCTTGGCGACATATTGGTTTACCATAAATATCAGCTGTTATTATTACCGTCCCTAGCATCTACAGGACCAATTGATCTTCGAATAGCATACAATATCTACCCTACTAAGACCCCTCCCATCATGCACATCTTAGTAACGAACGATGACGGTCCGCCGTCCCCGACGTCCTCGCCTTATGTGCACAGCTTAGTCCGTGAGCTTCAAAAGAGAGGACATGCCGTATCTGTCTGCCTGCCACACACCCAGCGCTCCTGGATCGGAAAGGCCCATATCATAGGCCAGACTGTGAAACCACTCTACTACCGGCCCTCCGCCACCTTCGATCCGACCCCCAGTGCCGCATCTAAATCCCAGGGTCGCACATACACGCGATCGAGCAAGAGCAGTCGAGAGGAGGAATGGATCCTTGTAGACGGTACCCCGGCCAGCTGTGCCCAGATCGGGCTTCATCATTTCTTCCAGGAGAAGGGGCCCGTCGACCTCGTGGTGTCAGGTCCCAATTACGGTCGAAACACGACGGCCGTGTTTGCGTTAAGCTCCGGCACGCTGGGAGGCGCGCTCGAGGCCGCCATATGCAGGAGGAAGTCCATTGCGCTAAGCTATGCCTTCTTCAGCCGCAACCACGACCCTGCCATCATCGACAGCGCATCTCGGCACAGCGTCCGTGTCATTGAGAAGCTCTACGAACAGTGGCCCACGGATAAAAGCGTCGACCTCTACTCTGTTAACGTACCTCTTGTCGAAGGCGTCGAGGAGCGAAAGACGCTGTGGACGGATATACTACAGAACTACTGGGGTACAAACGGGGCCTGCTTCGAAGAGGTCGAAGGCAGCATTGGGGACGAGGATGAGGAGGAAGAGCGAATCCGAGAGGGCGAGGAAGCTGCCGAATCTGGCAATCTTGGATCAGAACAGAATAGCGAGACCGCAAAGGTCACCCAGACGCAATATCCGCACAGGCACTTTAAGTGGGCGCCCAAGTTTACGGATGTTCACAAGAGCGTCGAGGAATCACCGCCGGGAAACGACGGGTGGGCCGTTAAGGAGGGTTTCACCAGGTAAGCTCGGTCCCATTTCTACCCTCTACCCGCGACGCCACAGCTGTTTCTCGGCTAGGTGCTGACCTTACCATGCAGTGTAACACCGATGAAGGCGAATTTCTGGAATGCGGCGACGCAACTGTACGGAGAGGAACTAAAACTGTGAGTTGAGTCTATTGCATCGCGTTTGGTTCTAGACAGGGGATGGCAGCATCATAGACAGCTGGGATATTTGCATGGCCGCATTGACTGGCCCGTCAGATAGACAAAACCCCGTCATTTTGGACGATGAATCACATGAGATATGAGATACAATGAACAGGGCCGTCGGTCGTTCTGCGTACGTCAAATGTCTGCATGTGGATGTGTCCCTTATTATGGTTTCTCATTTCTTCTCTTCTCCAGGGATGCTCCAGATTCTCAAGGTACACAAATGTCGATGTCGACTTTGATATACCGGCCTAAACAACATTTTTACGTCTTGGCTGCCTATGAGGATCCCTACGTACAGCCTCTCATACTATCTGCTTTACAGAAGCTATTTCCGCCTGAAGCGTATACCCTATTATCGGTGTCAGAGTCCACAGTTTCGGGTGAACCGATATCACTTAATAAACTAGTCCCGAGCAGTAGCAATAACCGCATACTGCAAATCACGCCCTACGAAGCCATTGACTGGGACTACGTAGACTCACACCCAGACACATGTCTTGTAAACAGTTATATGTTACGTAAAGCTCTAATACGAAAGCATTATCTATCAGCAACGGTGGAACAATGGGTAGCAAAACGACCGGATTCAGTGCTTAAGACGCACGTTAAAAGAAGCGAGGCATTCGAGCTGGATTACGCCGAATTCCTTGACGATGCCCTTGTTGAGTCATTCGACCTACGCGCAAGTCTAGACCGCAACGCTGCGGCTCAGCCGGACCACGGGACAGAGTGGTGGATCCTGAAGCCCAGCATGAGCGACAGGGGCCAGGGCATTCGCCTGTTCAGCACAATGGAGGAACTGCAAGACATATTTGATCAATGGGAGGAGGATCAACCGGACAGCGAGGACGAAAACGAGAACGAAGACGATGCTGACACAGCTGACGATGGTAAGACCTCTGCCGGTATCACAACCTCGCATCTTCGTCATTTCGTGGCTCAGCCTTACATACACCCACCGCTGCTGCTCACGTCCGGGCCCGGCAGTGGCCGCAAGTTCCACATACGCACCTACGTCGCCTGCGTCGGGAGCCTCGACGTCTACGTATACCGGCAGATGCTCGCGCTGTTCGCGGGGAAGCCGTATGTGGCACCTACCACTGCCGCTGCTACTTCCACCGCAGACACAGATGCAGAAGATGGTGAGCAGCAGCAGCAGCAGCAGATCGACCTTGACGCGCACCTAACGAACACGTGCCTCCAGCGGTCCATCGACGACGGAACGGTGCAGCGGTTCTGGGACGTGCCACTAAACGATAAGAAGAAGCAGGGCATATTCGAGCAGATATGCGCCGTCGCGGGCGACGCCTTCGAGGCCGCCGCCCGCGCCATGCTCATGCACTTCCGGCCGCTGGTCAACGCGTTCGAGATCTACGGGTTAGATTTCTTGGTTGATGCCCAGGGAACCGCTTGGCTACTCGAGGTCAACGCGTTCCCGGATTTCAGGCAGACGGGCGACGAGCTGACGCCTTTGGTTGCGGGGCTCTGGGAGGAGGTGCTGGGGAAGGCGGTCGGTGGCTTCTTTGGTGGTGGTGACGGGGAGGCCGATGGAAAGAGCAAGAAGGGACAGGGCGAGGGGGAGGACGAACAGCTGGTGCTTGTGAGACGGGTGGATTTGGGTCGGTAGGTTCCTAAGGAACAGAGCATATGTTTACATCGTACGTGAATCTACCTACCTGAGATGCATACTTACGACAGATCGAAACAGCATACATACATGTGCGTTTGACCTGACCAAGTTGTGGCCAAGGTGATACGGGAAGCTCACATAGAGCTCACATGGTCGTAGTTACACGAGCACTCGGATACAGATTCATCTGTTGAGGTCTCCTTGATATCGTGGTACCCGAGGATAAAAAAAGTTTCATGGGTACGGGTTCCGCGAAGATGAAGTGGGCCAATGGATTTCCTATTCGGAATCGAGTCCGTATAGGGCAGCGTAGTAGGTTGTGCTATATGCTGTGTAGCCAGTGAGTGGTAGCTCAAAAGGCATAGCCTCCTAGTAACCGTCGTACAACTTACGCGGTAGCCCGATGCGTCCACTGTGTTACGGATCGGGTACGCAGGCTTGCGGTGATATCGAAACTTTAGTGATCGGATACTTTGCACGTCACAATAAATGGGCAACTTTTACATCTCCCTCCACCCCTTTCGTGGTTATTGGTGGCTATATGTCACTGGATACGACACTTGTGGTAGCGCAGCTGGCTAGGAGGTCACCAGCGGCCCCCAATTGGCGCGAATATTTCAATATATGATGCTTTATAGTGCTGGGCTGTATGTCTATAGGCTTCCTCATACATTCACCGAGGACAGCCTACATATCCTGTGAAGTGTCTTATTTGCTAGGTTAGTTGTAGTCTGCCTTGGATCAGCCCCTTGCGTCTCCGTATCGGCAAGCCAAATTTACCAGAAAGCAATACCGGTTGGATGGTGATTAGGTAAAGAGTATGCATGGTAGTAACAAATCGCCAATATAGTATTTTTTTAGTTTCTGTTATTGCTGGAAGATATTGTATACGTGGTTTGGCATTGGATACTTCGCATGTATTGCTTGGTGGATAAGGGGAGAGGTTGTTTTCGATTCACGTTACAACAAGATACATACCACGTGCCGTACCTGACAGCAGTTCCTTGACAACTCATCCAGCGCACACAACTCTGTTTACCCTGGTATTTACAGTCTGAGTAGGGCTTGGGGATGTGATGACGCATTAGATAAGCCTGCAAACCTTAAGAGTCCAACGGACGTGGCTCTGCTAGATCAGGCGCTCTTTCATTTCATCTTATATGCATGGCACAGTCTTAGTGGTCTTGTCTTATAGTCGTTTAGAGGCAACTACAAATCAGCCTACGAAGCCAAGGACCCGAAGTGTATCAGCGTCTGGTATCGTATGTCTCTTTACCAGACCCATATAGGTACCCCGACGCGCAAAAACCATCTGATCTCCAGCAAGTCTTGAGTCTGTACAAAATCGATAGATTATAATTCATTAGAGTTGGTTAGAGAGCCGTTGGAAGCTCTTGTGTGCGGAGACAGGACATGCTTCTTAGTTTCTCCTCGGTTTATCAGGGTTGCTGATACATGACGACAGACAAGAAGCTAGTTTAAATGAGCCCGCGAGGAATACAGGACTTCCTGACTCGGACGACCGCTCCAGCACTGCCACACAGACGTTGCCTTTGGATCGATATCGGGCCCCGTTTCTATTGGATGTCCGGAATGCAGAGTTCGAGCCCGTGAGAGCCAAGTAACTTTCGAGACTCCAACGGCAGACTACGTACAGTACTACCTTATCAATATGTATGACATTTTTGCACAGCCCCAATGCATTGGCGATCTATCTATTGAATGCGGATGTTGTGAGACGTCCACGTTTTTATTTTCTTGATGTGTCTGACAAAATGTAAAAGTGGTAGTAAAGGTGGGCATAGTTGAAAAATATATGTATGTCAAAACGAGTGCAGATGGAGACGAACCCCAGCCTTGGCATAGTTTATATTGTATATGGAATAAATTGATATGGTAGTTGCTGTGCCGCCGGGATGCATACGCATGCTAGGGTAGTACTATAAGATATATTGTGCGTCGGCTTTTTTATGAGTGGATGGGTAAGGGAATAGAAATAGACAGCGAACTGGCCAGTCTGTAGAGCGCCAGGTAAGCTCTTGAAATGGACACATACATGGCATACACGGAGATTGCCAACAAGTCCCATTGCATAGTCTCATCAAAGTTGAAAGAACTACATATGTAAGTGACGAGACAATATTGAAAGAGTTGTATATCGCAGCTGAGCCGCAATCACGCATCCTGGAAACTCGTGGTTTTCTCCTGAAAGGAATGAACCGGTTGAAGAGATCCATCAATCAGACGAATGTTCGGCCGAAGATGCGAATGGCACCGACAGCTTGGGAATCCCCCCATGATCCCATGCAAGTGCTTACTATTGTATTGCAGCATACCTTACAAAAGTTCCTTGTATGGAAACAGTAGAGGATTGTTAGGAAGCTTAGGGGTTTTTGAATGTTAAAATTTATTTTTTCGAGAAGTTTTCGTCAGGAGTCCCGATTACATAAAAGTAGCAAACGCTGATCCCGCAAAAGTCTGCCTCGAGGCCTCACACTGAAAACGATGCAAACATGATATCGGCCATATTAATGCTTTCTGATATCTGATATATAATTATATAATTCTGATAAAGCTCAAAGGCGTACTCATCTCGGACGAGCTAGGTTTCGATAACGATAAATCTCTATCAGCATTGACAACTTTGATACGCAATCAAAGAACCCAAAGCGCGGGATCGCGGATCGCGTCGCCAGATGGACAAGGACCCGCTCCGTTCCCCATATTTTCACATGTGATATCTAAAGCATCCGATTTGCGATTTGGCTAATAACCGCACGTACGTGTACCGGAGGCTATAATTATGCTGATATAGCCATGAGGGTTTTCGTGCGAGAAATTTGTTTCCCCACGACCAATATGGCGGGATTGATATGTGATATTCCTTTACGAGTAAAAATAGGAGTCATGTTACACGAGACGAAAAGGAAAAAGAAAGGAGATGTACCTATAGTTACCGAGTTACTAAGAGCCTGCGTCGAAGCTGACAAGCCACTTCTTCCTACACTTACCTATCAACAAATGAGGTATTGGGGTGTGGTATCTCATACAAACCACGCGGTCAGAAAAAAGCAGTTAACATTTTTTCCCAATGAGAGTGATTTATGGTGCCCCACGTGGATGGAACGTGAAACCTCGATGTGAAGCTACTCGCATGGTAGCTGTATTAGTGGTCCGATATTGGCTGTTATCTGCGACAACAAGGCTGACGTGACTGGCTGGGCTGACTTTGTCTCTGGTAAGGTCGACATAGCGAGAGAAGAGGGGGGAGGTCCTTGCTTACTGATGACCGGGTATTGTTAGTAGTTGGTTGGCATCTCATGAGAATGACAATAGCATGTCTACATAGACTCGGAGAACAAGCTGGTTCCTGACAAGAGTCGTTTCTGGAGCATCTTGGCTGAACACGAGGCATATTGCCAAGTGCGGGCTAGCTAAGGTGTAAAGTTGGGCATCGTATTAAGCCTAACCAAGGTCAAGTCAAAGACATTGATACGTATTGACCGCAACTTATCAGATAGCTGGCTAGCTTCGTGGAGTACCTGAAAAAGACGTGTATATGCAGGTAGAAATAGGACCGGAAAGAGAGGAGGATTTCTGGCTTGCAGTACGGTGTGGGAGTCAGAGGACGAGCTGAGATAAAAGGAGAGGATATTTGACTCTCTATATCATCACTTATGGCGCTTGCATTTCGTTACACAGGAGGTCTCAACTCTGATAACTAGACTCAAATAGCTTTGGCTAGCTTTGCCTTCTGTTCTACGTGACTCTTGAGTGAAGCAAAAACTAAGACACAAACACATAACGAATGGGACTCCCGCGATGATCGAGATGGTCCCGAATAAATCCATGGTGTCCCAGTCACTTTAAGTTCGCTTCCGGTTTCTGCGCTAGTCAGGCACTTACATGCTTTGCACAGCCTCCCTTGGCAATATGGAACCCGGTCAAGGTAGCCTCTAATTCGCCGAACGCTGGGTAGTGTTTCCCTGAAGAGTAATAACCGACGGCCACGATATACGTAGGTACCCACGTCGAATATCCGTACAGCGCAGAACATTGTAGGGGTCCTGGGTCAGACCCAACCTTGGGGGAGCGATTCATTCCCTGTGGCTAGCGGGTTGGCAGGTCGCGATAATGCGAATGGAGGATGCTATGACGATCAGGCTTTTTATTTGAGGCCCGTATCCTGTCTTGGGTAATTTACCAAGACCGACAACGTAGTCCCAGTGCTGTTATGGGTCGAGGGGGAAACGATACAGAGCAATGCCTCCGTAAAGGGATGTCCTGATTATTGAGCTTATTGCTTTGCCTAGAAACATATTCAAAGAGGTAGGTCATATAGTAAGTAGTAGGTAGGGAGGGAGGGGAAGGCACTAAGGTATATATATGATGGTGTAGAAGTGTCAGGCTCAATGTTATTGAATATTAGCAACTCAGTAAATTGAGGCGTAACACATCTTCTGTTGCTGTTGTAAGAGTGACCTGGACTACGTGCATGTGCGACTTGGAGGAACTTAGATAAAAGGCGTTGTTTGGTTGTGGATTAAAGTCTTTTTTTGTACCTGGAACCCCTGGATCTAGTACCCCTGCTTGTAGTTTAGGTACCTAACGAGAGCAGGTAGTACTGGCAGCAGCAGATCCATGATCCCATCGCTCTTGGCTTGAGCGCGCCTTCGATTCAAGATAATCCCAATTGGCCCATTCTCTTACCACTGTTTCTTTCTCTCCCATCCAACTTTGTCATTCCTTCTGTCACCATTCCTTCTAGCCCTTTTGGCAATCCTTTTGTTTGTTTTACTCTTATCTTCAGAAACAGGTCCTTCGAGGACGGGGGAGGCTTGTTCTGTGTACTACAAGCAAGAAAATTGACCATTGTCGCCGTGGGTTGATAATAGCTTCCATCTCGTCTTGCACGCCCGCCTGCTTCGTCAATTCAGGATTGGATAGAACTGGTTAACCTACTTTCTAGCAATAAAGCTTTGCCTTTCCGTCTGGTATTTGCCTTTTGCTAATTCAAACCATCAATTCTTGCAAGTGCTGTTGCCACCATCAACCTGCACAGCCTCCATACGTCCCCTTTTTCCTGTCTTACGGCATACGGGTTTACTTGACTCCTAAAGTGCCTGCGAACTCTCTGTGCCCCGTCTAGTCGTTACAGATACTTCTCCGAAACATGCTATTAGCTTTTCGTTGAGACCGTCGTCGTATTATTTACAAATTCATCCTTGCGATACATCCATATCCCCGAATCCAGGTCCTGTCTCCTCCGACCATATCGACCATTTCGATCATCTACCTCCGACCGCCACCCGACCGCCGCTCGCGACCAAACCCCCAAAAGTCATCCCGAAAAGACGAATCGGTGCATGCTACGTGCCATTTGTGACGTCGGCTGAACCTAAGGTCCTGAGTTTGTTGTTTTATGGTAGAGGCACCGGCACCTAGCGCGCCAAAGCAAAACAAACACAATTCAGTTGCGCTATACGACGAAACTTCACTGCGCCTCAGTCCAAGCGGAGGCAATTTGCGACTTTCGTAAACCCCCAGAGGTCTTAAAATTTAGGCGTATCCCTCTACAAAGACTTTTCAATTGCTACTCCAACTCGTGTCGTTTCTGCCTGTTCGTCGATGGCCGATTCTGCGCGCACACCATTCCGCCTATACCTGCACGTTTGCCTTGCCTTATCAGGCTGTGCTTAAATTTAATAACTTAGGCGGTCGGTTTTTTTTATCTGACTTTCACATCTTCCAAGACGTTCTCCGTTCAGCATACACACCATGGCCGACCCTAATCAGGGTGGTTCTGAGGGAACGCCGCGAAGAGCAAGAGCGTAAGTTGACAATTTAATAGATACTGATTTACTGTACCATATTTGTTGTCTGATATGCTAACTTGATGTCTAGCCCTACCATAACGATTAACACGACGCCTGACATCGAGCCTGCCGCAGCACCTCCACAGCATTCACCAGTTTCGCCTCACGATGAATCGGTTAGCCCGACGGCATTAACATCGAGTTGGACATCAGAGAGAACAGCTGTTCCATTGGCGTCCCAACCGTCTACTGTGAGCTCTAAGGGAGAAGTGCGACCCACGCACTCATTTGATAGTACTCGGGATAGCCGACCGACCAGCCCGCATAATGTGTCCAGCCCGGTAACTTCTAGGGGAAATGAAAAGGGTCAGGCTTTCTTGTCGGTACCCGATCACCACCGTTCGAGACAGAATTCCGTGGATAGCGAAGATGGGGCTCGATCTATTAGCTCTTCCCAAGGAGAAACTATGACAGGTACAGCCTCTTGGCAGGGCGAGAAGGGCTCTACCATAAAACACTCCGTCGACAACAACAATATCATGAAGGATGAGAGTGCGTTGAAGCCGGATCAGGGCAAAGAGTCCGATTT
>JAOXNQ010003176.1:0-37080 GCA_028571165.1 Hypoxylon perforatum
AGCTTGGATTGCACACTAGATAACTACATACCTAATGCATGAAGACTACGGATTCTTCTCTTCTTTGTTTGGGCATGGGGGGGGGAGGAGAGGAGGTTAAGAGGAAGAAGAAAGTGAACGAAATGGCAAAATCTTGGTGACCAGTAAACTGATTCTTAAGAACGATAATTCGTTCCACGAACACTCCTCCCGTCTCACTCTTCTGATCGATACATAGGTAGCTAGCTCCAAACCCAATACATCTTTTCTGCTCCTCCGTCTTTTCTGGCGGCTGAGCTCGCAAAAAGCTCCATCAGGGTTCCTATATATTCCACCATGCCTCATATCTTGCAATAACCTCAACCTTGTTTTTAAAGTTTACTACTGACCAGGTACATGAAAGCTTGCTTAGGTTCTCTGTCCGCTGTGCTATTTTACTGTTTCATCAAGCAGGTTGAAGAAGCTGACAAGGAAACTACAGAGTAGCTCGTTCCTACCTAGGTACGCATTCATACTTGCTCGTACACCCTAAGCGCATCCACACAATAATTAGAACTTCTACCAATACAACCGTCTTTGATCATTGGCCTTTCTCAATATTTCCGCACAAATGGCCTTCAATCAACCTCAAGAATGGTCCCCGGAACCATATCAAGAAATAAACATAGACAGACTCAGCACCGCCATGCTCTGGCCCTACCCTGTACCTTCACCGACGTACCCCGCCGCACCAAGAGAAGAATCTCGAGCACGGTTCAACCAGAAATATGCCCACAAGGCTCTGAATGCCTCAAATCGTCTTACAATGGACGAGCTTGAGCTCGTACGTAGACATCTTTCAGACTTGTTTTACGAGGCTGCAGCTCTACGTTTACGATTCCAGCCCCCATTCTCCCACGGCTGGTCGAGGACGCGGCTGATGCCAAAGCCCGCGGAAGTCTCCTTGCGAACAAATGAACTCGACCTATGGAACAAGCAAACCGCCGTTTATTTTATTGGTGACTCGCACTATTCAGGCCATGACCACGGATATACAGACCGGCGTCTGGGCGCTTACATCTACCGCGAGTGGCACCGCGTGCATGACGGCCGACCGAACCTGCAGCGTTACAACTTCTTCGCTAAGGCATTGCAGGTAACGAAATCCTTAGAATCGTTCGACGTAGCAGCTGTCATCGATATACACCGGCGGCTATGCAACTCCATATCGGCCAAGTTGAATAAAGAGGTCATCTTCCGCTACCCTTTTCTCGCTGGAGAAGTGGAAAGCACAAACTTCCCGCAGGCAGACATAGCGAAGACGTGGCGTGAGCACGGCTTCACCATGGGTCATCTCTTTCGCGCCGTCTTGCTCGTGGCAGACGAAAACGTTATTCCTGAGACGTGCCCGGTGCAGCCAGAGTCGGAGCTTAGCGACGACAGTACGCTTAAGGAAATGGCGGCATGGCTGGAACGTCTGATGCCGGAGTGCCGCGTGTTAATGGTACGCACCGGGGACGACGCACATTTGAGCAGACCTGTATCTTTCGCAAGCCTTGTAGACCCGTTAAACAGCGACCAGGGGGATGGGTCTGGTCAGGTGGACATGGTTAGGGTGACGGTCCCCGTCGCTATACGTTTTTTGCACGAGCTGCAAGTACAAGAGGAAGCTGCATACCTTGATCTGCGGCGCGTAGCAGACAGAATGACAGAGGACCGCGAACGTGCGTGCCGCGAATGGGTGGACAGCGTAATGCGCCATGCTGAGGATGTGGGCATGGACGGGAATATGTATACTTGGAAAGCTGTGAGGAGGATGTGGGCTGCCCGCGATGGAGAGACTTTTAGCGACGGGCAAGGCGACGAAACGCGTCTTCTCCCTCTTTATTCCTGGACATGCATATGGTAGAGCTTTATAACTGGTCGGTGTACTGTTCCGCGCTTCACTGCGAGTTATTATCATGCTGTGGCGTTGAAGGGAGGAAATGGCCGGCGGCAGATTTGGCGAGTGGAATTAACTCCTTCGATCTTAACCTCAACCATTGAACCGGAATATAGCTCATACTTTTTCCGAAAGTTGTGTCTTGAGCCCTTATAGTTCGATCTTTCCATCACTCTACTAGCTGATGGACCCCATCGTATCTAACACCGCAAGTATGCATAAGTATATCCTCCTCGTCCGTCTTGAGCTGATAAGAGCGTGCAAAAAGTACACAGCTGCCTAAATACCTCCCTAGTGCGATTGACTGATTTTTGGCTGAGCCGAACGTGAGCCTGCCTTATCTCAGGCGAGCTCAGACTGAATCCCGCTTTGTGGCGCGCCAAGGCGCGCTGTGGCTAGTAATGACAGGGATAAAGCAACGCGGGATTCTAGTCTGAGGTCACCCGGGAGCGATAAAAAGTCCACTGCACACATCCAAAAATACAATGTACACTACACTCCCATAGAATTTAATCATTTTAAATCGTAAAAATGAGAATTTAATATGTAAAAGATGAGCTACCTAAATCCATCTTCTGAGAGTTTTGCGATTATAATTATAATTAGATTTGGTAAATTTCAAAGGGAGTGTATACTGTAACTTTTGATTTGTGCAGTGGCAAGCTTATCGCGACTAGGTACCCTCAGACTAGAATCCCGCGTTCCTTTATCCCTAACCACAGCGCGCGCCTTGGCGCGCTCCCAAGCGGGATTCAGTCTGAGCCCACCTGAGATAAAGCGCGATGCATTATCGATAAAAAAGCACCATCGAGAATCTGAGCTCAGCTATAAGGTACATATGTATAATCACGCTGTTTCTCTTCTAACGTAAACCTATCAGCCCATCTAATAATTTACGGTTCGCTGTGCGTTCATCGTCATTGTGGTGATAGTTATATCACGCTACTAGTAATAGAAATAATCTACATGAAAGGCTGATATAGAAGATGTAGAAGTTAAGATCGTAGGGAAAGATACGACTGGAGACTTGGGTTAAGTAAGGAACATAGGTACCTACGATAGCATTAGGTACCTATTGTTTGGTTTCGTAACAGACTCTAGATACCATATCGACTCTAACTATTAATCGTACGTGCCGTCTAAAACATCAGACAATGTTACGTAATTATGCCTCTGACATGATGCGATCGTTATCCTTAGTTGCCCGGAAGTGTCGGTAAGAAGATTATGGATTGCGTCTAATAGAAATCATGAGCGATGAATATCGATGATGTAGATTATGTGAGACTGATGTTTGACCCATCACGAGCTGTATCACACGGGCGGCGACGGTGGTTTCGTTGCCGTACGGGTCCATTATAGTGGGTGCTTTATTAGTCGGTGAGGACCTTCACGGCTCCGGCAGCGTCGGAAGAATCTTGAAAAGGTGAGTGGGATGCTCACCGGCTGTTGATAACACTGGCGCCGGCAATATCCTTAAAGAATACCTGGCAGAGCGGTCTAAGATATTGCGTGATATCGGCCGGATCACACGGCCAATCCATCGATCTTACAGTCCTGGCCAGTGTCGCTCAGACCTCTTCTTAGCTATCGTCAGATTCGGGCGATCTCTTGTGATGAAACAAGCTTGACAAGCTGACAAGCTCGATTCTGGGGTAAACATGGCTTAGATGGCAGATGAAACCAATCCGATCAAGTATCGCCACAAGACATGAGCTAAAGCCAAATATTAAAAAGTTCTCACACATTTCAGTTAGTAATGCTTAACCTGCCTATCTGCTAGGTATTCTAACTAGCAACTTTTACTTGGAAAGCTGTTACATCGCACGACAGGGTTTGAAGGAATCCACAGTCTAAAGCGGACATGATTTAAAACCACTCGGGAAATTTACAGGTTCATCACACTTAGGCACGCAATTCTGTACGGAACGTCCCGTCACATAGACAAGTCAATAACGCTGCCACATAAGAGACCACAGCATCCAAGTGATCCGAGCGTGCCGTTGAAACGCTTTGGTGTGGAACCGTCGTGACAGATCCAAGTTTCGTCGATCTGATGCTCAAAACGATCTACGTGCGTTCGTCACCTCAATACCAAACGGAAGAATGGAATGGTATCCCCAATCATAATACCCGATAAATACTACCACGCATTGAGCAAATTGAGATGACAATCTGTCACTCACTACCGTTGCTACGTCGTTGCGGTGATGGGCCGATTGGCAACTTTATCGTTTCAAGACTTCGGACGAATAATACATGGGCAGGATATATGAGATGACAGGATTGACAGCTCGGGAAGAGCTGGGGTTGTACAGATTACACAGCACCACCATTACCTGTCAAAAACCTAACCAACAAACAAGCTCAAACTTACTACGAGCAGCGCCTCTTAATATAGACGACTGTATGCAGCCTTACCAGCTGCCGCAAAGGGCAACGCAGACGACCACGGCGCAGAGACAGCGCAAGCCAAATGGCGCCTCGGTCTATCCGTGGCCCCCCATCCGAGACCGTCGACGCCGCAGGGCCGCCGTACAGGTTCTGCAGGCGATCGCGTCGCAGAAGAGCTGATCATTTGGAGGATCCATCCGGCGAATGCAATCTTAATACCAAGGAATTTCCGCTCAATGACGATGAACGCATAGCGAACCGTAAATTATTAGATGGGCTGATGGGTTTACATTGGAAGAGAAACAGCATGATTATATATATATACCTTACAGCTGAGCTCAGATTCTCGATGGTGCTTTTTCATCGATAATGCATCGCGCTTAATAAAGTTCCCAGCCCTTGCTCGCGGGTTACCTGCATGCATGTGGTAAAGTGCTTACATAGTGGAATACTCCAAGATCTTGTAGAAGTGGTTAATAGGAATGGACTATGTAACCGTTGGATTGGCGGCGATGTCGAACTAAAAAAAATCCAGAGCCTGGCCTCAAGTTTGAACTTTTTAGCATCGTTGGCGGTTTGCGCCTCAGCCGTGCATTTGTGAATCCTTCGCGATGTTTCCCAATTCTGCCAGCAAACATGACTCGACTTCGGGCTGACGACCGGTTGGGAATTTATTGACGATCCTGCTAGACCGCCCGGAAAGAAGAAAAAAAAGAACGCAGGAATCTAGAGCCTGGCCGGCACATATGCAAGGGTGGCGAGCAACAAGAACGGGCTTACGAAGTACCGTATCGCGCATTGAAGCCGTTCCAGGTTCGACGAGTGTGTAGTATCAGACCATTGCCCACACCTTGACACCTTTAACAAGCTTAGCCCCCATGCTAGCAGCGAGCTGCGGGCTATTTAGCTCCCCTGGCGATAATGGGTATCAGATTCGTCTTGTGATCGTAGACCAACAGGTACCATCACAGACGGTTTGGGGGCCTAGAAAAGTCTTAGCGTCTGAACCGGTTCCTTCAATGGCCCCCCTATTGAAAAAATATCTCCGATCAATAGTTATCGAAAGTCGGTGACGTTGAAAGGTTCGTCAATCTCGCCTGAATCCTGAAAGGATAGGCTTGCTCATCAAACGGCCGCAAACACACACATAGCTGGGGGTGACCGGCCGACCGAAGTCACTTGAATCCTCTAGCGCAAAAAGAAGAACCGTATTTTGCGAGAGCAAACACAACCCACGCACTGCCCCCATGCCACCATCTCGCCTTGGCGGTGTCGTGAATGCCGTTACCTTTCTGTTGCCGGGCTAGATTCAAGCTTGACAACCTGGAAAATAGGTTGCAGATGTAAGATGCAGTGCGACCCTAAGCTTGATGGTCTGGTGGATGTCGGCTGGGGCGCTGATTGGCTCTGTCCGTCCAGAAGGAGGAAGCGAACAGGCTTGTAGATGGGGGGTGTTCGCCTGCTGAGGTGCGCGAGGTGCGTTATCCGTGCCTACGCCGCCTCTCCCTAACGCTGTTTGGACGATTCGATAGCTCACTGGTCTTAAGGGAACCCGCACGTGTAAGCGGGGAAGCGACCGCGCAACAAGGGGACGTTACAGGAGGGGAGATTAGCAGTGCCAGGGTATCCCATGTCTAGCCTCGCCAGACTGGAAGTTGATGTAGGATGGAGAAGAATCGATGGTCAATTGATCATCTTCAGCATAGGTAGCATAGTACCGTACAGGAGAAAAAAAAAAGCAGAGAGCAAGCCTAGCTTTGAGTCGGTTGATCAGGGGGAAAGCCCCGTTTCTCTTGGTTGTTTGCGACAGGTTGTCGGGCGTACTAATAGACTTGCGTCTTGCGAGCTTCTACTTTCGAACTTGTTGTCTTATATGTTTTCCCACAATCGAAGTACGATACGAACCCACGGAGCGGCACCCCCGTCCGTAATCTTAAAACTCGTCCGTAAAAGTAGGTGAAGGCCCTGGTCGGTTCGGGTGTGCCTGGTTGTGCCTGGTCGCGCCGGTGACGACAGGTATTCTTGGTTTATTATAGGTTTCGTCGGCTGTAGTGAACCAAACTATTTGGAAGACAAGAGATTCCGGGTGTGGTGTGCAGCATTGAGGTGTAGCGAAAAACAGCCTTCCTTCCGACAACCCCCACCCACCCTACCGTTACCGTCGGCTGCCACCTCTTTTAATCGAAAAATCCAATATATGTTGGCAGATGCCTTGCGCTGGAAAATAGAATCTTGGTTTTGCTTGTGGGTGACCGCTGGTCAACACCACCATGGAGTCGCAGTGGGTGCTCTCCCATCAGAACTCCTCTGAACGCCTTTTTCGCGCGTCCGAAACACTGACTTGGATGATCCAAAGGTCTATCGCTACCGACTGCAGCACGCTCAGCGGCTCAATTGCTAAAGTTAGCACAATACTAAATGGCTTCGTCCGCGAGGTGCGCGAGGCCCGGTCCGACGTGGACGGCGTTTCGCGCGAGCTGCACTCCCTGCAGAGCGTTCTGGATTTCCTGAAGGAAGATGCTGGTCTATTCCCTCCGGAGCTGGCAGAGCGCATTCCCGATGTCCTCGGCCATTGCTCTGCGGTCGTCGATCAACTGGATGCAGGTATATCCGCCTTAAGCTGTACCGAACTACCGAAGCAGGAGAAACGATCGCAATGGTTGGCGTCTGGAAGAAGAGAAGTCGCGCAATTCAGAACATCCTTGGAAGCGCATAAAGCTGTTCTAGGATTGGCCTTGGACCTGGTTGGAGCGTATGTGCGATGTCGCCTAAGACTAAGTGAGAGACTAACGCAAAGTCACAGGACTACGATTCGAGATGTAACTTCCGCCGTGGAACCAAATAAGCGAAATACGATAGAAAGACACCAAAACAGCGCCTACGTTGTTGAGGATGTGTCGCGAATCCTGGTCGAGATGAGCCAGCTACGCATGCGAATGCCTGGGGAGTTCGAAAAGAAGGAAACCGAGTTTAGCCTTTATGATTACATGAGCTGTCTCAAGTCATATGCCGAGAAGATTATCACTCATAAGGAGAGCGAGCATGAGATTGAACAGAGCATCAGAGAAGCTGTCGAGCAAGAGAAGGCAGCAGAGCAGGGTGCTTTCGTAGGGGATACTAAGCTATTCGGCGCATACGTTGGAGACAAGCCGGACAGCGCCATTGATGTGTGTGTTGAACCTGCGCCCGAGACACCCACGGACTCTCTTATAACACCCGAAGACGAGAAAATCCCGACTATTGAAGAGTTGATGGCCAGCTTCGTGGGTATTCCTAGCCGAGCGCCAACTCCGCCGCCAAAGGATATCAAGAGACTCGAGCTTGCCCGAAGCATGATGGTTTCTCCATTTGAAGGCATGTCGGACTCCCCGACGAACCCATACGGAGTTGTCACTGAGATCAGTTCCGAGGGTCGACAAGTAGCGCCGCCACCCTCTGTCTCGAAGACTAGAGGCTTTGGCAGGTTCTTCGCGCCTCTTAAGCACGCGATATCGGACAGTAGACCCCAGACGCGGTCGACAACCTCAACGGGATCGACGGGAGCAACGGAAATGCAGCCCGCGACACCGATCATCCAGGCTAGCCTAGTAAGAAGAGGGAGTCACAGATTATCGGTATCTTTCAAGAAGTTGCCTATGTGGAATCCAGAATTGGCCGTCGACGAGCCCGAAGGACCTAATTCCAATGCTGTCTTTGGCGTTTCCCTCCAAAAGAGCATGCAAGTTGCCAAGGGTACCTCTAAGACTCACCACAGCGGCAACGGAGGGTCGTCGCGGCGAGACTTCCCTCTGTGCATGCAGAAGTGTTGCTTCTTCCTGAAGAACGAAGGAGTAGAAGCGCCAGACATCTTCGCCGAGCCGGGCGACGGCTACCGAGTCGAGAAGCTGAAGGAGATCTTCAGCAGTGCTCCGACTTATGGCGATGATGTTAACTGGAGCAACTTTGGCGTCTACGATGCCGCGGACCTGATACTGCTCTACCTTTCGCAGCTGCCGCGGCCGTTGATCTCAGAGACTATCGCTAAGCGATGGATTGTGCTTTCGAGACAGGCTACGCTGACTGGATCCCACGCCACACGGCTTGACCAGTGCATCGACTTCTGGGAGGAGGCTCTTGGTGGCCTTCGAGGACCAAGTCGCACCTTGTTCAAGCTGCTGCTCAATCTGTGGGCGGACGTTGCTCAGGCTGCTGAGCGAAACGATATGACAGCCGAGCGATTAGCTGGCGTGGTCATCAAACCCCTTATGCATGTTTCCTGCGGAAAATACGAAACCGACTTCATGCTGTCCCTCGCCTTTCTCATTCGAAGGAGAGCAGACTACACCAATCTGCTAAAGAAGGATCAGGCGGACGTAAGACGCATCAGCAGAGCAGCGTGGTGATGCGACGATGATGTCTCTACTCCATGAAGATATCATATACGTGTTCTGGTGTTTTAGTAGCATGCCATATTTGGCTTTATCCTGAAAATCGCCGTTGGAAGCGATTCGATTTATAACTTACTTACCTTACATCCCTCTTTATCCCTCTTATATCTTATATCTCCTTTACCAATTCCGATTTACACATAACTCCGTATTACATATTTCGCATAGGAAGATACCCGGCGCATTTATATAAGGTGGCCCTTTCCACACACATTTTCTTCGAGAAACAGAACCGAACAAATTACATAATGACGAAAGAGGAGAATTTGACGAGATTTTTCTTTTCTTTTTGACCGAGAAGGCGGTGGAGGTGGTGGAGACGCGTTCATGGTCATGAGTGATAGTTGGTGGTTGGGATGATGCACGACGGGATGATGCCGAACTAGCAATTGAAATCAGCATTGCAGCGCAAACTTTTTTCTGAAGCTCGGCGACGGAGTCCTGGTTTCGTGTAAAGGCTTCTTTCTCTGCCTATGGCACCTACCCAGGTTTGCTGGATCTCAAACATTGTTTGTCGATGATACCAAACGAGTTTATTTAAGGACTCCCTTTTTATGTAGATGTATAGTAGAATAGTCTTCTTTTGGCGTCATGTTATTCATGATGATAGCATAGCACAACTTCTAGCGGTTAAATATTAAAGATTTAAGCGCTCTCCACATCTCAAGTTTCTTCTACTTCTTTCCATGCGGATGCAAGAGCCCGAAAATCTCCCAAAGATATGTACGTTGTAGGTATTCCACTCAGACATATCTCGTAATACAATGGTTGACTCGTACGGGTAGCGGGACCATTGTCTTCTTGCCTTGGCATATGCGATGACGCCGGTGAAGACAAGGTAGTTATCTAAGAAGGCAACTTAGGAAATACACGCGACCATATAAGTAAATGCCACCATAAGGCAAAGGCATCATCTACCTAGGTAGTTATCTGTGACTTGTTTCATAGGTGTAGTTTAGATAGTTGTGCTGCGTATGTATTGTGTTAATGTAAGAGGAGGATATCTTAGGTACCTAAAGTAATGCTCGGTTATACACCTACATGAACCTATGGAGTCCGCTGCAGGTGCTTATTAGGCGGTGAGGTCACCTACAATTTAGCGCCTAAGCCCACTGAAGGGGTTGGAACTTACGGGAGGCTGGGTCAGCTAGATGGGCTTAGATGGGCCAGTCAATGTGCTAAAGACGAGACGCGCTGCAGCAGGTTTCCAGAACGGATATTAATGGACGAAGCAAAAGCCGCGACATCAGATGGGTTAGGTAATTGAGGAGAAACCGCGTCGAGCGCCCAAGCAATCACGTTGCAGTGGAGCCAACCATTAAGGGAACTGCTTAGCCTGCCAGCCCATTTAGAAACGCCAGAGTTCCAAGCAGTGGGAATTTCGGTTCTCCTCATCCTAAAGCTGCGTCCCACCTGGTCTCTCTTCACCAGACCAAGCGGGCGACCCGACCAATTTTCAGACCTCCAGGTTACAAAAAAAAAAGTCATGGTCATTGCAGAAAAAGTTTTTAAGTTATTTACTAGAAAAGCATTTCTCTAAAATACCTATCGTCAGACTACAGACGACAACAGAAGCTCAGACACGCTGACACGGAGCCTGACTTATACAATCTGTATAAGTTGGAACTTCAGAGTGGAGCGGGGGAACCAGCCGGGAAAAAAAAAGCGTGTAGCGAACGCGCACCGCGAACCCAAGTCCCGACTAAGACGCGCAGAGGAACCCACACCCATTTAGTAGGGCGTTCCGTGATACCACCAATTTTCTCAATCCTCTCAACCCTTTTTCTACCAATTCAACTCTTCACTTCACCACACTCTCTACAATTCCAACCTGGACAATTCCAATCTGGACATTTCCAATCTGGACAATCCCTCTTCTGTTATGCCTTTGCATCACTAAAGCCCCTTTCCACCATGTCATCCTCACCCGTTAAGAACATGGATGCATCTACGGCGGACGAGCCTATGCTGCCGCCTGCATCTACCTCTTCCCCGTCTCGCGTCGCTGGTGTAAAGCGTCCGGCACCCTCATTACTTCCACCTTTCGAACCACTCTCGTCGTCACCGGGTCTCCCAAGAGCAGCTAAGAGACAGGCTCTCGCACCAAGTGCATTCTCGAAGTATCCCACGCCGATTCCAACATCTAGTACTGGCATCTTGTCTTCGTCACCCCCACGCGCCCAATCCTCTAGGCCAGGACTGCAACGCACCTTATCGACTGTATCGGAACGAGTACCACTGGGAGCTGTACCCTCCGTCGAACTTAACCAGAATGGCGAGATGCTTCTGATGGGCCGGTCCAGCAACTCGTCACATTACCAACTGTCGGCCAACCGTCTCATATCCCGTATCCATGTCAAGGCGCGATATATCCCTGCATCGGACCCCCTCGAACCGAATCAAATTGAGATCATCTGCAATGGCTGGAACGGAGTCAAACTGCATTGCCAGGGTCGAACATGGGAGCTATCAAAGGGCGATACCTTCACGTCGGAGACGGAGAATGCCGAGATCATGTTGGACGTACAGGACGCCAGGGTAATGGTACATTGGCCTAAGAGAGATAGCCACGACTCTCTTGCCAGCCCGTCGGACTCGGCTTGGGACGAGTCACCACGTCACAGACGTAATGCCAGCTCAGGATCCGATTTCCTGCAGTCGAGTCCTCTTCGACGACACACCCGCCTGCGATCCCCTGAGTCGCCCACACCGGCCAACCTATCATCCAGTAGCCTAGACGCCCTCCTACTGACGAATGATGAGAATGAGCCTGTTCAGATTTATGAGGACGGCAGTGAAGAGGAACTGGAGCTTCCTCAAGCTATTCCCGATGTAGACGTGTCGTTCGCACAGACCGAAATCACAAACAGTTTCTCAAGTGACCTTAGCGACCCCGAAGATATGGACGACCCGGACGAGGAAAACGACCCTATCGTGCACTCATTCGGTCCCTTTGGTGCCGATCTCTCCAGTCGTATGGCAGCTATCAGGGCCGAGTCACCGGAACGTCCATCCTGTGCACTGTCAGGTGATACAACTGCTCAACCATCAGCAGAACCTGAGGAGGATCTCGGCAGCCGCGTCGATGTGCCCGCTATCAGCAATCACGTCGTCAACCAGCTGGCCTACTCCCGACTATCATCAACTCCACTTTCAACAATCATGAACAACCTCCCGGCTGAGGAGAAAAGGGACTTGACCAAGCCAGAGCTGCGCACCGTTATTGAGTCGACGCCGTGCATCGGCGTTATTACTCGCTCAGGAAAAGATGCAGCCGGCAAGCCGCTGGAGAGCGAATACTACTACATACCGGAACACGACACCGACGACTCGCGACGCATTGCCGTGACAGACGGCCTGCGCAAACCAAGCCTGAGAGCTTGCAGAAAACAGCACAAGGTACTTACTCGTCCCACACTTGACACCCAGACACAAAATTTTGACAGACTGCCAGCAATACTACTGGAAGAAACCGAAGACTCCATAAAGTCCGGCATAACCAGTCACGGAGATTTCTTTTCGATACGTTGAATTCGAGGATATGGGCGACACGGAGGACACTTTCACCACTTCTGAGGAACAATACCCATTTTCATTCTTCGCGGTTCACGGTACCAGCAATTGCATTTCGTTGTATCGTCCTTTGCATAGCTGGTGGCGTTGGTAGGAAACATTGTATTTTTGTGTCGGAGTATTCGGATTCCCTTGATGATATCCCACTTGCATCGTCTCGAGAGGTAACATACGACGGAGAGGCGAAGCAAGATCCTGATGAGTCGGGCCAACCCACGTGATGGCTCGTGGGAGGAGGAACAGGTCGGGGGCTCTGAGAATGTACAAAACGGATGGTTACTCGAGTTCCCTACTTAATGAAAAGTTGATTCTCCAAGTTTATTGGTAACCAGATAATTACATCTGATGATTGGATGTATAGCTGGTGTTATGTATGGCTGTTGTGTGATTGAGGCTAACTGTTGAAGCTGCCTATCGGTGATGTAGGTTGTAACAGGGAAAACGGATTATGACGATCGGTCTAGTGGGGCGGCAAGGTCGGAAAAAAGGTTGTTCGCCACTGCTGATAAGCTCTAAGCTCATAAGCCTCTATCGGCTACCCTTAAGCGGGAGCTACCCCGCATTTCTGGGCTGTCAAAGGGGGCCTCAGTCTAATCTGGAAGTGTCTGGCTTCGCCGAAGTGTGTTTCTTTTATGTAAGGCTCGTAGGATGGCCCCTATATAGAAAGACGTAAAATAAAACTGGTGATCGACGCTGCATGTCGTATGCTTCATTGCGATCTAGAACTTGCCGACTTACCTCGAACTGCAGGTGCTCATCATAACAAGCGGACAAAAACGGTCCAGAGCTACCTAGGTTCGGCATCGTTAAGTCTTGTAGCAACTCTTATAAAAAGACCCTGAGGATCCGTAGATTCCCACTTTCCTTTTTACCTGCATCCTACCCTACCTACAATAAAAAAACATAAGACATATCCATTGTCCATTGAAACTCAATCGGTTCCGATCTTGTATCACATATCAATCAATTGGACTCAACCTATTAAGAGCCTAAGTTACCTATAAGCACAAGTCTTGTCGTACAACAAAATCGTCACCATGGCTTCTAAATCAAACAACCCGACCTTCATCGACATCTCCAACCTGCCCGCCACAACCCCGTCGGGTCCTTCCAGCCCCCAGCACGAAAAGGAGGCCATGCGGGCGATGAGCAGGACAGATAGCTGGAAGCCGTCTCTCGGCCGCAAGCAAAGCGTGAGTCTTATCCTCAATCTCTTTATAATATACGCCTTGCTCGCTGCTCCGATTTGAAGCTGTCAGTTGCGGCAGTGTTACCCCTCTTTCGCTCATGCAAGGGCGACGTATGTAAGAGTTGAGTGGCAATTTGCTGACTTCGCATTCTACTATGTAGTACCACATGGAGGACAAGAAACACGCCCTACAAATGAGCGGCGTGCAGGACCTCAAAGAGAGCCCGGGGTTCACCGAGCGCAAATAGAACCCCGATTTCAAGTGCTTCAAATTCTTTTTTCTTCCTCCAAACTAGTACCTCGGAAGGAATACAACTTTCATTTGGTTCCTCTGAGACTGCGGGGTGTACGAAGTAGCGCGATCCAAATCATGCTTTACCGGGGTCGGTGGAGTTGCAGGAGTTGTTGGAGTCGAAAGTGGTTTGCTCTCACAAGAGCGCTATACACTATAGTGAGCTACGCCGGTTAGCAAGCAAGCAAGTGAGCAGGGCAGATTGTATCAGGAACATTCGAAAGGGTTCAAAAGGAGTACATATTTACACTAGGTACATAATGGCATAATAACAGCAATTCATACCAACCTCCGAGGTATATCTGCATGTGATATATAGACTATGGTGCCTGACGATCCTTGGACCAAACTCTGAGTAATAGAAATAGAAAACAACCCTAAATCGTCTGATAATCTTTCGTTGTTTCAGGTGGCCTTTTTTATAAGTAGCGGCAGCCGGCACCCCCGGAATAAGGAACGAGGCGGAGTATCTACTAGCTCCATCACACTATTATCATCCAAGTTTAGTCATTGAGTTATGGTCAAATATATTCGAGATAGTCGTAGATTGGGGAGGCGATGCCTAGACCTCGGCATGTCAAGTATACACAACGGAGAAGGGGGATAATAGTAGTATGCCAGCCAGCCGAGTTATTGTACAATAAAGCAGAGAGTTGCATGAGTCATCGTAAACATGACGCCTCCAGCATCCCGTCCCTAGAATTCCAAGTCCGATACCAAGAAACAAGCTCCTTGCCTTCCGTAATAATGCTGTACAAGATCCCAATAGTCCGTCCCATGTGCCGTATGATCCATTCCGTGCCAAAGGCAGTCTGATAACACATACTGATCACCTATCAAAACACACTTCAAAAGCCCGTCGGCCCTCGGCCATCAATACCGCCTGTCAGGAAGTACTCGCTTACGACGCCGATAGCGTACGAAATTCCAGCTACCCAGGCGCCGCCGATCAGAACCCGTCTTCCTACACTTTTCTTCTTTCGGTTTCGTAACTCCTCGGCAGTGGGTGTCTTAGGGCCGCTGAAAACGGGCTCTTCCCTCCTGACGTCTATGTTGGAGCGGAAAGGGGTCGTCTGGGTCTCTTCCTCCACTTGCGGCATATCGTAATTGACGAATCCCGTCGGCGATACGAACGCTGCCGCATTGGGGAGCGCTGCCGGCTTGCCCATCATATCGATGGGGTTAACCGGCGGTGAAGTTTTCGTATGCGGCGCTTTACCAGGGCGAACTTGGCGGAAGACTAATACGTCTCCACCGCCAGCCACGATTTCGAAGCCTTCGGCTTGGAGTGGTGCGAAGTGTGGAAAGAATTTTGTTGGGTTTGATAGGCGAAGCAGTACCTCCGCAGGTGTTAGCGGAGTCGCTTGGTCGGGCACGACTGAAGTGGTCTCGGCAATATTGATCTTTTGCATGGTAGGGTCATAGGCAAGAATCTTGTAAACGGTCGGTTTAGCAGCTTGATCCGGTTCAGCCTCCGAACCCGATCCGGACGATGATATTGGTAGTCCATCAACCTCGGGGTCTCTATGGTACAATGACTCGAATGGCGGCATACTCTGGCTGAAGTCCCTTTTCGTTGATGCGTGTTCCCAAACTACTCCTAATGGTTCACCACCGTAGGTTTTAATGAAAGTTGGAGAGGCCTCCGGGTCGCATTCCCTAGTATACGACGTTTCTAATCCCTGCGGTTCTCTAGAATAAGGGTCAACTTCGGCCTCCGTTGTAGAGTGGTGAATAAACATGCCCTTTGTAGATTGCGTCTCTTGCTGATCGAGAGCGGGTTCCGGCTTCGGTGCGGCCTGCTGCCTATCCAAACTAGTCTCCAATTTCAAAGAGTTCATGGACCTGGAAAGCTGATCCGAGTAATCCTTTTCAGCAGCCTGGACATCCGTGGTCTTTTGATCGAGACTTCTCGATTCTGGCTCCGTATCCAGTTCAATGCCTGCACGTGAAGCTTGAGAGCTCCACGATCCGGAAAATTCTTCGGGGAAATCACGAACATAGTTACCGGTCAATTTGTGTTCACTTGCTGAATTCCCATCAACTAACGAGCCTGCCCGCAGCTTTCTCACATTAGAGCTGGCTTCTTGATCCGCCGCGTCAGATGCTGCGTTGTGGCTAGCCAGGGCTTGCTCCAAGACCTCCCGTGCTTCCGTTTTCGCGGTCGACTGCGAATCGCTTTGATGTAGCGATGAGCTTGTCTGAGCTGAATCGGAATCCGGGGCAAATAACGTATCGCTAAGGTTGAGCTTTTGGAGTCTATTAGCGATGCTAGATGGCAGACTCTCGGCTGAATTCACCTCTTGATCTTTCGCATCGAACTCTTTCAAGCCTTCGGCAATGTCGTCTTGCAAAATTTTGATCTCGTCTTCGAGTGCTTGGTGCTTAAATGTCCTGTACTGCTCAAGGTCTCCATACTGTTGGAAAGGCTGCTCCTCTGCGAGAGAATACTGAACGTTAGTTGTATCATACTTGTTCAAATCTTCGTATTTAGTGGTCGGCTCATCCACAGGCTTGCCCTCATCGTTATAGTGCTCGTATCTATCAAGGTCGTCATATTGTTGAGAGCTAGGCTCCTCCTTGGCCTTGTCTATTAGGTACTTGTATTCGTTTAGGTCGTCATACTGCGATGCCTGCTTTGATGCATCTGCACTCTCGTTGTGCAGGTAGGGCTTGTAATCGCGTAGCTCCTCGTGGTCTCGAGATGCTTCTGCATTTGCTTCTTCTGTCTCTTCGGGGCCATACGTCTTATACTTATCGAGGTCCTCATACTTCTTAGTCGAGTCCGCGACAAGCTGATCAGGTCCATCTTTTTGGTATTCTTGGTACTCATCAAGGTCTTCGTACTGCTCGGCTGACTCTTCTGGCGGAAGATGGTTGAGGGCATACTCTTCGCTTTGCAGGCTCGAATGACGATAATTCTCGGTGCTGTCTCCCAGTGCTGTGCTCCCATCGTGGCCGTCGCGGTTGACTCCATCAGATAATACATGGTCAATATCAACTTGGCCGTACTCTTTAAGCTCGCCAGGTGGCGGCGGTCCGTCGGAGTAAATTGGGTCCTGCTTTGCTTCGCCCTCGGGAGGAGCAAATGTAGCGAACTGAGCCCTGTATGCCTTGAAAGATTCGGCTGAAGACAAGTCGTTGTCTTCTACCGAACCGTATGTTGATCTTGGAACCTTACGGTTCGTGATAGGATCAATTATGTAGTCCTCAGTAGAAGAGACATTGATTCCTTGCCCGTCGTCTGGCTTGCTTGGGTTGGCGTCAGCATTTGCTTGGCTTTTGGTTGAGTAGTGGCTGAATTCGGCCCGGGCCGCGCTTTTGTTGGTATGTTCGGACAACCGATTCAAAGCTTCATATAGCTCCGACTTCCAGGTATTATAACTACGTGGCGATGAGGTATAATGGCTGCTGTAGCCACTCCACCGGAAACCGTAAGCGGCCGCACGCCCGTCTCCGGTGTCTGTAGCTCGACCATGCTGCTGCCGACCGTTCAACTCGTCGTTCGCAAACCGTGAGCCGCATTTCGCCCGGGCCGGATTCCAGTACCTGCGAAGCATATGCTTGACGATGGCTTTCGGGTGCCCATGGAGCGGACGTTGATCCCACGATAATCTCCTATTCAGTGTTTCGGCATACTTGTGCTTAAGCATTCGATGGCGATGTTGGAGTTCTCTTTGAAATTCGGGGTCCAGGTAGGAAGACCACATGCCAAAGCGGAAAGCACGGATTTGTTGACGATTTCCTGCCTTCAACAAAGAGGAGGCTGTAGGGCGAAAAGCGCCGTTGGCTACAGCTCTAGTCTGGAGAGACCTCGCTCCAGGCGTGGTTGAGGAAGCGACGTGGGTTAACATGTTGAATATGTTGTAAGTAACGGGATCATCCTATATCACCTATCATAGAAAAAACTGTTAGCAACGATAGCGGACTCTAGAGAGTTAGAAAGACAATGAGGTTGAAGATGTCGCCACCGTTGAATGAATGTAATAAGCAAGGTGATGGTTGTGGAAATGCGACACTTACACAAAGCCGACGACTCGACTACAGAGGTAACTACAATATCATCTGCTGCTTGGCGAAGATAGGTCTTGTTGCTCATCTATCACGACCGAGGCACTTAGGACATGGAAAGAAGATAAAGATATGAGGAGTAGAGCTCAAAGCGGGGAGGCTCGGGAGCATTAAGGGCATTAAGGTAGAAGACCTGGGGTTCGCTTTTCGGGGTTGAGCTTAGGTACCTACGTCGCCTACCTACCCCGGATAAGGAATCTGGCACACTGGCACAGTGCCTTGCTTGACCCCATTTGTCCGCTCTACTACCCCGCGTAACTGGTACATGCACATGTGCCCAGTCTTGGTATTGTTCACTTGGGGTATTTGATCGACCATATGTACCCGCTACGTGGGACGCGTATGTGAGGCATCTGGGCATCATGTATGCGATATAGACTGGGACTGCAAGGAATGCTGCGTGTGAGGACAATGCGGAGAAAGCGCTAACTTTCATACCTAATCCTATGGAAACACTGTATGGAGATACTGTACAACTTTGGGTGTAGGTCAGGTTTGTGGAGGTGGTTAATGTGGTCTGCGGGGAAGATTCCATACAGACTGGCGGACTGGACAGATTCGGCTTAACCCGGGTTGAGTTAGAGCTTCAGGGTACGTGGGTACCTAAAGTCAGACGTCACGCCGATTAACCCCACCGTGGGGTCAGAATATTCAACCTCCAGAATTGGGTACCAGGTAGGTAGCTAAAGCTTCATCACGTTCTTTTTCTATATTTGAGTACACATAGATCCCAGTTCTTCTTCGACCGAACCATAATAAGGGACGTAGGAACAAATGAGGAATACTCGTATGATCTCAAGAATCCAGCGACCATTCCCGCCCCCGCTGCTATGAGTCGCAAGTCTCTTAAGTCGCGTGCTGCTAGCAGCAAGACGCCTACGGGCTTCGGTGCTAGCTCTTTCGGCGCTTTCTCGACCAATTCTAGGGGTACCGACCTCTCATACTTAGCCGAACCACCCGATCTCTCTTCCGTATCTGATGCCAATGTTGTTGTGTCGCTCAAGAATCTGCAGAAGAAGGATGCTACGACCAAGGCGAAAGCCCTTGAGGAGTTGGTGACACATGTCCAGGCGCATCCCTACGAACAGGATGGCGGCACAGAAGAGCCCATCCTGGAAGCTTGGGTGCGTATTCTACGGAAGATCCATATGTTGTTGAGCTTAGTTAGTAATATGTATTATAGGTCCAGCTATATCCTCGCATCTCAATCGACAATTCCCGTCGTGTTCGCGAACTCTCCCATATCCTACAGTTCGAATTGATGAAGTCCGCGCGCAAGCGTATGGAAAGAAATGTGCCCAAAATTGTTGGCTCCTGGCTTGCCGGTACCTTCGACCGGGATAAGGCTGTTTCTCGCGCAGCTTCAGAAGGGCTGTCCTCTTTTCTCACAACTCCGGAGAAAGTGACACAATTTTGGAGACGGTGTCAACCACAAATCCTCGAATATGCGTCCGATGCGATAAAGGAAACCTCAGAAACGTTGAGCGACGAGCGATCTACAAATGCTGACGATGCCGAAGCCAAGTATCATCGAGTCCTGGGCAGTAGCCTTGCGCTGGTGTTAAACCTGATGCAAAAGCTTGATCTTCCGGACCTTGAGAAATGTCAAGACATATATGATCAATTCTTCGAGCAAGACAAAGTTTGGGGGAGCGTGATTAGCAATGATGCCGCCGTTAGACGATTATCCAGCCAACTTCTATCCGTATGCTTGGCGAAACGATCAGATAGGATCGGAGCAGATCTTGCCCGGCTCAGCAAGACGTTCGTTGGAGAGGGTTTGAAAGGCAGCCAGACTGGCTCTGCGACAGACTATATAGACGTATTGACTCAGCTGACTATTAAATACCCGACTGTTTGGACATCTGAATACCGCGGGAAGAAGTCGCTTACCTCTAGATTAAAAGGCTTCCTCGAGAGGGGTTCGCAGGGCAGCGCTTCTAAATTCTGGATTTCAATTAACAGTCTATTAGAAGCCATACCAACCAGCATACTTCCGGAGGGCCTGGATGGTGCCCAAGGCTTCTTGAAATCCTTGAGATTAGGTGTAACTAATAGAGAGGAATCTCGCAGCAACGCTGTTGATGGTTGGTCAACATACCTCAACATCGCTCGACGATTCATCACAACGGCGCAGTCCAGTGACGATCGAGTCAAATTAGCGCAGGAAAACATTTTTCCCCTCATTGCGCACTATCTGTACCCAACCCCTGAATCGTCGACGTGGGCTTCGGGGAGCCAACTTCCTGTTCTCATCAAAGCGTACACGTCGACAACGACCTCGCCATTTAAAGAAGTGGTAGAAACGACGACGTCAGAATGGAATCAATGGAAAGATAACTTTAAGAATCGCATCCGCAATTCTTTGCCGGGAGCTTCTAGAGAGCATGAAAAATCCCAGAAATCTGTAGCCGACGAGGGCGATAGGTGGTTCGCGTTCACGGGTTTGATTTCCGAGGCTCATGAGAAGACATCTACGACTGACCGCCCGATCCCAAATTTACCTGCTGAATATTCCTTTGAACTACTTCAGGATATCTTCAAATTACTGGAGACAAGAAACTGGAAGCCATTTGGAGCCGCTGCGACGGTGGAATCAGCTTTCAGGAAGTCCCCACGGCTCTTTAGGCAATCTTCAGGGAGCACAAACGAAATATTCAGCTACTTGGAGAACCTATCGTCAGAAAACCAAATTGAACTCCTCCAGTCGCCCTCCGCAGCTTACATATTCTCGAGTATCAACCTGCTGGGCCAAATTCCCGAGCAGAAGCAAGAATATGAGAAAATCTGGAAAGCGAATACTACGGCTCTTTTAGAGCATGTAGACCATCCTGGCGCATTACCGGCGCTTACCACGCTAATCTCCACGGAATATGCCAGCACTCTCTCACAACAGGTTGAGGCCTTGGAAGGAGAATTGATAAAACAGTGCTTGGCGTGTGCTATTGACGATATAAGTCTAGGATGGGCCCTCTTCGACGCCGTGTTTACGTTTGGTACGTTAACGAATGCCTCTGCAAAGCAGCTAGCGAAAGAGCTTGCAAGTCGCATCACGAACTCTTTAGGCCAGCCTAATCCAGGGGTGGTTAAGGGTTTGCGCCTCATAGCGGAGAAGAAGCCAGATATCTTAATCCAGGACGAAGAAACTCATATGAACCTAATGACCAACTTGCTCAGTTTGTCCGAGCGGTTTGGCGTTACCTCTGATATTGCGACATTGAAGCGGCTAATGGATAATCCTTCTACCAACGGCCATCGCACGCTGGGCCTGGTGCAGCAAAGCATTTCTAGTGCTGACCTGGGCTCGCTTGCGTAAGTCACAACCCTAATCATCGTCAATGTAAGAACCATATCGCTAACTGTTCCTAGTGTTGATACTCTTGTCCAGCAAGCTATGCGGGCTCATACTTCAGCCACCAACATGCCAGGGAATGAACAGCTGGAGCAATTAGTGCCGGACACCAACGTATGGAAACAGGAATTGGAATACTTCCTACAAGAAACACCTAACCCATCCCTTTCCCTTACAAGCATACTTGGTGGCGCTTATTTCCTCCCTATCACATCATCAACCACACCGAACACGTCCGTGCGACGGGATCGAGAGGGTTGCTCAATCCCTGGCCGTATGGCAATTTACACTGTGAAGCTTCTAGCGGCAGGATTTCAGCTGCATTCCCTGCCTGTTGTAAAACAGGTAGATATTCTGATGTATCTCAGCCTGACGATGGAGTTAGTAGCGGACCAGATTACAATTATGGATGAAAACAAGACCTGGGGCTCGCTTTCCTCCAAGATTGCGCTATCAGCTGCCGAGGACCTTGTGTCATCCGTGCGATCATATTTTAATGATCTAGCTGCGGACTCAGAGCATTGGAGGGACGGACCTGGTTTGGTATATGACCTTGTTCGGGCACTCATTGACCAAGCAGGGTCTCTAACCCCAATGAGCCTGTACTGTGCGCGGGCCCTTGGTGAGCTTGTTGAGTCGCTAGTTGACGTACATGGGTTTCCGTCAAGTGGGGAGCAGTGGTTGACAGACTTAAATATCCTGAAGAACAGCCCATCGACGATCTTGCCCGCTGTTGCGATTCTTGGTGCCCTAGGAGAATCGGTATCTGCTTCAAGGGTAGTCAGCAACTTTTGCAATCGTTTGGTCAGCGACGTTGCGGGCGCAAACCTTGGACAGGAGAAAAGTCTCATCACCCTCGTTCTTCTCAATGCTTGCATGCAAATATATGACATTGGCGAGTTACCTGTTGCGAATAATCGACTGGTTTTTGCAGTCAGGCAGATTACATCATGGTTCGAAACCCCTGAAGACCTTGACTATCGGTTCGCAGCAGAGGCATGTCGCTCACTCCAGCGCCTTCTCCCGTGTATCAAGGACGTGTATGGTCCTTACTGGGATAGGACCATAGAATTTTGCACGTACCTTTGGACGAAACCCATAATTCAATCTCTCGAATGCCGGCTGTCCGAGATCCACTCCTCCCTCAGATTAATTATAACATTGCAATCATTAGAAGAACCCAATGACGATCTTATCGATATACTACAATCTACGGCGGAAAAAAGGTCGGCTGCATTACTGGAGCTGCTGAAACTTCATAGAGTGAAGACTACGCAACCCCTGGAGATTGTGGATTCTATCATTTGTCGCCAGGTGGAAAAGCTCCCTCTGGATCACGTCAAAGAGCTTTCAGAGATATATGGATTGGTGGCTAGCGACTCGCGTGCCATCCAAACAGCAGCATTTACTCTTCTTCACAAAGCACTACCGGCGGCTCAGGAGGAACTGTCTCTGGACGTCTTGTTAGAGAAGAAAGAGGCTCAGCTTCCTGACGAGCTGTTGTCTCTTCTTCTTGATGCGCCAACGCTCGAGGCTTACTCGGATGATGTCCTGGCACGATTTCCGACATCAATACGCTCTTACCTTCTGTCGTGGCACTTGATCTTCGACTCATTCAAAGCGGCGTCGTTCAAAGTGAGAAGTGACTACGCCGAGAATCTTAAGACGGCCAACTACGTTGGACCTCTAATGGATTTTACGTTCGATGTGTTGGGACATTCAGCCGCCCACCCTTTCAGTCTGGAAAGGGCCAGCTTTACAGACGATCAAATTCGAGAATATGACGTGAAGCTCGCTCAGCACGAAAACGAAGAGAGGGATATGCAGTGGTTACTAATCCACCTGTATTACCTTGTGCTGAAATACGTGCCTAATATTTTCAAGACTTGGTATATCGACTGCCGCTCCAAGCAGACGAAGATCGCTGTGTCCGGTTGGATGGCGAAATACTTCTCCCCTATCATCATATCGGAGGCATTGGATGACGTCGCCAATTGGAGCGAAACTCAGGAACCTCCGGCGGAGGATGAGAAGGAGCTGGTTATCAAGGTTAGCCGCAATGCCGGAGAGGTCGTGGCTAGCTACGAGATAGACGAGCAGCAAGCCTCGATTTCAATCCGTATCCCGCAGGGATACCCGCTCGAAGGTGTCTCCGTGACCAGCATTAACCGTGTGGCGGTCAACGAGAAGAAGTGGCAAAGCTGGATTATGACGACGCAGGGCGTAATCACCTTCTCGGTAAGGTTTCCCCCTTTTCTTTTTCTTTTACAGACCTCGGTTACTAACACCACGAATCCAGGGCGGGAGCATAATCGACGGCCTCGCGACGTTCCGTCGCAACATCGTCGGCGCCATGAAGGGCCAGACGGAATGCGCCATCTGCTACAGCATCATCAGCGCCGACAGGAGGATGCCGGACAAGCGCTGCCAGACGTGCAAGAACCTCTTCCACCGCACATGCTTGTACAAGTGGTTCCAGAGCAGCAACCAGAACACGTGCCCCCTGTGTCGTAACCCGATTGATTATCTGGGTACCGATACGAAAGCACGGAGAGGTGCTTGAGGGGAAAAAGGGGTGCTGGGATGGGAGGGGATGAGTAACTTGACATAGATAGATCAATGAGAGCATGATTTTCATAGATGAGGCATTGCATAGATTCAAATAGCAGTCTGAGCCTACCTCTGAGGGTGCCCATTGCCCGCTTGTTTCTTTTGCAGATCATTATAGGTGCCTACCCCTAGAAGGCACCTAAGTTGGCATGTTGTGCGACAGGAAAACTTGCTGAATCTAACCCCCACTTCCCACGATGTGTTCCACAGCACAGCCAGTGCTCAATACGATCAGGCGGCGGCGGAGTCCAGTGTATCCCCTAACGGTACTAGCTAGAATCTTTATTTTAAGGGCACATACTGAAGAGCGGTGAATAAGAAGCGTTGCAACGCACATCTATCATTGAGAGGAAGTTTGGCACCAAGCGCTATCAAGTGGCAAACCAGCTTATGCAAGATGGCATGCGGCCTGCGGATGGTACCATAACGCTTGGTGGGAGACTACCTATGTTACCTCGCAGGATACGAATAGTTGCATGGTAGCCTCGTGAGCTTTGGCCTCAGCTAGAAATACGTTATTCCAATCTAAAACGGGTTTAATATGGCTACCGACATGAAGCTCCTCTTCGATTAACCCCGAGAGTGGCATTGCCCGGCTTGTAAACCTAATATTAGACGTAGCCTTTCGAGAAGCAATATCGGCGCGCTGATCTGATATGAAAAGAGAAGGAGGCACAGGCAATATGCAAGTTCCCGTAAGCCCTGCGCCATACTGTGAAACCTCTGGGGCTTTTCTACGTATTTCACACGAGTTATTACACTGTGGCAATTAGCCTACCTGGTATGCATTTTCTTCGACAGCACATGTCTACAAGTTACGTTACTCCCCTCTTCAACTTCTATAAAAATCTTTAGCAAAACGAATTTTTGTTTCTTACTAGATACCTCAGTATAGAAGGCTAAATGTCAGACATGGAGTTGCACACATCAGCAGATAACGACCGGAGCGACACAGAGACTTTTCTTAGGCGCGACCCTTCAGGCAATATCAGCTCAGAGTCTACCGGTCGGGCGACATCTCCGCTTAATCAGGAGCATGAATCCCGAGGTCAAACACTCTCGCCTTGGCATACTCCAGAAGAGTCGTTTCATAGCTTCACGCTTGTTGGAGCGTCACCTATCTCATCAACCCTCTCCCCTTCATTCGCTAAGCCTGCGAGTGCTGAGGCACCTCTTTTATCATCGCCATCGCAGTCAAAACCCCACAACGTCTCAAAACGTGGGAGTAGTTGGAACTGGGAAATTACGGCATTACTTTTCAGTTTCAGCACTCTAACGACTTTAGTTATACTACTCATATACGTCGATAAGCGTACACTGTCCCAATGGAATGGCATCCTTTCTCTAAACACTTTGGTTTCTACCCTGGGGGCTATTTCCCGTACCTCTCTCGCTTTTGCAATTAGCTCTTGTCTTAGCCAGGCTAAATGGAATTGGTACAAACGACGAGGAGACAACCTCATTGCCTTTGATAGGTTTGACGACGCAAGCCGTGGGCCGTGGGGGAGTCTGTGGCTGATTATTTGGGTACGAGCTCGGTGAGAATTAATAACGTCTACCATAACCTTCCATTCATAACTGACCATGTGCGTCTTCCTAGTCACTGGGTTGCTATCGGCGCAATGGTCTCGATAATATTGATAGGATTCGAACCGTTATTGCAAGCTGTGATCTCGTTTTCCGGTCAGATGGACATCAACGCCAACTCCTCGGGAGCTCAACTTGGCCGCAGTGAAACAGTCCTTGACATAGGCTCATACTTCAGCGCCGGCCCAGACTATAGAGTATTTGTCACGGAAATCCCTAACACAAGCGTGGAGTTTCAGAGTTACCTATCCTTACCAGATCTTGGGATGCTAGCTTCTTTCAATCACGGATTTTATAATTCTTCAAATAACGCTGGACAAACGACTTCGTTTACATGTCCAACTGCAAACTGCACCTGGCCAATATTTACGTCATTAGCAGTTTGCAGCGCATGTAACAATATGAAAAGCCTGTTAAGACGATTTACACAAGAAGGGAATAATCTGGGAACAATAAAGTACGCATATTCATATCATGAAAAAAAGGTTGCAAACTTCACGACATACTCTTTACCCGGACTTAACTTTACAAACATAAACAATTCCAATGGAACAAAAGATAAGTATGCGGCTTATATGGCCGCTACAACTATTACCGACCCCCAGCTTACTCTATCGTTCAACAACCTGACTACTATGATCACGGCATTACAAGTTCTAAAGGCCGAGCCAGGTTACGAAAAGGGAGAAATGATTTGGGACAACACCTCTGTTTCGGCTACAGAATGTGCTTTATATTTCTGTGTAAATGCTTACCATTCTGTGGTTGAGAAGGGGGCGCTCAAAGAAGACATCATAGCTTCTTGGGCTCAACGAGACTTCTCTTCCTACCATTTGGACGACAAGGGACAGACTGAGGGATCGACTTATGATCATTACGAAACATACGAAAAATGGAACAATTATTCGTTATATACCGGTGCAGGTGATTATCAGCGACGGGATTTAAGATTATTTATACCTCCACAGGACGCGGAGAAATATACGATGCCCGAGGATTCGGTACTTAGTTTCAATTTAACGGAGAGTACAGTTGGAAGCACCGTGCATTTTGTCAACGAACAACTCCTCAAGCCCAACATGGCTTGGCCACTCGCGGGAGGAGGATCCACAAACGGGACGTCAACAGCCCAGGCCCTATACCAAAGCACAGATCTCTCAACCACCTTCGACAATGTTGCCTGGGCCGTTTCAAATTGGATACGTGACATCTCCAGTGTGAGAATGGATGGTGTTGAACAAGAATGGGTGGTCCATATTCATGTTGAATGGTCGTACATGATTCTTCCAATACTGACCATAGTTGTGGGCTTATTATATTGCCTATGGTCTATGTTGGAGACTCGGAAGTTGCACCTACATCCCTGGAAGACCGATGTGGTTGCCACGCTCATGCATTCTGTCGACGCCGAGACGCGAGCGCAGCTTATTCACGCCGACCAGAACGGAAATTTAAAGGAAGCGGTCAAAGCTACAAGTGTCAAATTGGTGGATACCGGATTTGGGCTGGAGTTGCGGACGCAGCAAATTTGATTTTCATCGTCAGGAGACATGATTCAAACCAGGTCCTTGCTAAGTTCAATTTAAGCAGTATCTAGGGAAGTTACGAGGTAGGTATAGATTATGATAGAGATTAGTTGATTCGAGACGGAGTTCATATTAGATAGGTACGCAGCAATAAAGACCACAAGACTGACTTGGAAATTGTAGTTTTTAGTGTTAGATAACTACACGAAAGACTGGGATAAAATAATATGAAGCTAAAAATCTAATATGAAGTTAAGAGTCGTTTCTAATCTAGAGGGGTAGTAATACTTTGCCATCGCAAAATTACGCAAACTTATGCCCTATCCTCAGCGAGTGCAATCTGATCATCGTCATCCCCACGCAACTTCTTAACATCGCTTTTGGTGAACGCCCGGTACTGCTCCTCGTTGATCCGACCCAGAACACTCGAAGCCACCTTACCGTCCCTGAAGCCGTAAAACTGCTGAAACGACATGAAGAGCGGCCGCCACTTGTCCGGGTCGACCCTGTTTGGATACCCTTCCATCCGCAGGCTCTGGAGGACGTGGGTCCGCAGCACGCGGACCTCGATCGCGATCAGCAGCCCCCGACGGTCCGGCAGGTCGCCCATGAGCTCGTGGACCGCGGTCATCTGGCACTCCATCTGCACAGGGCACTCGGCGACGCGCTGGGGCGCGACGAAGCTGGAGGGCTGCGGGTGCAGGCCGGCGCGCGCCCACTTGTCCTTGACGAAGCGGTAGTTGCGCGAGGTCTTGCTCGCGGACACCGGGTCCGAGCCCGTCGTGTCGGCCAGCTTGTTGACGTGGTCGCCCATGGCGTCGCTCGGCAGGTTCAGCACGCACTGCTTCGTGCGCAGGATGTTCTGCGGCGTCTTGGACTCGGCGCCGAACCCGAGCACGCATGAGTGCCCGAGCCACCACGCCGACGAAATGGGCGCGATGTTGCTCGTCCCGTCTTCGTTCTCGGACGTGACTAGCACCACGGGGGTGCCCCAGTACATGATGGCAGGGGAGATGATCGTGTGTTCGATTGACGACATTTTATGAGTTAGGTGTGAATGAGTTCTCTAAAGACTGATGCTAAGACTTGAAGATGGAGGATTGGAAGGTGCTGTGCCGGGATGCTTGTTTAGTGTCGATGTGTCGATGTGTCGATGTGTCTTGTGGTCGAAAGCCTCTAAACCAGCTTGACTTGAAGGTTTAAATACCAGAGAGGCTGGTTCTAGGAGAGGGAGCACCGCGGAGTTGCTCGTGTTCGTTGAGTCATAAAACACCGATAGACAAAGCCTCATTTCCTGGTCTACCCATCGAAAGTGAGAAATCGTCTTTGAACATCTCCACCGATTCGATACTCGATGATCAACCGTGCTACAAATACACTCTGACCGCTGCCCCCTTGATATGCGCAGCCTCAAGTCAGTCAAACGGGACATCCTGATTGGTCACTTCCAGAGCAATACCCACGTCTGGTTGGCCATTTTTAAAGCAACCTGTTACTTGATTGGTCACTTCCAAAGCAATGCGGATGACGACCCACCTTTCCTCATCAGGTCCCAACGTCAGCTCTTCCCCGAGCATCCTCAATTCTCTCATCGAACACTTGTATCTCCGAGGAATGGGGTCATTGAGTCATCCTACTTCATCTACACAGACTAGCAGCGACGGCGACACTGCGCACAAGCTTTCACGTTGACGGACGAACAGTGCCTTCCGTTTTCAGGCGCGTGGCAACCTAATCACCTCAGCTTGACTTTCACACACCTCTACCACTTGATGGCCTCGCAATGAGGGCTACCATCTCTAGTTCTTTATATTCTACCGAGTCCTCCCGCTGGAACGCGGTGCAGGCGCGAGATCCATCTGCCGACGGGCTGTTCGTCTACGCGGTACGAACGACGAAGATCTACTGCAGACCAGTCTGCAAGTCCCGGAGAGCCAGAAGAGCCAACGTATCCTTCTACACCCGCTGTCAAGACGCCGAGCGTGAGGGATTCCGCGCCTGCAAGCGCTGCAAGCCGGAGGTCAGAGGGGGCATGCCGGAGGAAGCGGCCGTAGCGAGGATCCGCTCATTAGTAGGGGATAATCTCTGGAAGCTCATGATGGAGCCGGATGGACAGGCCGAATGCGATTCGGAAAAGACAGGCGACTTGGCGCAGAAAGCCCAGGTCTCGAAATGGCACTTCCACCGAGTCTTCAAAGAAATCACGAACATGACGCCGGCGGAGTACGCAAACCAACAAAGAACATTTAGACCCGGCTATTCAATATTACAAGACGAGATCTGGACGAGTATCTTTGGTCTGGATACCACACCGAACAATGCAGATACCGATACACTCGACGCCCAGTACGAGGAGCCGAGTGTAGAAATCGATTGGGAAGCTCTGGTTAATGATGATGCCATTGCTCTCCCGATTGAGGCGGGGACATTTAGCGAGGCATCTTAGAATATAACTGCCAAACAACCATGTCTATGCGCCTTTGCCACGTAGTTTTACATCAGTCATACCCCCAGATTAGTAGTCATATCACATATAAAGTCTACATAATAAAAGGTTAGTATTTACAGAGAGCCGATTGTACACCAAGAAGCGCGCAGCCTCTCGGTGTGGTGTGAATCCTGTTGGTCGCTCCGTATTCCACTGGTAAAACCAGTTCCCCGGGATGAGGCCGGAGCGCGCGGAGGCCGATGTAGTGCTTTAGAGCTGGCATGTTTAGGTAGTTTTCCGTTTGTGTACTTCTTATATGCACCTAGGTAAGTATCACGGTATGCCATATAAACAACTCTATCAGTTTGAGGTTTCAAGGAACCACGATCGCATGGCTATGACCATTGTCGTCCAGTGGTTTAGGATGCCAGGTTTTCAAATATATATGTTGATTCCCTGGAGACCGGGGTTCGAACCCCCGCAATGGTATTATTTTTGGACATTTTTTTCGTTTCGGATGACCTGGGCATGTATTCAATGCGTACATGGTATTCTTTGAGTGACCTGTTTCGCAAAAATCTAATTAAGAGCGGCACCCATCACTAGCCCATTCTATCCTCTCACACCGACAACCAGGTATAGTTCAAGGATGAGCAAGTTGGCAAGGCGAAGAACACCTTTTTGACTGGAGTGGCGTACCTATTCCATAGTTCTATATCTTCCTTGTTCACTTTGAATTTATGAATACAAGGTATAGGCTCAACGGGTAGGTACGCTAGCACTGTTGGGTGCCCAAGACATAAGGAATTTAGATAAACTTTTACCGGGATTTCTCATAGGGAAGTAACGGAGTATTTACTTTCATCGGCCTTGCTTTATCTACATTTTTACCCTGTAACTTGGATTTTATAGCCTCCTAAGATATATCTCGAGATAGACGTGTAAGACTAGGACTGAGGCGGCTTTTTTATCCACTGAAATTTCAGCATTAGAAAACTCACTCATGACCTTACAAATATAATTAATTTACAAAAAACCAAATTGGTTAGAGTTATCTCTCCTCTTCTACTTTCCTCTCTCTTCTCCTTTCCTCTCATTTTGTTATTAGAGCCAACTGAGATTGCCACGCTCCAGCGACTGGCTTCAAACTTGCCTTCGGCGATCGTATGACTCATCACGATAGATCTGGGCGCGATTCATCATCCTGATCTTGAAAACTATGCTCGAGGCATAAGGGCCGTTGAGATAATTCGCGATATCCCACATAAACCTCTCGCGTCCCTCCTTTGACAGACTGACGAAGTGTTCCGCTGCCCCATCCACGCATTCCCACTCACGGACCAGGTAGCTCAAAACCTCGCGCAGGGGTTGAAGTTTCGCGTAGTCTTCAGCCAGCATAGTTGCCTGGCTCAAGTAATACGATCTCAGCGTCAAGTAATTTCCCATGCTTGCCCACAGCGGCCTGGAATCTGAATCTATAGCCTCCCAGAACATCTGGATATTTCGATTGCGTCGTTCGGGCGGAAGCGTAGGTAAGAAAAACTCCCGAAAGATTCTATTCACGAAGCGATCTTTAGCGCGGTGATACCTTCAAATGTTAGGTCGGGGACTATCGTACCTCGCTTGCTCTGAGCGGAGGTAGCTCTGATGAGGAGGCTCCCAGCTGTCTATAGCTTTCAGACCGCAACATGCAGCCCTTAAGAAAAGCTCATGAGACCGAAAGATGTTTAAAAAAGTTTCTTTACTTGGTTCGGCATTCGGAGACAGCGGTCCGGGTCGGTTAGTTGTACCTGGCGATGGGGGTGCCTTGACTGGAGATGTCGCTGCATATTCCTTCGGAGCAATTATGTTATCCATTGAAACGGTCCTATCTGGTGAAAAAATTCTATCGTGCCCTTCAATAAAGCTATGAGAAGATTATCACCAAGAAGTGTGGAGGATGTTTTGATAACTTAAAGTCAAAGTCAGACTCTACCAGCCCTTCCCTTTAATACGCATTCATGCAGGTTACACACACAGGACGGGAAGTTTTGGGCTCAGAAATACCTGTCAGATTCTGGCATCTTTCTGCATGGGGCCTATGCAGGCAGCCGTGAAGACAGAGCTGCTCGTTTGCAGGAACCTTAAGCAACCGCATGAATTCCCTGATACATATAGATAGATCCCTTGAGAATAATTACCTTTAGATATTTATTAGACTGGTAAATATCAAAGTACTATATAATCATCTTTAAGATTACATACCTAGGTAAGGTATCCAGAGTGATTTTACTATGTAGATAGGTACGTGTAGGTACCGTAGGTACCTAGGTATGTAAGCTAGCTGGTAGCGTTTGTCGAACATTTACCCAGCTATCTGCTTACCTAATATAAATCGGTAGTGCTAGCACATAAATTGTTTGAAGGTACGGAATATGAACATGGTGCATAACTTCTTCGACGACTACCTAGGAAGGATTTTCATGAATGGCTGCTCTGTATTAATGCGAGGCGATTTCTACGATTAGCCAAGCTAAGGACTTTTCTTTCGTAATTCATATAAGGAAGGTGAGGCGTAGATAAAGAAAAAAAAGTGCGATATGAGAGGTAACGAGTGAGTTTTGAAAGTAGGTGCTTAAGGCAATGAAAAGATATCCCATAATTATGAGGATCTCTAGGGGATGAGCACTATAGTCCCTTGTAATTATAGCGTATCATACCGTCCAGCGCCTATTTCTTCACCGATCAAGTTGATAAATCAATCACAAGCTAACGTCCTGTAATATAGCGCCATTGTGCACCAAAGCCACCTCGAATTCTAACGGATAAAGCTACTATGAATACAGCGTTAGAGGTAGCGCCTTTCACAAGGCGATGATAGCTACCGTTTACCTTTAAACTTCAGCTATGCGGCTTGGTTTCGTGTTCAAACGATGTCACTAATTTTCGATCGGCAGCATTTCGTTGGTAGTTGGCTATAGATTGGAGGATCGCGATGCCATCGTTGTTGGCATAGGTGCAGCTCGAGAAACGATAGCAGCAAAATGCGAGGTGGAGACCTAAAAGCTATTATGATAAGCAGATTACATTTAAAACATAAATGCCTTATCCAAGTTTCAGAGCGTCAGTTTCATATAGTTTACAACTCCAATTATACCTAGGCATAACAGCACGAAAGTACGTTCGTTCACCAATTCTGAATCATAGTGGGCACTGACCGAACGGCGAAAGGCGGGCGCCCTGGTGTTAGGCGGTGCTAGCTTATTTAACCCTCTATAGGAGGTATCTAAATCGTGAACTATTGGTGTGTAGCCCCTGAACTGCCGGGATCAACTGACCTACAGCCTATGCGCTAGAATCAACTGAAAATAGCTGGTGCGAAAGCCGGTGTATTTTACCGTCGTCACTGGGTACCACCACCCACCAACTAATATACAAGTCACAATATCAAGATGTGTTCTTATCGTATTAACTCTGAATAACGAAGATCCAGATCGTGTGATAATTGTACAAAAATATCTCTGTGAGAATGAAGCTTACCTAATGTGTGTTCTGGCTTAGGGGCCATTACCCCGCGATTATAGTGCATCGAGGTAATAGGTTCACTATAATTATAGGGAGCTTTGAAGACTTATTTCCGGCAGCTTTCGCCAACTTGATTCTCATGATCTCACAACGTGTTCGTGCCCAACATGCCTCCCGATATTACGACACAGACAATTCAACGACAGATCTGGCTGACAGGAGAGTAGTAACGTAGAGACCCGGACACGGAAGCGTCAAGAGGCGGCATGTTACCCGACAGTTTGGACGGGAAGTCGCCTGATCCCGGATTGGGCAAGTTATCCCGCGCCTCAGCACAGAGGCCCCTTGCTGCGGACCGTGATAGAGTTGGTAAAGGGACCTAAATCCGCCGTCTCGTGCCCGGCATCGAGCATAATGATACCGCCATGACTACACCATTATTAAGGGCTTAGAGCTTACTTGCGTATCTAAATTTTGCCCGTCGAAGTCTGTTCTTCTGTTCTTCTGTTTTGGTCTCTGGACGGCCCATTGTTGAAGCAGGAAAGACGCATCGCTTTTCCATGAATCTTACCCCATGTAAGCATTAGATTAACCATATCTCGTCAAGGGTACCGCTGCTGAGCCTGTACCAGACCCGTCCGTCCATGGCCCCTCTGAAGAACGATGGCCCAATTACCTCATACATGGTATAATTACCTGCTTGAAACTCTCGTAATATCATCGGCATACTTACCCCGGATATCAACGCCACTACATCGCCCTCTTTCGTAGAACTCGGTACAATCCCAGCTTCACTATAAGGACCCTCGCAGATACCAAACGCCATGTGCTCGCTGTTGAAGTAGTTTGCCAGATCCCTATGGAAGTCGAAAGGTGTCCTGACCCTTTTTGGTAGTAGCTTTGATGCCTCGTCCACCCATCGCCGCACTCTCGTACCCCACATCCACAAAAACGACCATTTATGTACTCGCTGGAACTGTTTCAGCGTCCACTCTGGCCCTTTACGGATACCCGAGATCATAGTCATGCGCCATCTGTACCGGATGTTCCTGAGGCCATGGTAATCTTGTCGTTCAGCAGCGAGCCTTGACAATTTATCTATCTTGCTCGATGTACTATCATCCGGTGACTCGGAATACGGCACATCCTTAACACGATTGAACACCTCGAGGAATGCTTTCATACTGTCTAGCAACTCTTCTTCTGAGGTAGTGTCAGAAATGCTTCTGATCCGTCCAGAAGACCAGGAGATCCTGCCGATGGTAATTCCCGTAACTTGAAGACTTGGCAGTAAGAAGATTAGTAACCGCCCTTGAAGAGTTTTGGGGTCTTGACTAGTCACATACAGCCCTTTGTAGACAAAGTATGGCTTTTGGCTTCCAAAAGTGGCGCCTAGATATCGATGCATCGTTGTTATGGACGTCCTGCTGAAAAGGTTGCGATACCTCCAAGTCCAATGGTTTATTACAGTGCCGAGGTAGAACTTAGCTTCTATCCAGGAGGGGCGAGTAGAGGACCAATTTATCACCCAGGACGGAGATTTCCGTACCTTTGAATGAGAGGTAAAAAGTAATATATCGAGGCTCTGGGTTCTCCTCAGTAGATTTTCGAATAAGCGCTGGTAAGCTAACTTTAAGCTGGATGTAGAGTAGTCCGGGGCACTGCTCAAGGACCCAAGGAGGCTGTATGTCGCATAGAACTTATCCTTAGGACGAAGGGATTTTCGTCCGTAGATCTCTATAAACATTGCTTCTGCAAACGTGTAAGTGTAAAACCGAAACCTGATAGTGCTTATCAAAATGGCGACGAAAAATGAAGATGGGAGTATGAGGCCATAGACTAAGCCAAATATCAGGAATTTGAACTGGTCTTCTGGTCGGACGACTGTGTACCAAAGAACTATATAAACGGGCTCGAAGATAAAGAGTAGAGCAAGCTGTAGATAAATAAGAATCTTAAAGAATAACCAGCCACGCTCGAGGTATTTTTGGTGCAGTACCATCTCATCATACAGAGCGCGGCGATGATCTGTGTTGACGACATGTTCGGCAAAGAGGACTCTCCAGATGACAACCAGCCGCTGCCAGCGAGCAAGTTCTCTTGGGAATCTTATGCCAATCTTATGCAGGGAGAAGACTTCCATATATAGCACACTGTATACCAAAGCCTGCAAGGATATCGTCTTCATGCCGCAGACGATGACGACTTTATCGGAAAGTAAGGCTTCTTGTAAAGTCCAAAGCCGCTCAACCCATGGGCGACCAAGGAGATCCTGAAGTCCATTGTAGTGCGGCCACAACCGTAATGTAATGGTCCTAAAGTATAGATGGAACGCAAGGCGCAAAGCCATGGAACTACCTGTCGGTATCCCACCCTCCCAAGTCTGATCATCTCTAAGATATTTCGAGATGAGCCAAGTGAAAGGCAAACCGCCTTTGCCGAGGTAATCCATCGCCCCATCTGTGTCTTTCGTCCCCTTCCCGAGCCATACATAGACGGCTTGGGCCCCCGTAGAGGAGTACAGAGTTCCCATAAGAGGAATCTGCACACCCTGTTCGTGGGCGTCATCTTGATTGATGCAGATGGAGTCAACCCAAATAGTTAGGGGACCAAAACCACGCAGGCGACGAAGAGCAGAGTGGCAGTTCTTCGTCACCTCAACTAGGTGCCCATTGCAAGATATCGTGTCTTTCGGCTCGGAATAGTCACCCCACACATAGGATAAAGCTGTGAAGAGAGGGTGCTCGTGAAGGTCGACCACACGTAATTGCCCGGTGACTAGTCCATCTTCAGATTCCACTAGATCGAGTACACGGATGGATGTAGGTGTATGAAGAGGAAGTGCGGCATAGAGCGCCGCCTTCCCACTAGATATATCTTCCCGAGAAGATGCAAATACTTCGCTAGGAGCCTGGCTTGGCGTAGCGAAGTTCTCGACGCTTAAGAGATTATCGTATGAAACAGAACCCGCAATGTTAGGTCCAAACAGTAGAGGTGATTCTCCCCTTGATGGATAGGAAAGTAATGGGATCTGGCTGGAAGGATCAACAACACCTAACTCCTCAGCACTTTCACTGTCAACTGTGGACATTGCATTAGGCAGACACGTCTCGGACTATTTTGCAGAATTCCCTTGAAACTAAATCCGATGATAAAACAGAATAATCTCAAAAAATGAAATTCGAAAAGATCTTCTTGGGCATCAATCTAGTCTTACCTCTGTGCAAGCAATAATATTCATCTGTAAAAAACCCCGCACAATTGCCACCATTACACCCTTGCCGGCGCCGAGCCATCGCTGAGCCGCACTTTGCGATCAAAAACTCACCCTGCATGTAGCAATCGCCAATCATCTGCCATATAGCTCTTATCATCCCACCTTGTCAAACCACGCTTACATACATATATTAAACCTATTTGCTCGCTCGAGATTCGGCACATGGCCGGATAACCAACTAGTTATTGAGTATATTATCAGTATTAGCAGCCACGTTGAGCGGGGGAATACTCATGTCTGCAATGTTTGAGCCCTCGACGCCATAAACTCCGAGGCTCGCATCGACGACACCGCCCTCCTCCCAAGGCGCCATCTTACAGGTTCCGAGAGAGTGCCAAGTGGTTCCGATGTTCTAGAATAGCGTCGTCGTCATCGTGCTCCGTACACTCAAGGGGAGCCACGTCGCGGCCAAGGGGTGCATCTGTTTCGATACAGGCGGCTGGAGATCGCGATGTGCCGCCGCAACCTCGCCTCGGTAAGCAGTTGGGGCTAGGGGTCATCAAGTAGGTATCTATTGGTTGTACAACCTAATGTAAGAAATGTATAATGTGACAATAAGCAAGCTACAAGATGGGTGAGAATATATTGGACACTTGGATTGAAATTGAAATCACCTCATAGAAGCTTGCATTACCTTAGGGGCTATGGTTTCAGCTTATGCAATGAGCTAAAACGCCGATGTTATTTTAAAAATCGTAAATAGCGAACAATATTAATTTATAAAATTTTTTTTTTATAAATATACAAATTAATTATTTATATTTAAAATTTAAAAATATGAGTTTTACAATTTGCATTTATTTAAATTATTATCAGAGGCTTATTCGCACCCAGGTACAACCCCTGATAAGCCCCGATCGCAGAGCCGCATTTTGAGCCTCATATAGAAACATTCTATCCCCAATACACAGCGTAATAAAATTTTTCCGATTTTAAAAATCTATATTAAT
>JAOXNQ010003197.1:0-36963 GCA_028571165.1 Hypoxylon perforatum
CGGCGACGGCGACGGAAAGGGCGACGGCAGCGTCTCGTGGCCCGCTACCACGACTCGGTCGTCGAGCGGGCTCACCGGCATGGACGACTTCGCGGAGAAGGGGCAGATCGGCGCCGCGCTGAGGGATCGCTATCCGTTCGATGATTCCATGGATTATAGATGAGGGGCGGACGAATGAACAAACTAACGAACGAATCGGCGTGGCGGTAATGTTTGGGGGGTAGGGAGGCGTTGTCTTGTGATTACATAGGTGTCTGGATAGGGATATGGGTGGGAATATTATTGTGGCGTTGGATATAGTTGGATATAGCACTGTATTTTGAAGCATTGGGTAGGTGACCAGAGGTATTGGTTGTATTCTAGTATTCTCCTAGGTTAGTTGGTATATCTACCGCTACCTACTCCGACTCGTCCAGGTTCCAGGCGTTAAACTCTGGGCACGCTCTTCGGTTAATAAGCAGGCATCTACAATGCACAGCCCAGGCGAACACGTGTGAAGAAGAATGATACCCTTACCTCGTGTGCTATTACTGCTATTACTACTGGGAAGCGATTATCACAAAGGGCAGGGGAAAAGCTTGAGGCGCAGCGCACGGTTAGTTCCGGAACGTGTTTCAGGGGAGACGTGGGCTCGGGACTTTTTTTCTTTTCAGTTTTCCCAAATTCCTACTCAGCACAGACAGATAGACAAACAGATGCCAAAACCCCGTGGCAATAACGAAGTCTGTGATGTATCACCGCGGATGTTTCCCTCCATGTTTTAGTCGGTGGTCTCTGGGTTGTGTTGGTATCAGGTAGATAGGTAGGAAATGTGACGAAAAGCGGTGACGATTGGCCCCCCTGAACTGCCTGAATTTGCCGAGGCGAGCTATCGTATTCTAATTCATAACACCGCTCGAATATACCCTATGATCACAGCCAGGATACCGGTAATGCGTGCTACGCAGCAGCGTATATAATTTCAATTATTGATTTTGCTTTCCTAATGTGCCATGAATGGTACGCTATCTTAACCTACCTACCTAGCCGAGACACATGCTGAGTCAAGTAGTAGGCCCCGTAGATAAGTATTCCTTGCCGTGCTGCCACCCTGGGCATGCTCATGTAAATGTAAGACAACTTCAACACATTGGCACGTGGGAGAGATACATGGTATTTTCAAAAGCCATTTACACTGATAAAAAAATAAAAAATCAATTACTGGATTCGCGGATCCGAATCCAGGTAGTTCCCAGGGATAGGTGGTATATAAAACACGAGGGTATGAGGTTACGGAAGTTCCAAGTCTTGCGCCAACTCCTGGTTGCCACCTTTTTTTGACACCCTCCCTGGTTTACGCCGGCACATGAACGAAAGGTACCTGAAAGTCTATGAGCATTGCCCTTTCCTACCCCTTAAACCACGTCCCTTGATGCGTGGGCATGTAATAATGCCTTCCCGTGATGCCGTTCCCGTAGCGTGCGTGTCCTTATTATGAAAGAAATTGTTTTCTTGATGGTTTTCCCCCGTTTCTGTGTGATAAGAATCGAACAGGCGCCAAAACCAAAAGCCTCTCCCTCTTTTGGTTTACCTGCTAGCCCCTGAGCAGCCCAGACCGGGGCCGAAGCGGGCAAATGATTATAATGTACATATGGTGTAAGGGAGACGACGGGCTTCGTGGGCGTTGCGCCTTGCAGGGTGCTCTGAAAGTCGTGCGATATTGCAAATAGTGCGTAGATGGAATGAAGTAGTAGAGGGCTTTTGTGAGTATGCGGGTAGGATATTCCTACCGGTCGGTTGAAATGTGAGTAAAGGCGAATAATCGTGAGTATTATGGGGCGGCGAGGCCCTCAGTTAAATTCGTAGCTATCGGGTTTGCTCGTACGGACGTCTTCTTCGTATTAGTCGTAGTGTAAAGGTAAGGTGTCGGCTGCAACACCAAATATCTTGAAGTAACAGTATGCGTCGGACTTGTTACATGTATCTTTCCTCGGAAAGACGCACGATCTCGCACAAGGCTCGCATGAAATCCGGGTCCTCCTCACGCTTAAGTTTCCCGTTATCAATACCCGTGGAGGTAATGCCGTTGCTCATCCTCAGCGTAGCAACTAGCCTCGAGATGCATCTCGCGACGCCTAGTCGTAAGTCCTTAAGGAGCTGATCGTTATTATCCGGCGGCGTTGGACGGCGACCAGCGAAGCCGCCTGCGGATGTCATCGGTCTGATGCTTTCGTAAGACGGAGCAGTCTTGGGTACTGCGAAGAAAGATCGTTTGCTCCGTAGTGTGTTGCACCGCGATGAAGGGGGCTCGGGGATCGGCGCGTTTGGGTCGTCTTGCAGGCCAAGCAAACTGGCCGCTTTCAATGGGATGCCAGTTCCGTCCGACATGGATGAACGCATGTCGATAGACGTCCGAAGGTCAAGGGACAGACCAAGACTCAATTCAGACGAGGCCGTCGAAGATTTCGAGGTTGGTCGTGAATGCGGGTTGACAAGTACCGACCGCGGGCACAAGGAAGTGATGTAATTATACGCAACTAGGTGGGCATAAAGGGCATCGCATAAGTAGTCCGATCCTTGGGGGAATAGGTTCTGAATGGCAGTCCAATCCGGCTTTCTAGGCCAAGATGGGCTATACTGTCTTTCGGAAAAGCCGCTCCGCTGTGGGCTTGGTGGTGTTTGGTTCAGGGATGATGGTTGCTTCTTTAATGACAGCCACTTCCACTTCGACTGTTTTGATTGCTCCGAATCCACCAACGTGGGTGACTCGGAGTACAAGCTTGCAGGACTCGGCGTCTTGTACCTAAGCTTCCTAGAGTGGCTGCGTATGGTCTCGATTGAGAGACTGGAGCTTTGGAGCATCGTGTCCGGAAAGCATGCGATCGAGACCCTCAGCGTCTCGATGACCTCCGGCGGTAGCGGCAGAGGCGTATGTCCACCGTCGCCTCCGGTTCGAGCATAGTAGGGAAAGTTATCGACGCTAGACTCCAGCCAGGATTCGACGTCAACCCCAGGTGGAGCAATTTCCGGAAGCCGCGAGTTATTGCGTGAAAGCGGCTCGGCGTCGTTTGCGTCCAGGTCGACCTCCGTCCTCGCGTCGCCGTCATTTCGGCTTACTTCATGCCTCAACATGAGGACCGAGGCCGTTGGGCGTATGTCGAACTCTGGAGACGACCTGCCACCGCCAGGTTGTTTTGGCGGCGGTTGACTTGGTGAAGTAGGCTGCGAGGGCGAGACATTTATCTGGGGGAGAACGGGATAATTCTTGTACTGCAGAGAGGAGCGCCGTTTAGGAAAGGTAGTGGGGCATGATAAAGGTTTTTTCATGTGACTTTGCTCATCGCTTCCTGAGGTTTTGATACTTGTGGGTGACATTGCGGAAGGACCAGTCAGGCCGGGACGTGGAACAGCCGCATTCAGTGACATACTCCTTGATTCACTGAGGTTGCTTCGAAGAGCCAAGAACTTCGTCGGTGACGGGATATTGATCATGCTGTTGTATCTTCGGTCTGGTGATGTCGCTTCCTCGTCCAAATCCATCCAGCTTTCACCAGCCAGTTTTTCTACCCGGAGTACCGGCTGGAGCTTTAGCTTTATTTGACTCGGCGGCTCCAATTTCTCTGAGGCAACTGAGGTCGCTGCGGTGGCGACTGATGCGTCCCTTGTACCAATTGAAGGGGGAACCAGACCAGCAGATGATTCACTGCTCGCCGAGTCTGAATCATTGGTGTTAGTTCGATGCAACGTGTGGCGTATCGTCAGCAACTGTGCTTGTTTCTCATGCACATTTTGTAGTGATTTCGCCCTGGACATGATGTCTTGGGGATAGAATGAAGGGACGGCGCTCAACGCACTATCCTGCAGCGAATACCGTCTTTTGCTTCCGTCGTCGGCCAGTGCGGGAGCGGGCGGACCTGCGGTTAATTGTCTCGATTTAAAAACCTTCTCCGACTTTTCCAAGTCCACCGCCAAAAGCTCCGGGAGATTGAAGCTCATGAGGGGCTCGAAGTTCCCCATCGTGAAAATCGTTTTCGTGTCTGGACTGATCGATTGGTGGCGTTGCAGGAGACCGCATAGGTGCACGGAGGAAAACAAGCTGTCGCGTAGCAATGTTTCCCAAGTTCAAGGCGTCCAGATAGTAACAATTCGCTAGCCAACCTTCAGTAGAACTGCGAAGGCGAAAGGCCCAATGTTGGACACAAGATTAAAGATAGTCTGTAGGAGTCGAAAACAACACCAACAGTCATGCAAGAGAAAGGCTGAAGATGGGTCAGAATTCCTAATGGAATTTGATGGCCCAGAGAAAAGTCGAGCTTCGGGGGCAGGGGGTCCTAGTTGAAGGATGGAGCTGTGCTCTGAGATAGGTGGTTTTCGTAATTCCACAAAGAGATGAATCCCAATGGACCCTGGACAGCCAGGGGTCTTTTTGAGAAGGCGAAGGGTCGCAGAGGGTCGCAGAGGGTCGCAGGGCCTAAGAGGAATGGGGAACTAGATGTGGAACCTTAGCCCATGTTCCATCCCAAGTCCTCTTAAGAGAGTAACTGACGGGCAAAAGGTGTGAAAGAAACATTTCATTATTTCCTGTGATGTCGATGCCGCGGATGGCTTACACAGGCGTCCACTCGTGGACCCGAGTCACGGAACTGCTAGGTATGACAGACATTGAACCTGAGACAATTCAGCTGCAAGTCCGCTATCATGAAAAATACCTAAGCAACCACCCCTGGTCTCATTCCCACATGGCATCAAGCGGTCGAACTCTTTGACATTTTTCTTATGTGACTTGTCCATCCGATCTTCTCGCCAAGGGATCGCTTCCTAGGGTCGTATTTGACCATAGCGAGGCCCCGTCAGGAACCAATCAGCCAATTTAATTGAGGTATCCAGAAATTGACACGCCAAGTTGGGACGATATGACGCTGCTATTCTTTCTGGAAATTATCAAGGTCTGATCAGCCAATCGACTACCCCGTGCTACACCATATTTTTAGCGGTTCCTAATCCGGAGACTTTTCTGACGAGCTGTCACCTTCAACTGGTGACAAGCCCCCAAGAGCCCCTCGGGTCCCTGACTAGAGAGCGTTGATCATGTCGCAAGATTAGTTTAGCTACTTCGATGATGGATGGGGAGAGAGAGACAGAACTGCGGACGATCAAAAGAATGCTCCGAAGTCTAAGCGGCGCTATCTCCAGTCTCTACACCTAGATTAGGTATCTAGGAGATCGGGTCAGTGGGCCAAGTATGGAGTTGAATACCTGCACAATACCTATCTAGGTATATGTGTTTTCCTACCTTGCTCGAAGATACCTAGCAGCCCTAGGCAGGTTGACAGAAGATAGACAATAGACGGCTACCCCTTATTGGCCCGTCCGTTGTCTCAAGACGCAACCACGGATTTGTCTTCCCCTGCGTCAAGACACCAAGTTTTCTTCACCTTCACTCGAATGATGATGCCTGAAGCCGGTATCGACAAGCGACACGACAGACGGGTGTCCACGTTGCGTCTTCAGTCGGTACTCCATTCTGGTGCATCACGTCAAAGGCCAAGAGGGGAATACGCATGCAGTGCTCTGGGGTTCGGGTCCCACCCCTTGTTTTCGAGGCTGAAGCGCTTCCCTGGTCGGATTGGCCAGGCAGGGCAAAAGCTCAGACATGCTGCAGCACTATCGTCAGTTGCAGGATTTAGCGTGGAGCGTCTTGGCTTGACTGCTGCTAGGTCGGGTCGGGGTCAGGTATTACCGCCTTCAATAAACACAAGACCGTTTCTTTCTCGGAAGTGTAACGCGAGCCAATGGGAGATATATGAACGGCAGGATAACAACAGCTTGGATGGAGCATCGGGCACACAGGCGAAATCGATTGGGAGGTTTGAGAGAACCCCTTACGTACGCAACCGTTGCAGGAGTTCATCAGTTCCCGGTTTACGAGTCTGCCTATTGTCTTTAGACGGCTTGAGAAATGCAAGTATCCGGTTCGGTCTGTCGTGCATTGGAACAGAAAAGTTCAAAACGACACAGTTGGAGAACTATAACGTGGCAATGGCGGGATTTGATCAAGTGACGTTTTGATTTTTTTTTTTCTTCCTTGCTCGCTCGTTTGGGGTCTGCTTCTATTTACTTGCTTTTGATACCTCCCCTACCCGAGGTATCTTAGACTATTGCGTAACCTGAAATTCTAGAACCCAAGTAGCCAAGGACAGGAACTGGAGGTGAACTGGTAAAACCCCTGTTGAGCCCCTAATGCCAAGCTACTGTACGCCGCATTGCCGGCACTAGGTAGATAAGGGGCCACATGCAGGCCTTATCTTAGCACGCTGCAGTCAAGCGGGGGTGGCTGTCAACTGGAGCTACCAATAAGAAATTTACGAGGAGAAAAAAAGTTACAGCTCGGATGAAGCGATGAAGCGCGCCTCTGCATATCGTCACACTTCTCAAACAACAGGTTATTCATCATATCCGTGCATTCATCTTGCATGCAGCCCTGTCACGGATCTGACCAACCCCAAGGATATTATAGTAACCTCTTATAGCTCCTATAGGCAGTAACTTACGAAACACGTAAAGCTATTGTGGCTCATCACGAGATTCGGTAAAATCGGTGAATAGCGGAGGTGAGGCGATGTTGACCGAAAGCTACTTTGTGTCCGTGACCGGACAGCCTCTGGCCAATAATACCGCCGTCGCAAAGGATGTCGGAATATATGAGCATACACTTCATCCAAGCCATTCTACCACCAATACCTTCAAGAAGAGCTCTGCTTCCCGCAATGGTCTCGCCGTCAGCGACACCCATATATTCGCAGCCCAGGAGGAGAAAGCAACCGTGCACGTCTACTCAAGAGCCAAGGGTAATCAGGAAGCCTCAATCACATTCCCTGAACGCATACAAAGTGTCGCCCTGCAAGACGATGTGCTTTTCTTAGGTTCGCAGGAGGGAAGATTAATCATATGGGAGGTCTGTCAGCTGATAATAGGATTCTTCGCATCCCCCTTAATAATATCTTACTGATTTCCTCTATAGATCTGCACTGGCAGGCAAGTGACAACTCCTGCTTGCCACGTCCAAGCGGTAACCTGCATTGCTGCCACACCCTATCATCTTCTCACCGGGTCTGACGATTCGAATGTCCATGTCTGGTCCATTCCGCGTCTGCTGGAACTAGACTCGACCATCGAACATGAACCTCTGGAGACTTTATCAAACCACAGGGCTGCTATCACGTCCCTCGTTGTAGGTCAGAGCGTAAACCTCGACACTAACATCTGCGTGTCGGGCAGCAAAGACAAGTCTTGTATCGTATGGAATTACCAGCTCGGCATACCTCTGCGGGCGCTGCTATTTCCAAGTTTTCCTCTGTGTTTGACGCTCGACCCCTGCGCACGTGCCATCTACGCGTCTTCCGAGGACGGTTCGTTATACGCCATTGACCTCTTCGCTGAGAAGGCATTGCTAGGCCCCCAAAGTGCGGAAGAGAGCTCTACGGCCGTGCAGGTCTCGTCCGCATTTGGCGCTACACCTCGAGACGCCGGGCCGGCTTCGTGCATGGCATTGAACTACGATGGCACGGTCCTGATATCAGGCCACCCGCAAGGCCAAGTCCTTCGATGGGATCTTAGCAGCCGTGCCGATTCTACCGAGTTGACAAGCCTCAATGCATCCGTCACGAACATTGCCTTCGTCTCACCACTACCAACCCCACGACCTACCAAACCTGTTGCGGTTGTCAGGCCGTTCCTCGGAAGCCGCACCTACAACTTTACTTCCCAGCTTGATTCTGATCTTGTAGAAGAGACGAGGTTCGACAAGACGCTCAAGTCCAAAGGAGTACCGAATGACGTCCTAGAACAAGCCATACTCGCCTTCCAGGCGCCGGCCCAGGATGATCAAGGGTTAAGTAGTAAGGAGGTCGAGGAGCTATGGGAGGTCATTAATGAACAGCGGACGCTTCAAAGAAAAACCTTGCAGCGATATATAGAAGCTAAGACCGGCGGTGCATAAATCATCGGATCTAATCGCTAATAGCTTGAGACATAACAGCAGAGCCAATATAGTTCGTGGGACGTTGAGAAGTCGGAGAAACTATCAATCCCAAGTCTCACCCATAAGCACTACAAGAAACAGTGCCAGCCGAAGCTAGATATCTAACGAAAGGGGCTAGAAGAAGTCCTATGCAGACCGAACTTCAACCGCATCATACGAAGATCCGAAGCTAGCTCGCTTTCGATGTCTCATCTTGAGGAAAACGGTCTAATATGAATTCAGCAAGACGTCAGACGACTATGCTCTTGCTACTTAGGACGGACTATGGACACCATCTTAGCGAGGCACCACATAGTTCGCACTACCACCATTGAGATCCAGTCGAACTCCAACACCTGCCCCTCCTGCTCGGTGGTCGAGAAAGACTAGGGAGATACTAAGGTTATCGGATGATTAGCGCTAGAGTAAATAGGGAGGCACCTACCAATAGTAATGAGAGGATAGCAGATTATTTCGAAGAGGGTTGCTGTGCCACATTAATAGCGATTGACTTTGCATTTAAGGTGTCTCGGTCTTATACTTGTGATGAATTCGTAGGATGATTGGTGCCGATGTCTTAGAGCTTAGAACAATGGTGGCCGCTTAACTTTCAATCATTGGCACGCATTCGAGCATGTCAGATTATTGATACTGATCCCTCTCTTTAACCTGCTCTTAGTCATTAGAATGGCGACTCGCTAATTGGTAATGGACTGTATGCGATGACCCCGTCGTAAGCTGCGCCTCTTACATCTCCGACCTCGTCTTCGTTATTATGATAGCAAAGAAAGGCGACTGGTGGCATTTTCCGATGACTACCCAGATAAAAGTGAAGCCGCAAAAGTTTAGGCAACAACTAACTAGTCCGTGTGCTCAAGGACGCATAGGACGCATCTCTCTTCATTATTGAGATTAGTTGAGAAAAGCGATAGGGGTGTGTGGGGAGGGCATTTTGACACAAAACCGATCGTGACTACCTTCATTTCCATCACAAACGTTAACAATAGTAATATAATCCTTAAATATTGGCTTTTTCGCTACAATAAAATATGTGATCTTACTTACGGCATGGCATAAATGGCTAATAAAATAATGATAGATCAGGGATTTATATTGTCTTGATCAGTTGATACATAAGCCCCAAAGTACCATCGATGAATATCTTCTTACCCCTTGCTGGAAACAACCATACATAAAATAAACCAAAATTCAATCTCGGTAAGTATTCACTAGATCAACCCTGTACCAATTCCAAAGAAACGAACGGAGATACGACCAAAACAGCCGTAAGGGGGTATATATATCCGCGTGGGAAATCCTATATTTTTTTCTTCTTCGAAAGAGAGCACCAAAACTGTGAAACACGTATCGTTGTTGTTGTTTTTCTTGCCTGGGCAATTCGGATCTTCAAGCTCCGTCTTAAAGAAATCTCTCAAAAATATCCCCGAATGAAAAAAAGACAAACAAACATAGAAACTCCTCAGAATTTGTTGGACCCCTTGATGACGGAGAGACAGAGATATTTCGGAAAAAAAACACCTTACTGCTGAGGTTTCCTTGCTCCCTTAACAATATGCTTGATGCCATCAATCAATATGCAATGCCGACGCAATGAACAACACATAAAAATAATCGCCATGAACCCTTGAACGCTCGCTCTCCAAGAATGCGAAAGAGCCCTCGCCCGGAAAATGTCGATAAGAAACCCGGTTCAGAGCCAACCGGATAAGAAGATGCTGGGGAGAAGGATGGCGTCGTAAACTCTCCCGCTGGCTATCAAGAAAATCCATTTATCCCGACACGCGGATACTGCGTAGGTGCTCGAATACTAGATGCACATCTCTTTCGCGTATTCAGCGGCCATTCCATGGCCTAGGAAACTTCCCGGTGATAATCGACAAGCGCGCGTGCCGTGTGACTGAACTCTGAGCTTCGGGGGCTTTACCCCGATCCCCAAATATGCTCCAAGCGCGCGAGTATACTCCAGGTTGTTTCATAGGATAACACAGGGCCCCCGGTGATTTGGATCTCGGTCCTTTCCCCTCCTCCTCCGTCGCTTCTTATAGTAAGATATGGAGTAGGGATCAAATTTGTCCTCTTGGTCGTCTAGATAGTTTTCCCCGGCGTCATCTTTCCGCAGCATCTGGCGACATAAATCGATGAATACCTCCTCGACATTTGCTATGTGAGGCGTCAGTAGTTATAACCTCGGTAAGATTGGTACTTCGCTATTGCGCAAGAGCCGTCCTTAAAAAAGGACGAAATAGATGCAACGTACTCCTCGTTCTCGCGCTCGCTTCGTAGTACGGCGCGCCCCATCTCTGGGAGATCTGGAATCCCTTGGTGCGTGGCACGGACCGCTGGTCTTCGAGGTCTGCCTTGTTTCCGCATATGACGATTGGCACGTTCTCATCGTCCTTGATGCGGATGATCTCATCACGGAGCCCCGCTAGCTCCGCTAACGACGAGGTCGAGGTAATGCTAAAAACTAGAAGAAATCCCTGGCCCGTCTTCATGTACAGATCCCGCATGGCAACTGGAGCCGAAGTTAGCAAAATTAGTTAGATACATACACAACGTAACAGGCGCGTAGCCGTATCAAAAAAAGAAAGGTTAACCAACCAAACTGCTCCGTGCCGGCGGTATCCAGACTGTCTCAAAATTAGTATACCGCTGCCGCGGGGTAAAGGACTGCATCTGGTCTGCGGTTGGTGAAGTCTTACATCTCTAGTTGTACCTGGCGGCCCTGTTTCCGTATATGTAAGCGGTCGTTAAAGCCAAACCAATCGGATGTGAAGAGGGCTGGGTGGAGGATAAGCGGCGCTTACATCAACGCCGACCTGAGCCCGGTACGAATCCTCAATCGTCGGGTCATAACTTTCAATCCATTCATTGTGGACAAACTGAGCTGTCACAAATCAAAAAGACTTATCAGCAAATTGCTTCTCCCTGAAATTGACGACGTTGATACGTCTGAACCCGGTTTTTTTTTGTTTCGTTTCTCCATCAAATCGGGAATCGTAGCTAAAGGAGCATTTACCTGTAAGACAGCTCTTCCCGACACCGCCTAGTAAACTGGTTAGCGGCGGCTGCACACAAGCAGGGGGCAAAAGTTTCGATGCGGATAGCACCCTGAAAAAATGATGTTTCCACACCGAAAAGCTGGTAGTGTTCGAAACTCACCTGCACCTAGTACAACAACATGGAACTCCCGGCTGTTCGCAGGAATAAGGTTGTTAGCCACTTGTGTAATAAAACATAGACGTAAATATAGAAACAAATTAAGGTAGAATTAATCCGAGCGGAGAGACGAACGCAGGTTGGAATCGGCCTGATCTTGGTGGCATGGTTTCAAGCTCGGTTTATAAGCTTCGAAACTCAAAGCTATACCTAGCTTCAAGCTCTGGATTTCATGAAAGGCGCATCAGATACGCCGTAGGAACCGAAGTGCTTCAAAATCGGCAATGCGAAAGAAAAAAAAATCCGGCAGTCCGTCAGCTCGTGTCTGTCACTCTCGCGACAAACGACAAAGCGGCGGCTGGGACGGTATGTTTTTCTGGCTGATGTGCGGTGGAGAGTATCATCCAAATCGGCGGTTCCAACTGTTTTTGTATTTCTCCTGGGGAAGGTTGCCGAGAGATAACGTCAGACGGGTACCGAACGTTCTGGGGGTCGAAGAACTGTTAGGTAGGCCGTCTAAAAGAACCTAAAAAATCTAATACCAAAAAATTAAAAGAGCCGCCTTGGATTGTCTGGTTCCAAAGTTCGGGGGTGGGGGGGTTGACGAAAATAAAAGCGCGGCTGGCCCCCTTTCCTTCTTTGGAGAAAGACCAGGGAAGGGATCAGAAGTAGCAACAGCTTCGGCAGGCCCGCGAAAAGATGCGGAGGAGTAAAGGGGAAAAAAAATAACAGATAGACGGGCTAGGCACAAGGACTGAGGATTTTTAGGGGGCCAAAAAGAGGGGTATATAATGTAATATGATGAATGATGGATGATGGACAAGAAGATGGATGAAATGCGACGGCATACATCTAAGCACATACAGACGTAACAGACGGCGCAGACGGGTCTAGCACACACCCCAGAAGAATATGCAACCCAAGTTATGTAGGTCAGGTCTTTAAGGCAGGGTTATATATGTAGAGCTAATAGAGGTAGTAATATGTAGCCCTGTAGCTGGAGTCATAAGTCAGTTCAGGATGTGGGAAAATATAATTAAAAAAAAAAAACTGGGTAAAAAAAAGATGGATAATGAATTTTGACAAGATGCACATGCACGCACTATTTAATAAGGCGATAGATGGGCTCAGCGATATGTATCCGCATCCCGCATCGCAGGGAGTCTTTTAGAAGGGAAAAATAGGACAAACCCCGAGAAGGAAGCAAGCGGCACAGATATACTATGTAGAGGCGGAAGGGGAAGAGGGAGAAGAAGATGAAAGTTCCGGGACGAAGAGCCGAACAAATCCATTATATTTATTTCATCTCTTAGGTACCTCTTATCCCATTACCTCCCATTCCCGCTTTCAACCCACCCTTTCGTTCCTTTCGATGTGGCTCTGGGGCGAAGGTTTCTTTTCTTGTATTGACAAGAGAATAAATGTTTCGTTTCCCATCCATATTTAGGTACATGAGGTTGGTCGGCAATTTACACGATGGGGCATGTACTATTTAAGGTGATACAGGGAAATATATGCGTGGTCGGCCCGCCTATTTAACGTATTAACGTAGTATCGTGTACTTGAGGGAGGTGACTTAGGCTCTTTAGGCTTCCTCCTAGCTCTTCTAGGCTTCTCTTTAAGGTCACCTAAGCTGTCCTAGGTAAGTCGTACAGGCCCAAAGGGAAAACAGGGTGGTAACGTCTACGGGTACTGAGCCGTATGTATGGCGGCAGATGCAAGCTCCTCTGCAGGCGTAGAGAGGCGTAGGCGGGCATCATAGGCGCAAGCGCTGGCGCCGGTGGCAGAAAACAGAAAATCCTAGTTGGTAGAATCCCAGCGGACCCCAGCACATTCAAGCCCCTTCTAAACCCCCTAGCGCACCCTATACCCTAGTAGAGCTAGACCCTACATGCTGCAATGTACTCTGTACAGACATCACTGTAGTACCCCGAGCCCGTCTCGAACTGCTCACGCCGATTGGAAGGCGTCTGTTTTCTTTCCTTCCTCGATGGAGCGATGGAGCGACGAAGTGCAGACGGAAGTGCATATAGGTTTGTTGTACAACCCCCGTGGCAACCTTACATGGCTCTGATGGCTGTACATAGCAAGGTAGCATCTCAGCTTGGACGAATAAGATGCTTGGCTTGCGAGGGCAATCCTCTTTTGGGTCCTTTTTGACTTTTTTTGAATCCTCCCGCCTCTTCTAATCCGACAGTCTGAACACCTGCAGTCCAATCCAGTCCAATCCGAGCCTGCCCACTACGTAAACCTTCGCCCCTGAATTTCGATCTCAAGTTTGCCTACTTAGCATTGGAGCAAGTCATCGGATGAATGATATCGTATCATCTTCCCCCATTTCATCTATCAGCAACATCGCGCCGCAATCAGCAATCCCTTGGCTCGTGTCGTTTACGCATCCAGACACTTATTTCCTTTCTCTCGATCCCAAAATCCTAATATACCCCCTTTCATTTTCCCGCTATTTATTACCTACGAATTTCCCTTCCCCCAAGACCTGCTTGACAATCAATATGTAAGACATTACAATATTCTTCTTATTTTTAGGAGCCTTGCACCAACACGAACCCGCACCTCGAATGTTAGGGACGGAAGAAGCGTTCGCATTTGCTCGTTCGACCGGACTAATACGTCTGATCTGATCTCGTGCAGGGCTCCAACCCGAAGTCACAGGTGGAATTATTGGACCGCGCAACCAGTAAGAAGGACCAGAAGACGGGCCTTGCATGGACAAGCGGTTTGTTGTTTGGGATTTGGGGCTTTCATGCTTCTTTAGGACCTGCGACCTGCGCCTATTTCTCCTGTTCTCGTCTTCTTCTCCTCTTGCATCGTCCAGCTCCGGCCGCGCTGTTATGCTGTAGCAGCAGGTCCAGGCTGTAACAGCGGCGCTGGTAGCATCGATTGTTCGAATATCGAAAAACCACCGGGTGAAGATGGCAAATGTGGTTGGTACGCCCGCAAATGCCGGAGGACCTTGAGCGGGCTAATTCCAATGCGGCGAAACCTTGCACGGCGCTTTCTGGTTGGGCTAAGGCGGGCGCAAATCGCTTCTCCTGTCGACAGAAAAGTAATACGTGTCGGTGAAAACATTGGGCAAATCCAGCCGCTTCCCTTTTCTTTCCCATCCGAGCGTTCCCGATTGCGCCGAATCCGTCTAAGCGTGGGCTGCGCGGGCTGCGCGGGCTGCGTGGGCTGCGTGGCCCATCCCGCATTCAATGACCCTCCCCGAACCCCTGGAACAAGGCTCCGAGAGAGAGGCTGTCAGTCTTCGATCGAAAATTTTCGAAAATTTTCGAGATAGATGAAGACACCACTATCTTTTTTTATTTACTTTTCGCGACGGAACTCTCATTTTTATCTATCTACTGTTATGGTGTCGCAGCTATCACCTGACGGGTACCAGCTGCGTGCCTTGCAGAGCGCTACGAGCCTAAAATTATTCCCGCTACCTTTGAATTTGTCTTTCCTGCCTGGGTATGTGAAAAACATACATGACATCGCATGGCATGGCTTCGAAACGCACATGGACGCCCTAATGAGCTTTCCACCGCCAGTCAAGAAATCCAGGCCTCATAAGGTAAGCATATCCCGGTTGACACGACAGTCGGAAGTGGTCGAACCAGCTCCCCGGCGCTTAGTGCACAGTAAGTTTCCCCCCACTCTGCCATTCTGCCCACTTTCGCCTCGCATTTCGAAACTTGACATCTTCGAGATCATCTTAAACCCAGTCCATTAATTGGGCTGTTATATGAGTCTCCTCTTCTCCAGTTTTTTATTTTATTTTACTTGGCTATATCGCCTGATTTTGACGTTATATTCAAATTCGCCCTGAACCTCTACAGATGTGAGGCGGCTCCTAGGTCTGAATCGTAACTAGCCTCCCAGATTCCATGTCGAGGCATTACGCAACCTCCTCTCCATCCTGCCATCGTGCATGTAGGCCAACGGAGACGGATCAGCCAAGGCTTGTTTAGTGTTCGCAATTTCTCTAAACCCGCTTCCGAGCCGTCGAGCGGTTCGGAATCCGATTGAGCAAGGACTTTAGGAACCGCGTCCATCATCGTCCCGCATCCGCACCGCTATCCTCCACCATATGGGGTTGTGACATGCAAGCCATACTACTAGCAGTATAGCACCGGAACTCCGACGCACGCGTCCTGGGCTTCTCGCGTTTAGCTAGTTCGCTAGTCGAAGGGTCATTCCTTTAGCTTGCAGAAGCTGGGCTCAAGCCGGTCAAGCTACCATGGCAGAGCTGACTATGGAACGAGGTGAAATATTCTTTGCAGCTGAAGGCACCTTTGACGCACATGGGATGACATGGGGTTTGGCCGAACTCCTCAAGCCACATGTTACCCTCGTCTAGTTTGTGCCCACAAACCATGCGAACCACTCGATGCTTCGGGATGGGACGAACGGTACAATGGCTGCAATAATTCGTTTTCTGTCTCGTGCTACTTCGTTCTTGAACACATGTCGTACATGAGATTCAGTTCCTTCGGCTGAAGGGAACTCCAAATCCGGTATTCGCCTCCATGGGACCATTGATACGGCGTAGCAAGTTTAGACTTTGGAGAAACTCTTTTTTTTCCCTTTCATATATATCAGTAGCAATAACCCCCCGGAAATCGGTTGGCTTGCCTATCGAAGTCTCAAGTTTACCGCCATAAGCTAGCTCTAAATTGATATCGAGCAAGTCGTTCGCATCGTCCTTCCTTAGGCGGAAGATGCTCGTAGCTCGGCTTCATCACAGTCCTACATGATGTAGATTTGGCCCCCAAGCTGATTTTGACCGGTCTGCAAGGCTGTAGGTAGATTTTTTTGCTCGAACGCCTCGACTTTGGCGTTTCCGCGGCCTTACCACCCTTTTCCGCTCGGTATCTAAGCCCGGGAATTATCTGGTCCCAACTGCATCTCATTTCAGATTTGGTGTGTGGACTCGCCGAACCAACCCCACACTCGCCCAGACCTTGTCTGCCTGCCTGCCTACATAATCTGTATGCCAAGGGAACGTCGCAGCTGTTTCGTTCGCGCCATGCAGATCTGACAGATCTATCTATGTCTATCCCCATCTTCCCCCATGCTTGGGTGTTCGTTCACTCGGTTCATGTGCCAGCCAACAACTATACTGCGTTATCGAGAAGATCACTCCGCGGGAATACGCGTGTACTTCGTTTTTGCACTTTTCTCAAAAATTTTACATTTTCGTACAAGCATCTAAACCGGTCTAGTTTCTTGCAATCATTGGGCTCCTTAGATGAATGGCCAACAAGCATCGACGGGGCCTCAAGTGTAGTCAGGAGGCAAACAGATATCCCAATTTCCGTGGTATGGTTATATGTAGGAGGTAGGTATGGCCGGTATTCCGTCGGTGGTGGACATTGATGCTAAAATGTCAAGATAACTAACCGATCTTCACACGGCTCTGCGGTGCTATGAACCTAACAGTTGGCTGCAGTAAACAGGTAGGTACCTAAGCTCGGCCTGTTCTTGTGATGACAGATCGCTGCAAGGCAAATATGTGTTTGCGTACCTCACAGCCAAATAGAGACGCATCACCTCCCAAGACGGTGAATACATGGTGCTAGTCTCTCGGGAGAGTCCTAAGGTCGAAACGGTTCCATATGCCCCCCTCACGCCCTCTTCGAACAATGAGTATGCCACATGTGACTTCAAGCCCGGTTGCTTCTCATGTTGTCGACCATCCGCCGAATGCATCGAGTAGACGTCTGTGCACAACAACATGAATACCCAGGCAGGTACTTACCCAACCGAGCCAAGATTCCGGAAGGGGGTCTCTTTACCATATTCCACATCAGGAGCATGCCGTCTCGAGACTTCCTATCCTATTATTTCTTTTGCGGCTTGTCTATGCCGAAGATAACACGGAAGCGAATACTCGGAAACGATACCCGTTCCCCTATGGTATGACCAAACGTACCCAAGGGTGTGCGTGGCTCACCTTTCTCCGCGGATGATGCCAGAGTAGACAGTTGGCTCCGTAACGAGCGTGTCTGACTCTTAAGATGTTGGGCGGGTCTGGCCCCTGTCGCCTGGCGAGGTCCGTGGGTGTGTTGGTTGAGAGAAGACAGAAGAGGACAGGGGAGGGGGAGAGAGAAAGAAAAAGAGTTAGGCTCCTCTTCTCTCGCCTCCCGTATACACCCGGAGCTGGTAGCTGTTGGGTCTTGGCGCAACAGCGTAGTCTTCGTCCTCGCCGCATGGTTTGGCCTCGTGACGTGAGTCCGCGAACGTGGGCTTCTGTTGCTGCTGTCCCGGGAGCAGTGAAGAAGGGAGGTGAATAGCTACCCGAGTAACTACCAAGGTAGCTAATGGAGAAATTAAAAAGTTGATTTCGGTCGAACATGTCCTGTTAAGTATATCTAGAGACTATGCCTAGCTTAAGTAGGTATCTAGTAGGTATCTATTAGTGTCTTAATAAGGCTTTGTTTGGGAAGCCATAGAGTGAATTTTGTATATCGTGAGAAACGACTGAAAGATTCGAAAGGAAGGACAGGGGAAAACCAGGGAGGGTAGAAATTTCAGATACTCGACAGCGCAGGTAGCTAGCCCTACTGAAATCATGGGAACGAGGTGGGAGAAAAAAGGAGAAGAGTAGGAGCATTCAGCTGATCATAGCTAGGAAACCGAAGAAGCCGGTCTCGTGAGGGTAAATACTAAAGAGCTGATAGTAGGTAAATCGCTGGTGTTGATAGACCTCCTAAGGCAAAGAGTCGAGCGTCGTCAGAGTGTCCGCAGACGTGAATAGGCGTGGCGAGCCTAAGAAGGTGAAATCAGGTCAATGTGGTCATCATTGCCCCGAAAGGTCCCTGACCAAAGCCGTTCGCACACCCGTCTCCTATACATTTATCATCTCGTCGTACGCGACGGTACGTCCCAGTGACGGGAACATACGTGGAAAGACCCCTGAGTGCGTAACACTGACGCTGAGTATTTGTAAGAAGCAGGGTTTGCTATATGTACATGCTAGGCATCTATAGGAGGCACAACCTAAAAGTAAAAGTAAGTTTACGCTGCTAACAGGTAGATTGCTAAATATCTATAATATATAGGGAGCTACGTACATATCGTCTTAGCATCTAGTTTTCGTTCTATGTTATCTGGACATTGAAAAAGGGGTATTAACCAACCACTTTCCCCCTAGGTTTCTTTATACATTACGTCTTAAATACTAGAAAGAAGAATGTCTAATGATTTACACGGGTAGAAGATGTCAATGTGTAGCGGTTTCCTGTACGACGACGACCATGACGAAGTACCAGGAACAATAGTAGGAGGTAATATATGTGTGTTGGTATAGGTAGGTAGATAAAAATGCTTGTCTCTTTCTGGATATGGATGTGAATCGAGATGACCTGTCTAAAGCGCTAAAACTATAGTTAAGAGAGACAGAGCAGAGCAAAGGAAATAAAAGGAGAAGGACAATTAAGTTGCCGCCACCTCGCCCCTGAAGAGAAGAATATGATGAATAATGATGTGATTGATTCCATGAAGCTAGAAATTATGGAAATATAAGGTAATAGGAGAATAGGCAAGAAAGCGACAACGAGAGATTATACGGGATGGACCTCAAGAAAACACCCACAGAGCGACCATATCCCTTCCCTCGTTTGTTCAAATCGCTTTCAACCCTTGCCAATTCTCCCCAACCCCCCTCCTCCCGAGTAAAATGAGATCCGTTTCCTAAGTACTCCTTCGCTTTTGCTTCGCGCCTGTCGCATATTATATAAGAAATCCCCCTGGACAAAATGAAGAGAAAATAAAACACCTCGAAATGATGCAACCGTCGAAGGTAAGAACGCTGGTCAATGCTAACAAGTCAGGGATGCCGATGTGTGAGAGGCCGTTCCTTTTAACCCCCAGAGAGATCAATGCCAGCTTCTCTCTTAGAATGCTGGATGCTGTGACACCACTGGTTGCCCTAGTATCCGACCAAATGTACCAAATACCCAGCCGGCCCTGAGCTCCCAAGAAACGAACGATCCAAATGTATATGCTCCCTCTCCAGCTCCGACTGACACCGAGTCCGACCCTTTTTCACCGGTTTTGTTTTTTCTCGACAATGACGCGCGTAGCAGAATGGTATCGTATTTTGTTTTTTCTTTAGTCGTAGTTAGCGTGTAATAGGCAATCGTCGTAGATTTTTTTTTTTTGGTTTGTCCATGCTGCGAATATGGAATAAGAACCACTGGATGATACAATAACCGAGTTGCGCTTTCGTGCCATGCTCGTCCCAAGCTCGATCGGCTTGGACAACTCGTCGATATAACCTAAATCATATCCATGACGAGACCGTTCAGATCGGGTTCGAAGCTAGGGAAAATATGGATAACGATAGCGCCCGATGATAACCGTGTTGATAAGTGAAACGCAATGCTGAGATGACACGCTGAAAGTAAAGTGAAACCAACACCAAAGGATGCCCTCCTATAACCCAAGTCTTGAGTAGAACACCGGAATGACTCTAAACTCCCAAGCAAGCTGATAACCACGCGGTGGTTCGCTGAGGGGAATCAATGTAATGAAATGTCGACGCCGACGCTAAAAACCCATGCACGACCACCGGCCCCTTTTGCAAATGCCAGTACACATGCAGCCATTAACCAAGCAATTTCCATGCTTGAGGATCCAAACGGATACCGTTTTTGGCCCGCTACCTGCGAATCGAGCGGGCTTCGTAAGAATCGGGACCTCGCTTACTCGATAATCTCGTTTCGAATGTCTTCCCAAACGCCATTGACCCATTCCTAAAACATACAATGCATGTCTATAAGTCGATTCGGTAATCGTGATCATCTATCGTCCCATCATGTAAGGTGGAAATGACGACGTGGAGCTGTTCACAGCTGCGGATGAGCCGCCAGCCGACAGAGGGCCACTATATAATGAGCTGCTCCACACATTATTGCTGTTGGTGCTCGGGAAAGCCGCCGAAGCGTAAGCAGTATTGGCATTATTGGGGTTGGGTATGGCCGACCCGTTATTGTAAGTGCCGCGGCTGAGACCAGGGGGAGCTGAAAGGCCGGGCGGAGGGCCGTTGGCGCTCGTGAAACCATTTCCAGGGCCTGCCATCATTCCATTCATGCCTGCTATGGAACCGGGGCCACTCTGACCGGGAGTCTGACCCGAGCGAACTCCCAGAGGATTTTTAGAGAAGCTAAGACGAATACCTCCCTTAATACTATTATGAAGCGGGGTGCCATATAGCTCATGAAGAGCTTTAGTCGCAAACGATACATCTTCGAACTCAACAAAGCACATCGGTCCGTTCTGCTTGGTGCGGAAACAGAGACGTTTGTAGCCTCGCTGCTTTGAAAACATTGCCTTCAACTCCTCTTCAGACGTGTCGATCGGAAGGTTCCCGACATAGAGCGTGTTGCACGGAGGATTCTGGTCGGCAGGATTCACAGGCGGGAAGTTACTGTGGCGCTGGAAATGGCCGTTTCCCATCTGGTAATTCAGCGAGTGGCCCGCGCTATTCATCACATTTGGAGACATGGTGTTGCCATGCGCGGATAGAGGCGTCATGCTCGGATGTCCATATCCTGCCCCGTTAGTCGTCGTATTCAGGGACAAACTGGCCATGCGACTGATTGGCAGCTGTGGAGCCGTAGCTCTTCGCTGCTGCGTCGCGCCATTCTCAGCGTAGGCGACTGGGTCTTTCAGAAGCTCGCGCGTCTCGTCATCCTCCGGAGCATCATGACTAATCAACGTCTTGCCTGAGATGCGAGTGCGCTCGGTCAGATGGTTTCCAATAGGCGACTGCGGAGAGAAAAGGCTTTGATAATGCGCGCTGGACTCGGGGTTCGGTAATTCGTTACTCCCGTATATACCATTCATAGGCGGTGATATGTTCTCCATAGACTGGAAGGCACCGTTAAACCTAGAAGACTGGCGTGAGCCCGGCCCTGACGACGTCGTCGAAGAGGGTCCGCTCGACGGCGCCGAGACCGAGGCGTCGATCGGGTGTCGTCTGGAAGTAGTAGGGCTACCAGATATAATTTCAACGATTAGCTCTACCTTGTTTGAGCTGATAGATTTGCCGTGCAGCATATCCTTAGCCTGCTGTGCGCCTGTAGAAGTCCTGAACTTCACAACCGCAGACCGAAAGCCTGGATCTTCCGACTGCTCTGGGGAAACCATTTCGATGTCCACCAACTCCTGCGAAAAGAGGAGCATTAGACGGAGTTTGTCCTCCGTGGTATCGGCAGGTAGGCGGCGGATCAAGACAGCGGAAATCGGGGAAGGAGTCGTCGCGAAGGGCGTGCCGACGGGTTTAGTAGGCGCATCGCGATCGAATGCGTGGACAGCGCTCATCGAGAGCGGATAAGGAGATTGATTAGAAATGGCAGCGGACCTAAAAGGTTGCGGCTGTGGTAGAAAGCCAGGCGCAGCCATGGTGGTCTTGGTGGACTTGGTGGTCGCGGCGGAAGGAAAAGGACTCGCGCGGGTCGATGATAAAGTGAAAGCGGATTTGGTGGATGTATTTGAAACCACACCCGGGGTACTGAGGTCCACGTTCATGGTGGGAGATGCATGCAATAAGGCCGACCTGCGAGAGGTGCCAGAAATCTAGTAGCCCTATAGAAATTCACGATGGAGGACCTCTTGTGACGATCGCGCTGATCGTGGGACGGTGGGATGAGTGTCGCAGGCTCGCGGCGGGCCCTTATTTTTTTTGTCTTGGGCGCAATGCGATAGAATCGATTTAGTGTACAGGTAATTGTGGGTGCGCCCCCAGCTGCGGCGCGTATGGTAGAAAAGACTTGCGACGATATGTATTACTAGGTGGACGCGATTGACGGGCCACTGGATATTGGATCTAGACAGTGCAATGTCAGGGTGACGACGACGCGACGGGAGAGAAAAAATGGAGAAAGGTGACGAAGTTCGGGAACGGGAGACGCGATAAGACAAGCAGTACAGGAGAATGCAGATTGCAGGTCACAGGTTGGCCTCGAAAACAAAAAAGAGATAAAATGCGTCAGGTTTGGGTAGGTAAGATAATAGAGACGGGATTTTGGGAAATAATAATAGGAGATTGGGGGTTTTGGAGAAAAGAAACGTTTGGGTTGGTGGGATGGGAAAGCGGATGGGGGGGGCGTGGGAGAGAAAGGGACCTTGGACATACCTTTGAAATCTGTCTGGCTTTGTTGCTTGTCGCACAGTAGGTAGATAGGCTTGTCCTGTCGCAGGGATGAGGGGAGAAAAATAAAGAGGTGAAAAAGGGCTGTTCCTGATCTGGCCAGTGATGGGATGGATGTGTGTATGGGTGTGGGTGTGTAGGTGTCTAGCCTTTTGGACCTTGGACCTTGGACCTTGGCCCTGAAGGGAAATGGGAGGGGAGGAGAGTAGATGGTTGGCGGGTTGGAACAACTGGAACTAGAACTGGAAACTGGAACTGGAGCTGGGATTGGGACTGGGACTGGGACTAGGAGACTGGGACTTGGAAACTGGAGACTGGAGCACTGGAGACTTTTCTGGGAGGGTTGAAGCGTTAAAAGGGTTGACTGGTCACTTTAGAGTCTGTGAGTGGTCAATGGTATCAATGATCCTACCAAAAGCTGTTTGGGAGTTACTTATCAGATACATATGCACTAGCATCGAGCCATGGTACTATAGTACCCGTACCTAACATGGACGAGCTAAGGTGGGCTCTATGTACATAAGGTATGGATGTGGGTTAGCGCTCGTAACGAGTACGTGGACGTAAGATCTCAGTCGAGCTTCACCTTTTTGGCGGGGTTTTTAAGGTTCAAGCCATGATCAAAACACTTACGGATATCAGAGGTCTAAGACGCAAAAGACGGAGATATTGGAAAAGAGACTACCTAGGTACATACTCGCACACGAGTGCCTCTTCTCATATACCTAATAGCTCAAGTGAAATCTAGACCACAGGGTCTATTATCATACGCTCATACGTTCATACGTACCCAGCAAAATAACCAAAGTCTGCAGAGAGACAAATACCGTGCTCGACACCGTACCACGATTTTTATTATTAGATCTAAATTCGAGACAAGGTAGATGGGAGGTGACCTAGACCCTCCACTATGGAACTCGGGACAGGTGGACGCTAGCGCACTAGACCAGTCGCTAGCCCTTGAGCCCACCCCTAACTCCTGGTAAAGCCCCTAGCCCCGGAGAGCACTCTGCATGCTTGCAGACTTGCAGACTTGCACGCCGACACGCCGACACGCCTAAAGCAGCTACATAATTGCCGGGGGTGGGTGTGGGTTGTGGCAGTGCCCTTGCAACTCTTAAGAACTGGAGACTAGAAACACTGGAGAAGCGAGAACTGCAAGCAGCGAAATGCCATACAAAGATGCGAGATGCGGGCAAGGACCGGGGACCGCCGGGGTGTAGGTACCTAAGGTGTGCCTTTTTTCTAATAAATTGATGACAGGCACCGTTACTTGCCTCAAGGTACCGTATCTGTATTGCATTGTACCTAAATATTACAGTTCCCTACCCTGCTCGCTCCCCACACACTCCCATCCATTCCCATTCGCTGAATACTCAACAACGAAACATGGGACGAATTGGATGGAAGAATTTTTTATTATTATGTGCTTTTTCATATTGGCTAGCGCGAGACGCACGTAAAGGCGCGAGGGATGAAGTGAAAGTGAAAGAAAGGATGTAGGTGTGGGAAGAATCAAGCACGGCCGCCAACTAGGGCAACGTCGATACCAACCTGCTTTATATCCCAAGTGAGATTTAACGCTATTGATCGAGATCATAGCCAGTTCTCTTATAATCTAGATGGTCTTATTCTGAGTTTTTATATACCAGAGTTTGGTAAGTACACACCTCGGGGGGTGAGTGTTACCGCTTTAAAGAAACGCCCCTCGCGATATCTGCATCCTGCCTGTATCGAGTTGTGTTGAGGATTTTAAGAATCTGGGCAAACATGTGTTATGTGGGTTGGTAGGTAGGCAGGCAGGTAGGCGACCATTCTAATATCCTATTCTCATAGTCGGGACACCACTTCCGATAGAAGTCGAGGGTCCGAACGTATTGGTTAGATGCGAACGAAAAGAGACGATATTGTCCAAGTCCAAAACCAAGCGTTGAAAGTGAATAGCATTGCTTAGAAACCCAAATATACCTACCGACGAATTCCTCAGAAGGTAAACCAAGTACAGGGCAAGGCATCATAGAGCTTAGGTCAAGTTATTGCTTTTGTCATCGCGAAACCGACGTTGTCTTGTCCATGCCATCATGTGGGTAAGTAATACCAAATGACAGTGTGTCGGGCTGACGACTTGTCTAGAACCTTTCGAGATGTAAACCTTGGCCGCTTCACGACCCACACGAGAAGGAACCCCTCCCCCTCTTCCATGGCCATTTCTGTACGACTATGCACATGGGCTATCGTACCAATCAGATGTCTGGTACGTATAGTGACCGGTGTGATGGGTTAAAACAGGGGGTGGGTGATACCGAGGTATAAAGAATTTCAGGACAGGGCAGTTCGGTACAATACCGACACTTTCTTTTTATTTTCAAGATTGGAAATCAGATAAGTCACGGCGTGGAAGGTATATCGATGAACCGACCGAAACTTCGACTCTCGGACCAAGCCAAGAACGTATGAAACGAGAATGCGCAATAGTTGATGCGAGAGTACAGCATGGGAATTTCAATGGCGTCCGCTTCTCATTGAGCATGGCCTCGAAGCTGGTCGTTGGCTGGTAACGAAGGGTTCCAATCTCGCGTTGATCCGAATGTCTATCTCACTCGGGATAACGGATTCTCGAAGCACCTCAACATGTCGTGTTAAGTGATACCTCCCGAGCGGGAGATAGACCAAACGTCGAGGCTACGTAGGTCCTCACTGCTCGAGACATTTACTTGTACGGATATCGATACGTCTCCGGCCTACCTTTGGACTTTCTTTGTCTCTCTCCGCGATAGGCTACTAGATGTTCATGGGCATCTGCCTTAAACAAAGGTATCAGTCAAGCTTCGTGGCTAGAATGCTGTGTTACCCGGTGATCCAGTGTCAAGGACTCGGGTTGCGACCCCGAATCGCGAGACGGACGACAGGAGATTTCAAATCAGGTAATTGCTCGTGTCGTGTCCTCAACCTCTCAAGGGAATACCGCACCTCCCATGGTAAATACGGCTAGTGTAGGCTTTACACTGAGTGTTCGCGAGCCGTATGCGATGCTTTGTGCTACCTAGACTGGAAAATACCAGAAGCGGGCGTTATCATATTTAGTGCCGCGCCTGCAGACCGACCGGTGAAGGTCAGGCAACGAGGCACCCATTATCGAAAGAAGAGGGTTTGGACGGCGGACGGTGTCTATGTACTTGTAGACTACCTTTTCCTAGCAGCCTGGGTAGAGGTGCCAGGGGCCGGCAGCAGAAGTGCCAAGCCATGCAGATAGCTGAAGATGCATACAGCCCGATGCTACATGAGACCTCCCTATCCACCTGTCGCTCGTCTCCACCGTCTAGTGCCCAGGTAGGTTCGTTTAGGCTCACACCTGACAAGTTCTTGGCTATCGTCGAAGAGCATCGCAGAGATAGACTACTACCTACAGACATACATATCTTGGGTAGAAGGTCTTGGGTAGGAGGTAGTCAGCAATGGTAGTCTGATCTGAGCTAGACTATCTTCGGCATGCAATACTATAACATAATAAGCAACCCCCAATTTAACAGAGTGTCATCGATCGAGACAGCAAGTAAGGAGAGGATCGATGACCAGGAAAAACACGATTAGATGAAGCTCGAGTTACCCATTCCAAAAATTGGGGAAATGTAGGTTCTGCCAATAGACCAGCCGAGTCGCAAACTCTCTGGGAAACGCGCGTTCAAGTCCGGAAGCCGTCTGGTCTCTTTGTTCGTTTGTTTCTTCCATGTCTAGTTCGAAGTCGGAGCTGACTTTGAAGTTAAAAGTCCTTCGGCCGAGAACTTTGCGGAATTCTTTGTGGGTGACCCGTACGCATTAATCGAGCCGAAACTTACCTACGCAGCCCTTCAAAATCCGGAGGTTCATATCATTCGATCGTATTAGTATTCACCTCAACTTTTCACTTTTATTCTTTCTTATAATAGAACTGTGAGCCGGCTAAGCATGTGGAGTCGATTCGACCCCATTGTTACTTACTACATACATATGCTATAAGAAATGAAGATATATCCTTTCTTATTACCCAGTCCTTCTTGAAGTAATAATGTATGCAGGTAGTAGGCCAAATATTATGGAAATAAGTACATACTGATGTACCTATTAAACAACAGTGGAGCACATCTACTCAATTTTGGATGCCCCACCTCGTGCTAGGTCTTAGTGCTAATCTTCTAGCTCCTAGGCCCCTCCTGCCGCAGCATCTTATCCACTTTTCAGCCTTAGCGGCTTTTCTCACAATCGCCATTCCCTACAGGTATTACATATGGCTTGTACAATGCATGTACCCAATATATTGCAATTGCATGAGCAAGGCCTCCCACATCAACCCCCCTTTTCCCCCCAGCCGTATGTCAATCCTCCGGGGACAAACATGAACTACATCATCCACATATCTGGCACCATCTTATCTCATCTCGTCTTACCTCAACTCAATCACCAACAGGTGATATATAGTTGACATGAACTATCTACTTGACACTCTAATTATCTCCTTACATATATGTAGCTAGACTGCTAAAGCGACGACGCTGACAGGGTTATTCCAATACACCATGCGGCAGCAAACATGAAGTAGGGCTTGGACCTACATATGTACGTGATCATATCATGTTCCGTCTTCTCGAAATCTTCTTAGAGCGCAAGATGCTCCCAATATTAGGTATGATCAACATGTCATCCCCAGATTGACCGTCCCTTGATTCAGGGTTCTTTCGCTCTCCAGAGCCCGAGACACATGATCATGCCGCTCCCGCCCGAAACAAATTCGGATCAATCGGACAAGTAGCATGGAAGGGTCCGATGGTGACCGACATGATCACAACGTAGCCGCGGTAGTTGACCGTGTCTTGAGTTGGCTAGCTTGGACCCTACATATTGCTTTTGTGACATGAGTTGCTTTTTCGACCTTTGAATCACTAGAATTCCTCGCAGAATAACTCCCCTCGTCGGCATCGGAGAGTTTTCGGATGTGGCCGCAAATGTGCAATTGGATGTACCACCTGAATACGTCTTTGATGATAACTCTGGCAAGCTTCACTGGTGGACTTATATCAAGGCTGCGGTACAGACAACACACGACAACAATCATAATGGTGGGCAGCAACATCAGCCTCAAATTCAAATGGTCGCCCTGCGCATATCTTGCCTGCTTGGACAATGGCTTCTCGGCGCTCCATCTCCTGCTGGGTAAGGCGGCTTTATCGTCAACTGCAGATGGGGTTACACGGCATATGCTGCCCATTATAAAAGAAAAGATGACATCTCTCGACAACTTGCACTTGCTAAAAGACGATGTAAGTAATGGTTGGCTATGTTTGAGACAAGGCGTGGAACGAATCCCGATTCGTGCTTACCGAAAAAAGCACTCCTGTACCTGGCTTGGGTGTATCTTGGCCTTTACTATGCCCCACGACAAACTGCTGATGTAGACTCGACTTCGAGAACCGTCGAGGGCTCGGCATGGCACGCTTATGAACCCTCATGCAGGAGGGATGCAACGCAATATGGGCTGCGAGACGCACGCATCTCTACTAACGTAGATGCATCTGGCCTGCTTGAGCGAGCAATATGGGGCTTTCGATGGGGTTTAATCTATCGAGACATTCGGGTTGCATTCGTCAACCTGGAACCAATGGATTGTGCATCTTGCGGGGATTATCTTATTCGTCAAAAACGGCAGATGCCCCCAGCTCGATGCAGCATGGCGCCATGGGAGCAACATGGTGGTTTGGAGCCCCCTCTACCTATTACAGTCGACTTCGGAGGCACACACATGTCTCGTAACGCGCCTTGAAACCGACAAGGGGCTTCCCGATGGGTCGATCCTCGCCAGTTGGCAAGTATGCAGCTTGAAATACTTGAGGACGACCTAGAACAGGTACGTGTTATCGTAGATTGATACCGAAACCAGACGGTAAGCAGGTGTCTAGAAGAACTTTCCCAGCGATTTGGTTACTTGCTGACCGCAGATGATCCTTGTTGAAATCCCGGGGTAACAGGAGGGAAAAAGCAAATACCTAACTCCCATTCCATCCACCTTTGCAAAGGTGTAAATGACAACGCTTCTTTTCTGCATATACCTAATACCTAGAAACCTGTATAACGGACACCCAATTCCTCGGTGCCGTCCACCGCTGAGCCGGACTGGCTGACTGCATACAATTTCATTACGTAGAATAATAATTATCGATTATCACAACGAGGCGAGGTCTTGGGGTCATGAGGATTTGCGTGCTTGCAGGCGGTCCAAGCTTTCTTCAGGGGTGAGGGAGATAATTCCTCCTTCTGATGTTATAGCCCACGATTTTTTGCCTCTTCGAGCGAATAACGTCTCTGGATCGTGGAAACAAAATAGTGACTGGTCGAACATCTCGGCGGAAAAGGCTATTGTTCACAATGAAACACGTCTATCAATCGTCACCTGATGCACTGACAGCATAACACATCACGGCACAGCCCGATAACCCCCACGACGTTTCACTGACAGATGGTGCTTTCTGAGACCTAAGATGTCTAGAATTCTTCTAGATCGACGTCTTACCGAGTTTGGTTTCATTAAGGATTCGCTGGAAATGAATGGGACATCACCTAGCTTATCACGCTCGGGAGGGAGATTGGCTTAACAGTTTCCAATAGTCCCACTCGTTGAGGAACAGCCTCATCAGCGGTGATTAACTGGCGTCTTACCTTGCACACAGTCCCGAACCGGTGACCACAGAGAACAGGCAGCACGGCGTTGCTTGCTTAAATGGGATGTTGAAGCAGCAAAGTCGTTTTTGGCATGATACCATATCCTCGGGAGAGGGTCGAGCATCTCAGCGTAGGATCGCTACTTTCCAATACGGCAACTCCTCGAGAGACAGTGCATCCCTTGCTCGAGCCCGCATCCCCGTGCCCCCCGTGCCGATACACGCCGCATGCTAGCGAAATACCCGATACATACAATACCTCTGTGTGCACACCTTGGGTCCCGTTTCGAGCGAACTGGCCAGAAAGCGCCCCGTTTCCAAAAATCCATCAATCGTCTGTGCCACCCGTGGATCCCTGGATCCCAGCCGCGAGGCGTTGGGCACGTGTACCAGGTGTACCTAATCTAATGCCTGTCGCCCGCTGCTGCAGAGGCGCGCTCTAATAAAATGTAAGCAATGATATGAAGCGTGGGTCGTCACGGCGATCACGACCCAACGACGCGGGCAATTTATCAGCCCAAGAGGATACGGACCCATTTGATGGATCTACATATCTATCTCTACATACTGCGTATAGGAATAGCGGTGACACGCGTGCTTCCCAAGTCACATGCCACGTGCTGCATGCTCGAGGCCAATATGGTGCCAACATCGTACCAAGCGAGAAAACCCAAGCATTTACTACAGACACTCATCCTTTTCGAAAAAGGAACGCGCATAGATCGGCGCCCTGTGACGATCATCGTCATCATCCTGCTTGGAGTTGTCCAGATATCCTTGCGGGTTGCTTAGTCGGGCGCTGCAGGATCAGCCACTCGGCAAGCCAGCAAATCGTGGCAATCGTCGGCACTAGAAAGAGAACGGCCCGTGTTTTGCCATCATGGTCACGCAGTTAGTAGGTCAGACCAATACTCAGGTGCCTCGCTTTTTAAGCCTCCTGCGTCTACGTTCGAAGGCAGAGATCTCGCATACGTACGGCTTTCTAATCTGCAACTCCACCCCACAGTCCCGGAGGGTCAACGGCCCCCGGGTCTGACGTCTGACGGTCGTATGCCTCCGTAGACAGACCCCGCCTTTCCCGGGACGAGTCGGGCACCTACATTTGAGTAACCTACAGATAGTAATCTACCTAAGCTTCAATGAGGGATACCTATTTGATACCTAATATCTATCCCTTAACTAATATCTCCTTTCCTGTAAAAGTGCCTAAGTGACATTTCTCAAAAAAGCTGAGCTGCTCGCTGCTGGATTCGAACCAGCCGATATTTCGTATTTACTAACATACTACTTTCGGATGTACGTATTTCAATAACGAAAAACGTCCCAGGCGCTTAGCCACGGCGCCAGGCGTACTCATAGACGCTCCAATGCTGGACCATGGTTTGAAAACTAATTAATCATGAATATATTAAATTACAAAACGCTAAGCCGTCACCAACTAGCTGGCTCGCGTTCACAATATGCAGCACAAAGCTAAAAGGCACACTACCTTAAGAGGTAGAAAATTAGATCTGCACTTAGGTTTAGTGAAGTAACACCCCTTACGAGTTCAAATATTTGATTATACAGTATGGTCTCAGCAAAGTAAACAGAACCACCAGCCAGATCTGAAGGGCCTCCCTAAGCCAAGCATGCCGAGAGTTGAGGACTGGTTTTCAAGCACCTTTAGTCCGTTCATGAGGCTCCGTGAGATGCAATATATGATATAGCAACACGTATATACCAAACAAAGTGAGGCCAGTGAGCACAACGTTAAATTCAATATCAGATCTATGTGACAACAGACTATCAGAATGTTTTATTCGCTCCTTCCAATTAGTATAAAAATGCATGCTTTTTGGCCTGTTAAATGGCACGATGTACTTCTCTTTTTCTCGCCGGAGGGGTTGCTACCGGTAGGTGATGCATCTACAAGGTATCTGTGCTGAAAGCCATCGAAAAGCAACAGAAATTACAGTCGACATCACGATGACCAGCCTATCAAAACAGTGCCAAGACACAGCCCTTGAGAGGAAGTTACCATCGTTACGTCGTCCCTCCCAGCTTAACAGGATATAGATTAGTCCGTCCTTCATCAGGCTCCCGCGATCGTTAATCAAATTGTCTGTCTCGCACCTTCTACATTCTAGGGACAGGGAAGAAAATGACTTGCTCAATCTAGCTTCGAAAACTGAAAATGTGAAAACCAAAACATAACCGACATGATGTTCGGCGACAGTCTCTACAAAGACAAAGATCGCCGCGGCCGACCAAGATTTCGGTCTTCAGATACGGAGAGTAACTTCATACCCTTTCCGCCGGCGGAAAATTCTACAAGGGCTTGGCTGGTTGCTCCTCCTAGGTCCATCCTGAGAGTTGGAAGATACGTTCTCATCCTCTTGCTCGTGCTCGTATGCATCTTCTTCTGGTTCTCCCTTTCCGCACATCTGGACCGGCTGCAGTCTAGCGGTATCGGCGAACATAAGCATCCCTTCTGTGCGCTGCCGGAGTCGCGGGCTGGGGAGTTGAAAGATACGTTGGTCGGGTACAAGCACCGCGGCGGAAAATGCAATCTTTCATCCTTGGACCTCCACGTGCCGTTTGGAGCCATCTGCCGGGACAGGAGCTCGATGCTAACAGCCATGTCGTCGGGCGGTCGCATTGGCCGGGATTCACCTTACATACCTCGAGGATGTGACATGCAGTGGTTCGACACGTGGGAGGCGTGCGAGATCTTGGGTCGGTACTCGCAAGTGATCTTGGTGGGCGACTCTATGCTAAGGCATGTCATCGGGGCTTTGAACATCCTGATCCGAGAAGATCTAGGATACGGCGGAGTCACTGATTGGAACTTCAGCGAGGAAGAGAAGTATGACAGAGGCACTAATGCCGCCTCAGTCCTGCCTTGTCACTAACGTAAAAGCCACAGACAGGAGTGCTTCTGCAATAACCAGTTCAACGTCCGCGGCTGCTCCATCCAGGGCATCTTTAGCACGGCAGATGTAATTAAGCACGACCCCCTTAGCCTAGTGTGTCCGAAGGTGATTCCCGATTGGAACACGGACCTCCGGAGTAGGTCCTCGATGACAGAGCCCTGACGATAGCATCCCGTCATGCTGACATATGCTGCCAGTCGAACAGATAGTGCGATACCCAATCCCCGACGACGAGCGCAGGCGCTTCGAAAAGGAAATTGATTCGAACCCCTTGCAGCGGAAAGCCTTCATCCTCGGTCACGGGCTCTGGAACAATTTGGAGGTAGACCAGGCCGCGAGCTGGCTGGAGGCCGTGCTGGACATGATCGAGTCGAGGACGGGAGCGCGCACGCAGCTACGGGGCCGTAGCCCTAGAAAGAACCTACCGGTCCTCCTGGTGACACCCAACGCGGCGGGCGACAAGAAGCCAGACGAGTGGCTCGTCAGTCAGGGCAACAAGGCCCTGGTCCAGTTCGAGCACGCGATGGCGGTCCAGGCTGCTAAGAGGCGCGTAGATCATTTAGGGACGTGGAATATGAGCATCCAAGCGACCCTCTACGACGGTGTGCATATGGATATGCGCGGTAATCTAGTAAAGGCCATGATGGTACTGAACTGGCTGAATCTATTGGACGTCTGAGGAACTACTGCACCAAAGATGGATGCATGTGGTTCCCCCACCTAACTAGGGCAGGGGGCCGTAAGACAGCTGGCACCTTGCATGAGGTGCATCGGGTTTGGTTTGCATCGAGGGAAGTTTTTATTATTATGATAATAGGGAGGGTGTATAAGGGGGACGTGGAGATAGACGGCCATCGAGATACGCTTGTGCTTGTTTGTACCTGCTCGGGGAGAGCTTAACAATCCAACAGGCTTCTAGCTACACGCCTATGCACGTCCAAGTAACGGTATCTCTCTGACGCGGGAAGAAGAGAGCTGTTGGAGTCCCGCGTTGCTACTATATATTATAGGCACATGTTCCCCTACGGATCATGCAAGGGGCGCCGTCCAGTAGCTCTTCTTGGAAGATGCTCCGCAGCAGCATGCCAAGTTGACAAATACCCAGCTTTCGTAAGAACATGGGCGCACGTTTTCCCGTTCGCGTCTCGTTCGATGTTGTATCTATCGTGAGAGATGGTCTGCTTTAGTTGGAAATATTATGCACCCTTAGGTTAGGTACCTAGTATGTAAGTAGGTAGGTTTATATTATGGTATGCTAATTTACAGTATTGGCACCCGTATGGACGAAATTACCGCGTTGTACCTTGGTGGTACAGCTTTTCTTTTTGCTTTTCTTTTCTTTCTCCGACAATCCCCACGCGGTGCGACGCTGTGTACCGTGCAGATTGGCTGGCCCGAGCACGTCTGATTGGCGGTGTGAAGTATTTGGGGGAACCTATACTTAGACGCAGATATAGACGAGATTTGTGACAGGTCTGTTTCTGTAAGGCAGAGAATAATTTCGGTGTAGTGGTGGTGGTGGGTGGTGGGTAGCAGACATGATGATACGCTATGTAGGTAGGTGGCTTGATGGATGGTTATGGTAGGTAATATTCTCTCTTGTCAGCTTGTTAGGACAGGTTAAATGATTCTTCTTCGTGCACTGATAAAAAGGAGAAGAGCATCGCGATTTGGTGATCGGGTTAAATGGAAACAGTGGGAAGAGGTTGCATGTTTCCGTCTCTTCGTATTGCTGATTTACCACTCTGTTGCCAACTTGGTCTGGACTCGTGGACTGTGCTCTTTACATCAGGTACCTCACCTTCCCAGCAACGATGGTATATTGGCAATTCTGAACTCAACTCTCTCGTATTAAAGGCATATATTAACCATCTCGTAAAAATCACTGACGAAATACCCCTACGAAGTACTTAAGGCTTGTCCGCGCGTTGATTGGCACGTAAAAGGGAGGTAGAATTGCTAACTAAAAATGTATCAGCTCTGAAACTGTTCTGATTTGCTTTTTTGGTTAGGACCTCCTCAACCATGTTTCTCGCTGGGAACTGGTCATCGAAAGTCTGTATGTGGACTTAGAATATCTTGGTGTCTGAAGTCGCCGTGCGAGTAATTTTCAATTATGCTCATTACATTTTCTAAGTTTTAGAGGAAATAACTCGGTCTTATTCCTTATATCTCAGTAGTCTCAGAGCACATACAGATTCCATTCATGACGAACTACGCTATTGCAACTTCCGCATTGCGAGTGATCCGACTGTCGTTACTGTGAGGGTGTATATAACCCTGCTTAAACTAAAGTCTTTCACATACGACCATAGGATCTGGAGAACTCGGGATCCCGTCTGCTCTCCTCTGATAAACCAGATACTGCCAGATCAGTAGTCGGGTCGGTGACGACCGGCGAATTCCTGGTGTTGTATGTTTCTCATTCTTTTTGAGATTTCCTTCATGCTGTAGTTTTATCGATTTTGCTTTCAGTGCCCCCCTAGGGCCGGCGACTCTTGGTGGATATTCCGCGGAAAGGAATCCTGCGACAAGATGAAACTGATGTTCATGAATCTATTCAATGGAGTTTTCTTTCATGAGAGGTTCTATATGGAAGCCCTTGAGGCTAAAAGCAATAGCCCCTGATTGGCTGATAGGTAAAAGCACGGTCTACTAGAAGCATATACAAACCTTATAATCATATATACAGATATAGCAAGATAACTTACCTAGGTATTTGACAGAATTAGATTTTCATAATGAACACCTATTATCTATTAACCAGCATATATAGACCTATCAAAGACTGGTTTGTTTATTACTAATTTTATTATCTGGAGCCGCTAGCGACAACCCCATAATCAGGGCCAAGGGGCTGATGCGGCACAGTCACTATAGTTGGTAAGCGTGTCTTACGTAGCTCATAATCATGAAAGAAGCTTTATATATCCTCTGATATCCCCCGTTGACTCTGTCAACTCATGTCCTGACACGATTTTCTACGAGAAGGCATCATGGGTGGCGTCGCTTCCATACCAACGGACCCCTCCCGGAGGGTCAAGGTCATCGCGGCGGGGTACTCGCGGACGGGGACTGTATCTACGTCCCTGGCATTGGCGAAGCTGCTCGACGGCCCGGTGCTTCACGGCGGCACGCAGATCTTGGTGCGCGATGACTGTAAGCCAGCCCTATACTAAGTAGCGATCACGCTTAAGGACGAGGCGTGCGAGAAAGAGAAAAACACTAACGCGTTGTTAGACTATTGCCAATTGTGGATTAAAGCATACGCGGCCAGGCACGCGGGAGACAAGGCGCAGACGCTGAAGCTGGTGCGCGAGGCCACGGCCGGCTTCGTCGCAGTCGCGGACTTGCCGCCCGCCGACTTCATCCCCGAGATGATGGAGCTGTACCCGGACGCGAAGGTGGTGCTGGTCAGCAGGGATCCGCAGAAGTGGTGGGACAGCATCGCGGCTCTGTCCGGGTATACCGCACCGTGGTGGTTCAACGTTATAATGGCGCCCATTCCGGGGTGGAGGTGGCTGCCGTCTTACGTGTCGGAATACAGCCGCTCAACCCTGAAGCTGGCGGGTCTGACCGAGAATACCGACAGCGCAGCCCAGCTCATCAAGCTGGGCGGCCCCCGTAAGTGACAATTGCTCCGCGGTCCCATTCGCGTTCAGTTGATAGCTAACCAGTTCGAGCTCGTAGACATCCTGGAGGCTCATAATGAAAAAGTTCGGTCACACGTTCCCAGGGGACAGTTATTAGAGATGAAGCTGAGCGAGGGATGGCGGCCTCTGTGCAAGTTTCTCAATGCGCCTATTCCTAACGAAGATTTTCCTTTTGCCAATGATGGGGCAGCAGCTGATGCTTATGCGGTCAAAGTGCTCACGAAAGTCTTTCTGGTCTGGCTCGGGATATTCTCTACCACGGGGGCAGTTGTTTATTCTGGATTTTGGTTATGGAAACATAAGATGAATTAGCTAATTTCTGAGGCTTTGAAAGTGTAAGCGCTACACGTGACATGCCAGCGGGATACTAATAGGTACCTAAAGCCCCTATAGCTAGCCCTGACCACAGCTTCGAAGCCTGGTAACACTGGGGTGGGACAAGTCCGAAGAGCGAAGCACAGCGGCTTAATCCCGCGGATGATTTATTCTGAACGAATCGTTCTCATACCTGCGCCTCTTCCTATTAAAATACTTGTTGATAGTCAGACTCGCTTTGAACGAATTTTCGAAAAGAAGACTAGAAAGATCAGTGAGTATCCAGCAAGACTGGTGAAAGTCTAAGTTATAGTTACCTATTGATAGAATTATCTTTCGCAGTAAGGGAGAGGCGCTGGGCGTTATGAGATTTGAAGGAACCACTAACCTGGGGCCCTGGCGGATTTTCACTGGGCCTCCGCTCCTGTGTGGCACAGGGTAGGCACTAAACCCTTAACGCGACGACGTTGTATGGGGACTCGGACTCAGCTGAGAGGCTATATAAGCTTAAGATCCTCTAAAATGTATTATGCGACCTTCGGGACCTTTATAAGGGGCATCGTTATGTCTCTGCCGTAAAATCGTCAAGTATCTTTCCTCCCGCTACTGCCTCGCTCGAGGTGGGCCGAAGCCATCCAAGATGCTTAGCGAGCTGCTGAACCCGTACTACCCTCCCGCCTCGGAGCGCACGCCGCTCCCGGCGCTCTACTTCCCAGTCGCCTATGCCACAGTTCTGCTCGGGTACTTCCTGGGCCCGGGCCACTTGCAGACGCTCCTAGTAGCCTCGATACTCGTGCCGCTCGCGCTGCAGCGACCGCGCTACACCACCGGCGACGTGGTGACCGACTACAGCCTCTCGGGGACGCTGATAATGCTGCTGCTGACGTACCTGGACCACGGCACCGCCAAGGAAGACGCGCCCCGGTTCCTCGGGAACCCCGCGAGCCCGCTGCCCGGCGGCGGCGTCGGCGAGGAGGACCCCGAGACCGCGTGGCAGAAGCTCAAGTGGGCCACCCGCCTGTCCACGTCGCCGCGCGGCATCGGCTGGAAC
>JAOXNQ010003218.1:0-36645 GCA_028571165.1 Hypoxylon perforatum
CGGACATCGCAGTAACGGGGCAGTCACTAAGAATTGAAGCGGAAAGCCTCCACATCACAAGTTGCACCGCCCGCCCGCCTTGACGTCGCGGAAGATGGCCTGCGCGCTGTCGCGCTTGCCCGTGTCGCTGTGCACCTTGCCGATGTGGTTGTAGCCCGACTTGCGCACCGACATGCCGGGGAAGTAGAGCGTGGGCCGGTGGTTGACGAAGTAGATGTCGATGCCGTTCTCGTCGTACTTGAGGCAGGTCGGAGCTACGGCTTGGACCAAGGCCGAAACATCGCTCCACTGCCGCTTCATGTGGCTGGAGTCGTCTATGATGAACAACGTCTCGAAGAACTGCAGGAATGAAAGGAGCTCGGCGTGTTCAGCACCAGGAGCTTGGGGTACTCCTGCCGTATCGTCGTCGTTGTTGTACGTAGCCATTTTCTTTTGCTTGCCTGGGGTGGGTGAGTGATAACGTTGTCAGTCTTGGGAATTGAGGCAGCCCAATTAAGGGATGTGCTAACAATAAATATTGGAAAAAAAAAACTACAGCGTCTGAATATTCATAGATCGTTCTCTCTCTTTCTTACGCGTCAGGTATGATTCAGCATTCAAATTGTGAGGTGGCATTCCCCGCAGAGTATCGTAGGGATCTACAATGCCTGAAATGTCGGTCTGGTCAGGTTCTCCACAAATTCGATCTGTCACAGAGCATCGTTTATTGATTGATTGAATTAACAGTGTGTCTGGTATTGTAAAATTCTAAGTCTTGCAAACGGCATCAGTCCCTAAATCTAACACACTCTCATATGGGATATCACGTGATGACCTAGACTTTCTGAATATCCTCAGATGAGCCTTATCGTATATCTTATCTCATATCTAATTCCTTATCTCCTAATCTTATCGATATATCCTCCAGCTCTCGATGTGGCGAAGATCGTGGCGGTGGTCTTGAGGCGTTTAGGTAGGTTTTGAAAATGGTGATATAGACAAGGTTCAGACGGCGATATCTCTGCAGCCACGCATCTGCGCCGGGTGCATACTATCAGATCTGTCTCAGCTGGGCGCATTCTTTGACATTAGCTGCGTGTATGACATCTTTTTGTTTGATAGCTGTCAATGGGCAATCTTGAATTATACAAAACGGTATCGGTCTACTTAGGCAGGTCAAGTTACATAATTTCATCTCATTAGTTTCGTACTAATGGCTTACTGCAGATGACCGCGAAGTGGATTCAAAGTTAAATACGCATAGTATTTGCATTGAAACTAAAGAGTCACCTCTACTCTAGGTCCTTTATATTCTCGTCTTCCCTGGAAGTAGTACCATCCGACAGCCAAGATGACCATGAAACCAAATGTTAATATGCTGAAATTCATAGTCTCAGCTGACACTGGTGTAGCAGGAGGCCAAAATGCCCAGAACCATACTACAGAAAGGTAGATGCAAGCGAACGTATTGTTAACTATGCCCAATGGCTCTGGAATCCGCCAGGGGCCCCACTGTAAGTTGTTGAAGCCGACAACCGTGCTATGAGAGTTGTGCGGTAAGATTCCTCTAGGCTGCAAGCGGCGCCAGAGCAGTAGACCACAACTGAGTAGGTATGAAGAGTAAAGACCAGCGATGCTGAGATTGACAATGTTGCTAAATGCAACGCTAGAACCAAGGATAATAAGCGAAAGAAGCATCGAAACAAGAGTTGTGAACGCAATCGTGTAAGTAGGAATCGAAGTGCGCGAAGCAAGCTAGAGTCATTAGTATACCTAATTAGAAGCAAGCCAGAGTGCATGCATAGGTAGGTATCTTACTTTAGTAAATATGTTCCAAAGGGGTACACCACGGTCTCGTGCAAAAGACCACAGCATTCTTGACGATGAAGCCAGGACGCCGACTGTGCTGCAAATTCCGAGAGCAACAATAATGAGTCCCATGACGACCGTCCCAGCGACTGATCCAGTTCCCGTCTGGAATACGAAGAGGAACGGATAGCCTAAAGTTGACTGAGATTCAAGGACCGGTTCAATATCTCCCATGCAAAAGATATATGCCAGCAGCATCGCGAATCCCAAAATTCCGTTTAGGACAATGCTGATCATGATCGCTCGCGGTACCACGGTGGATGCGTCCTTAATTTCCTCCGCCATCTGGATCCGTTAACACCGAAGTGCGTGTAGCTAGTTAGTGGTAGGGGAGTCTTACATGAACAGCTGAATCAGCACCTTGGACCAGGTCAGTTGGACGTCAGTTTTTCGTACTCTACAAAAGTAGTAACTCACCAATCAGAGAGAATACAGATGCCGGCAGGCCAACCATGAACGATAGGCCTTGTGTAGACCATCCGCCCAAGTTTAAGAATGTTCCAAAAACCGAAGCGTCTCCATGAGGTGCAAGATACACCAAAGGAATCAAGATAGAAAAGAACCCAAATACGTGCAGAACCATTATCAACCCTTCGAAGTGGGCAAGAGTCTTACTGGCAACTGTGTTGATGAACACCGAAAATGCCAATATTGCCCAAAGGAAAAGCATCGCTTGCCACGGTTCTGGAACATAGTCGGCCTTAGCTATGATGATAACGCTCTGAAACAGAGTCCCTATTAGGTACGCAGCCGACGCCGTGGTAGCTTGCCACCCAGCAAATGTCATCCATCCTATGAAACAGTTAGCTGTGAATTTGTCAAATGAAACTCGGTATTGGGATACAAACCAGTGATATAACTAAGAAATCGTCTGGAAGAGTTGGGGGCTAGCATCGATACCCAGCTAAGTACGACATTAGGAAAATGATATGCTAGGTAGGCAAACAGGTATTATCTCGGTAGCTCACTGATATTGTCCACCGGCTGTTGGAGCCCTATCCCAGATAACGGTCAGTGTCGATCATCTAACAAGGAAGCCAGAGGCTTACATTGAAGCAAGTTCAGATAAGACGGCGAAGGTCGAGATTGTTCCAATCCACACAACGAGAAAGCCCCATATCATACCAGCCGGCCCACCACTAAGTTTGGGATAAGTACGTCAGCCACTGCATCTTACGCTGCGAGGATCCCGTACTTTAAGAGGCTCTGTGTCGAGACGCTGCGATATGTCAGTCTCCTCTTTCCTCTCCTCTCGACAAAAAGAGACCGATGAACCACGAACATTAAGATTCCTTCCCAGGTTATCAGAACCGTGCATGAGAATCCCATGATCGACATAAAACCAAAGTTACGCTATCGAGTATTAGAAGGCTGGTCAAGCGCACGAAGTAGCACTTGCCTTTAGAACGGGCTTTTTGCCCAGTCTAAGTAGGTCTCTCTCATCTCTGGTGTAATTCGTGTTATTCGGTTCGTCACCGGAGACGGTGATTGAAGTATTCTTTGTCTGGGTTTGAAGTTCGATATCCATGGCTGCTGATTGTGCTTCTACTTGGTTGGTATCGTAACACGGGGGGGAAAATGATTGAGTAGAATGCCTTAGTAGAGAGGAAGTTTGCGCGACACATGGAGAGTGTGAGATTTGAAATATGTTAGTCCTGCATGTGGTAAGGGGTTGCAGGGTGGTGCGGATCTCGGATTTGTCCAGGCTTTGTGTCACCCACCATAAGCAGGTATTTGCAACCTTCCATAAAAGCCGTGCACTAGGTAGGTAGATTTTAAATTGACCGCGAACTCACAAGCCTTCGAATTCGGGGATTGCAACGTCCGAACTATTGTGATATGATACCGTGACAGTTGCAACCGTAGCCACGATCGCTCGCTTTAAACACGTTTAGCACCTCAGATATAAGTGATAGCCCCCCGCGCGCTGCATGCATTAGGGTGGCCCCCAAGGCGTAAATACAACCATCCATCTCATTTCAAAAGCTGACCAACAAAACCTATGCCAAGACTACAGCCTGCCTCATCGGATGCATGTCATATGGCGTGCGCCGCTTTTCAGCGGGATGCATCTGACGTGGTACCCGAGACACTTCATGATTCGATTAGACCGCGCCGTATGTAGTCCGCCAACAGTATTTTTCAGAATAAAGGTCAACAGAGGCGATTGAAACAATGGCAGAGCGTTAAAGCAGGCTCGTGGCGGACAATGCCGCTATATCCATTCCCGGAACCCCTCCCCCCGACTCACGTTCTTGTTTGTATCATTTGGTCGGCACCTTTGGTCGACTCCGGTCAGATAACCTACCTCCCACGGCATCAAGTTGTAGGCTCCCCAACATGTACAGAAAGCTAGCAGTTGGTGACGATAGTGTCACGCCGCTGCTTCAGATTCTAGCCTGGCTTTTCTTGTCATTCTCCATCCTCTCGGTTGCTGCACAATTTATCACTAAGCGCGCGATGTCGAAGCAGTTAGGAGCGGCTGATATGACTCTATTCATTGCGCTCGTAGGTTATACCTTCAATATCCCCGTCTATTTCGGCCTATTGATGATTACTCTTATCAGGCTCTGAATATTGGACAGCTCTCGACCTTGCTGTGCGATGGAGGGCAGGCTATTGGGGGTAGAACGGCAGACCTCGCTGACTCAGGGACGGAACACGGATTCAAAGTGAAAGATCCCAGTCCCCAGCTGTCGACTATGTGCTAATGATGCAGGCGCTTTACAGTGGCGAGATACTTAGTATATTCGCGCTCCTAGTTACGAAAGTCTCGCTATTAATCGTCTTTCTTTCAATCACACCGATTCGAGTCCATCGCGTCACTATTTACACGACCAGCATAATCACAGGAGTCTGGGGTATTACCGCTGTGTTCGCCATAAGCTTTCAGTGTCCATCACCTCGAAGATGGGACGTTGTACAAGAAGGATGCATTGACATTGTAAGCCCTTATTCCTCCATAAGGACGAACCGCACCACGAGCTGACACCGATTTAAGATTGCAACTAGAACATACAGCGCAATCATGAATATAATAACGGATCTCGCCCTAATATGCATCCCATCAATGATTATTCTACAAGTACAGGCAGCCTGGGAGAAACGATTTAGATTTTTAAGCGGGTTTTTGTTTCGTGGGATGTAAGTCCAAACCTCCCATCAAGTCCGCATCCGCAATTACTAATACTTTACCCCGTTCAGTGTTGTTATTGCAACTATCACTCAGGTCATTTATGTTCGACGCCTGGTATTCGATGATAACTTCTTATACAACGTGTGGCAGACTGTACTCTGCAATGAGATTGTCCAGACTACCAGCATCATGACCGCATGTATACCCTTTTTGAAGCCTTTCTTAATGAGCTTAGAGTCAGGCTTCCTTCGCGCCGATGACATCAACAGACAGGTGGGAACTGGGGACAGTTCCAATGGGAGTTCTACTAGGTGGACGTCAAAATATATCAAAATCAAAAACCAGCAGAGCGCAGCTCCGTCGATGGAGCTACAGGCTTCTGTATCTAGACAAGACACAGGATAATCCTTCTTAGCATATTTTTAGTGTGGTTCCTAAAGTTTGTAGCTCGTATTAGAAGCGCAGCTCCTACCCTAGATAGTTCTCAATTGTATCAAGAAGTTCAATATCCTGGGCTCATCACAGTGATATCCTCAGTATGTTCACTTCATCGACCACTACTCAACTACATTTAGGTACCTAACGTATGTAAGTGTATAAAAAAAGTAGGATTCTGCACAACCCTGGAGATCTATCCCTATGACTTCTCCCACCAGGTGGTTATGTTAAATATTTTCAGGATATCTTAAGTTCATAGGCGTAAACATTGCAGTGATTATCTGCATAGCACTATACATGTAAATGGTGTGAAAGTAGGTAAGTATAGATTAGGGGCACATGACGAGAGAGCCATTAACCAACTACCTTCCTATCAAGACAAAGACATACGTTGACTAACTTCGATCAAATTTAACGACCGTGAATCCTCAAACTCTGATCTCATAATCACAAAAGTCCCTTATAGATATTAGATAACATCAGGCAAATGCTGCCTCTTCGACTCCACCCCACCGTCCCAAAGAGGTGGCACAGGGCTCGCTCTCTCTTCCACCCCTCCATCCCAGAGAGGTGGCACAGGGCTCGCTCTCTCTTCCACCCCTCCATCCCAGAGAGGTGGCGAAGGGCTTGCTCTCTCTTCCACTCCTCCATCCCATAGAGGTGGTGCAGGGCTAGTTCTCTTGGCCAGTTTATCACTGTTGTCTAAGAAGGTTGGAAAGTTAGATGTGAAAAGACAGGGAGATCTGTTTTACTCATACCTAGCGGTAGCGCCAGGGCCCCGATTCCGCAAGTGACCAGCAGAATGTTAAGTAACTGCATTTTGAATATTGTATTGAGTGTGTCTTGTAGAATTGTAGTTGGGAGTCGAGTGGTTGAAATTGTATGAGTCTGCTCCTATTTTGTTTCTTGGACTTCAGACAGATACCACACTTATATGTAGCTCGAGTTTTAGCATCCGATAGCCTCCTTCACAAGATGAGTAGACGCTTGCCGTTAGTTTCCGACTTCGAGCGTAGTTGTGATAGCGCAGCATGAACTGCCGTGTGCAACAGTATATGCAGCCGTTCGATATTGCTGATCCAGAGCTGCAAGCTCAGGCTGGTAGGACAAGACACACATAACGATAAGGAAGTCAGCCAATGGGGTTTGGCTTCGAAAGGGGGCTGTTCCCGAAATCCGAAAATGCATCCTTCCGACCAAAAGAGGGGAAGGCTAGACGCCGATAGGATGCATTATAAAAGGTGGTCATGTCATACCAGGATGGTAAGCGACGCGTAAAAGGAACGTGCAGTGTAACAATAATTGCGCGATTTTAGACTTGTAATCTTTCCTCAGTATTTCTATCCTAAGCCTGCATGTTGGACGGTAGGCTAAGTCGATATGCCCAATCAGATTGTGATGTTACCCCAAGCACCGTTGTACAGCCAACATAGCCATATCTTTGGCCCATGCCGAACATGATATTGTATAGATTACTTCGGTTCATCCAGAACTGCAATCCAGAACTGCAAAAGAATCAGACCTAAGAAAAGGCACTTGACAGCGGATTGAGAATAACTTTATTCAGTCAACTTTACTCAAACCTCTAACTGTAATACTTGTTCTTACAATGGGGTACGTTGAAGAAGAAATAACTCTTGACGATACAGACTCAAGCGACTCATTGCTTGAGCATACGGGCACGGTGTCTAAGGCTAAGTCGTGGTTTCCGAGACTGAGACGCTTTCTCCTGGTTGGTGTGTGTGTAGCATATGCTGTCCTTTCAAGCACTGCAATGGTAGTTATGTATTTTAATAGACTACCAGAACCATATTGTGAGCAAGAGCGTTCTATATTCATAACTGTACCTAGACTAACAACGTCTTAGCTCCTGCTGGTAATGTCCTATCATACGGTCGCCGTCCTCTCTATTTCGGAGAGGACTCAAAATATGCAGGATTGCCTGAGTCTGTAGACGAGGCATGGGACTCACTTCTAGAGCGTGAGTGGAAATGAGCTTCCTTTTATATCACGGGCATGGCTAAAATCAAAAAGCTATCAATATTCGAATCACAGAAGAAGAGCTGCGACAAGCGCACACCAGTTTGAGCGAAGACATAGTCCAGCTAGTCGACGGCGATTATGTATCGGTACTTTCAGTCTACCACGAGCTTCACTGTCTGGTAATAGCGATTCAATTTCCTCTAATCATTGATTGTATACCTAGGTACTGACATGAGTCTCGATTTTCTAAGGATGCGCTGCGGAGAAACATATTCCACGACTACTACTTCTCAAACATGACTGTTGAAGACGCCGAGTACAATATTGTTCACATGAGTGAGTTACTGGTAGACTCCCCTCCCTAGAGCAGATCCAGCCCTAACATTGAATAGCCCATTGTGTCGATACAATTCGACGCAGTTTGATGTGTAAAGCTGATATTGCCATCTACACTGCGTACTGGATTGGGGACCAGCATGCCCTCCCCAGCAAGGAGCTTCGTTCTGAGTCGGATACGATATGTGTGAACTGGGAGGCAATAGAGGAATGGTCAAGGGAGCGACTTCTACCAAGGGACAGATACAAGGTTAGACCGGGACCCTATGAAAAAGGAGGCAGATAAGCCCTGTATCTTGATAACAAGGCAGTTGAGCCGAGGCGCCCGCTCCATTAGGTACCGAAGACAGAACGCGTGGGTGGGGTAGCCTCGCCCGAGATACCTAGATACATGTAGGTACAGTACCTGGTACTACCTACATGCAGGTAGGTAGGATTGCCCAGGTACTTAGGTACATGGGAGAGGTATCTTTGGCCTTGTAGCTATGTATCTCTGGTATTTATGTAACTGCAGCATGTATTTAATGCTCACTTCCAACATTCGCTTTTCCAAACAACTTTCTCAACACAAATCCTTCTTAAAGTATACCTTTTGGAGTCTTGGCAATCACAATGGAGGGTATTGTTCCATTCTCTGTCAACGGTCTCTCCAAGCCCTGCCAAACTTGGTACAAAGTCGTTGGTGACCTTCAATCCGCCATTCCGCTGGTCGTCCTACATGGCGGTCCCGGGGCATGTCACGAATATCTACTACCCTTGACTGATCTTTCGGCCCATAGACCTCTTGTATTCTATGACCAAATCGGGAATGGACGCTCTACCCATCTGCCAGAGAAGTCAGGCGACGAAGCCTTCTGGACTGTTGAGCTCTTCAAGTCCGAGCTTGACAACCTCCTTACGCATCTAGGTCTTAACAATCGCCCCATCGATGTATATGGGCACTCCTGGGGTGGTATGCTTGCAGCAGAGTGGGCATCCACAGCGGAATCGAAGGATCTCCGACGTCTAGTCCTTTCAAACAGCCTAGCAAGCATGGATGCATGGAAGATCGGAGTTGATGCGTTGAGGGCGCAGCTTCCTCAAGATGTCCAGGAAGTGCTTGATCGCTCCGAAGAGACGAAGGATTTCGAAAGTCCCAAGTACGAGGCCGCTGTAGAAGTCTTCTACAAGAGACATCTAAGCCTCTCTAGGCCATGGCCCTCGCCCGAAGTTCAGGTTGCACTTGACTGGTTTGCAAAAGATCCTACTACCTACGGCACTATGTAAGACTACACTCCTCTTGTATTTGAGACTTATTAATATAGGCATAGGTACGGACCCAGCGAGCTCTACATATCGGGGGCGCTCCGTAACTGGACCTGTATCCCGTTGCTGAGCAGGATTCAAGTACCGACATTGCTAATCAATGGAGCTCAGGATGAAGCTCAAGACGTGGCGATGCAGCCTTTTTTCGACCATATTCAAAAAGTAAAGTGGGTTACACTTGATAATGCAGCTCATTTTTCACATGTGGATCAACGGGAAGCGTACATGAAGCACTTGGAGTCGTTTCTATCGGCCTAGATTTATTATCTCAAGATGCACGAGGAAAGCTGCAGCTTAGCAATTGATATTTGCCTAGAAATAATTACATGCATATGCATGTTTCTCCAAAATGTGAATCCTTTAGACAACCCCCTCTAAGTCTGATATGTAAGTAGTTGGCGGGAAAGCCCCCTGTATCATGCGTGACTTGTCTTGAATATTGATTAAAGTGATTGTCACATCGACGTGAACGCACAACTTGCTCCAGCACAGCCTACCTAAGGTAGTATGGGAAGCCTACCTTAGGTAGTACCTACCTAGGTATGTATAGGGAGCCTGCCTAAGGTAGTAATATAGGAAATATATGAGATTACAACGCCCCGACACATGCCCGCTCGCCTACCCCCTACCCGACCTGCCAAGAGTCGGAGATTGTAAATGTTGGTGGGATTGGTTCGCGTGCAGGGAATGAAACCGGCCTGACCGACACAGCTCAATTTCGGCTCATTGAAGCCTTAAAGGTTACCTGCCTTCTGAGAACATGCAGTCCAACCAACGTACATATCCGAGACAAAGACCTATTAATTAAATTCTTGTTGGTGTCGTACAAGGTGATTTCCTTGTGTAACCCACCTCCTTGACCGCAAATTCGGCATGTCCTATCAGTAATACCATCAAAATGATTGGAGTCCCTTGGCATCACAAGGGATTAAAGCCTCAAAGGAGACCGAGTAGAACTCATGACGAATTACCAAGACTGTAACCATTCCCACCACCAACAACCTAGGTACCCAATGCCCCCAGAGAAGACGGAGTATCCCGGTGCAGTCCCGCGGGATGCGACGAGGGAAGAAGTCCAAAATCTTGTTCACGAAATAGACGATATTCCGCTGGCAGCATGGATTTTAGCCTTTACCGGAGCCGCGGCGCAACTGGCACGATTCGGCATCACTGTAGTATGGCGTAAGTTACGACCCAAAGCCATAGAGTGCTTAGTGTTAATTACCTATTCAAAGAGAATTATCTCCAGAATGCCAGGACCGATAACAAACAGCTTCCTGGTGCCTTGGGACTTGGCCAGGCTACCGCAACGACCATTCAGAATGCTTTCTTATTGTTTCAGTACTTGACTCCTTTGCCATTTGCAATAGCGTCCGACGCGTGGCTTGGTCGATATATAACCATGTTGGTGTGCTTAGGGTGAATGGCTTCTTAAGCTCTCTAAAAGATATTCATGGCTAAGAGACAACAGGCTATTGATCACTGGATATCTAGTACTACTTGTTACATCTCTTCCTATGGTCCTGAGTTACGGTTCAGGGCTCGGTGGGCTTATTGCAGCCATGATCCTAACCGGCTTAGGCCAAGGAGGTTTGTCAGCAGTTATGTACCCGTTTATAGGTAAGTTTAGTTGAACCCAGGTAGAGGCGTAATGGATTAATCTAGACATAGGGGATCAAATTGCAGATACACACCCGAAGCTAAAACGAAACAAGAAAGGCGACCTGGTGGTTACGGATCGGAAGTTAACTGTACAGTATGTCTTCAATGGGTATTACTGGTAAGCAGCTACTAATAGCGATTCGGATTTCGCTAGCCGGCGTACTAACAACGAGCATAGGATGGTTAACATTGCGTCTCTCTCGAGTATCCCAACTACTCTATTGGAAAAGTATATCGACTTTTGGGCAGCATATTTATTGCCGATATGTATACTGGTGATCACTGTTTTGCCGGTCATCTTTTGGAACCGAAGGCTTGGTAAGTCCAAGTTTGTGTTTAAACACATAGTGAAATTGACCATACATCAGTGAAACCTCCACCGCAAGGCAACGCCCTACTGCATAGTGTGCGCGTGCTAGTAATTGCCTGCCGCTCACGCTTCAGGCTCTCTGAAGCAGACCCAGAGAATCAATTACGGAATCACAACCGTAACGTCCCATGGACAACTACCTTTGTGAACGAAATGAGGCGGGGCTTGAAGGCTTGTCGCGTCATAGTCTGTTTCGTCATATTCTGGCTCTGCTACAATCAAATGAGTAACAATATCATATCACAAGCGGGTCAGATGGAATCCCATGGTATCTCTAATGATACCATTCAAGCTCTCAATCCAATCGCCTGTATCATACTCGGTCCTCTTATCCAAGGCATATTTCCCCTTCTCCGACGCCGCAGGATCTCCTGCGGGCCTATCATCCGTATGACGGTATCGTTTTTATTTATAGCAGCCGGCATGGCTTATGCCACAGGGCTACAACATCTTATCTACTCTCGGGGGCCCTGTTATAACTACCCTACAGAGTGTTCTACGGTCGAAGGAAGTGACTCAAGTGGTGTTGCTGAGCCAAACGACGTTAACGTTTGGTTACAGACGCCTTTACACTTTATACTTGCCGTCGGCGAAATCCTTGGTCTCGTTTCCTTAAATGAGTATACGTATACAGAGGCGCCAAATAATACCAAGTCTGCGGTCCAGGCCCTTCAACAGCTAGCAGCCGCCATTGGCTCTGCCTTCGGTATAGCATTAGGACCCGTGTCGAAGAATCCCTGGCTGGTTATCATGTTTGGTAGCCTATCAGCGACTATGCTCACTTCCGCGGCACTGTTTTGGATAGCCTTTCGCAAATCCGATGCTCTCTACGAAGCCGCAGATTCAGAAACAGACACTTCCGCTAAGAGGGATATTTCAGAAAACGTGGCTTTTCGCGATACACAATAAAGACGACAAGGCGACGCCTGACCTTTGGAATTGACCTGTACCTACCAAGGTGGACCTAAGTATAGGTTTTCGACGTTTTGAGCACCGCAGGAATGTAAGGTATAATTGCTCTTTTCATTTCTGAGAATCAGGGAAAGTTTGGTTGCAAAAATGGATGGGGGTTTTTGAAGTCAGTGAATTAGGCAACGGTAGTCAATTGGCGCACGAGAGTATGATATACACTCGCTGGTTGATTTCTTAGCTAAGTACCCTACCTAGTTACTCAGGTAGATTAAACGAATCGAGCCCGTGAGATTAACGAAATCAAAACGGCTTTTTTTTTAAAGCCCGTTAAGCCCGGCTCGCTGCATGTTTCTTCAAGAAATTGTTGTATCTTTCATAGAACACTGGTATGCTGGGGTGGGTAGGGATAACAGCTGGGAAGCAATGAGACACGCCTTATACCCGTAGATCTCGACCTCCATGCCAGCAGCGCCGAGGGAATCCGCATAAGCGAAGGCTTCATCTTGGAGAACGTCGACGCCGCCGCATTGTATTACTTGAAGAGGGGGATGTCAGCGTTATGCCAAGGAATAATTTGGAATCGATATATAGATATATAGAGAGATGGAAGAAAAGCACATCAAGAGTTGCTTACACGCTGGTAGGAGGTACGTGTGCGATGCAGCGAGGAGAGGCGAATGTCTGTGATCGGGTCGGCGTCGGGATTATACACATAGAGGAAAGCCTCAAGCCAAAGAGCGCTAAGGACGACGTTCTTCGCGTTCTGGATGTAACTGCCATACTCGTACTCGTCCCGAGGGAAGAATTTCGGATGGCAGACCGCGGGGAAGTGGAGAATCTGGGCGATGATGCCGGTGATGCCATTGTCCCTGGCCATAATGGCAAGGGCTGCAGTCTAATAACAGCATTAGCAGAGCGAACTGCGTGAAACTCTCATAGGTCGCTGTTTGTGGACTTACACAGTTGGCTCCCGCGCTACTTCCGGCGTGAATGACCTTTTCCGGGTGGATTCCGAGGGACGGTGCATTATTCTTGCACTGGAGTTGAAGGTTAACAAGATGTCCTTCAATCTAGGCAAGAGGCGAAATTACCTATAGTAAGCCATCATAGCAATCCTCAATTGGAATCGGAAATTTAAACTCGGGTGCCTTTCGCGGTATTAGCCAGGCTATAGAAGATGGATGGGTTCTCTGGGAATATACAACTGGTAATTTATGCTGATAATAACGATGTTGGGGTTCATAGCGGCATAGACATTCTCGGCGCCATTAATCTTATGGCTGCCGACTACATGGCCTTGATGGAAAGAGTTAGCATTGGCTGGACATACCGGGCAAGACAGAGAAAAAAAAGTGGCGCATTCAGGGGCTCGTACCACCACCATGCGTACGGTACACCAGAGTCGCATCCGGCCGGACATTCGGCGACTTGTAAACCTTGAGCTCGATCATGTAGCCGTCGCACGCGGGGAACTGCAGTAGCTCTATCACGACATCGCGGTAATAGCGGGCTCCGCCGCCAGGAGTTCGGGCGTCTTCTCCGAGAGGTGGCCATACTTTGGCAAGGACTTAAAATCGACGTCGACGTCGACATACTCGGGCTTGTCTTTGAGGTGAGGGTGTTCTGCTAGGGATGTCGGGGATGTTTTTTCAGCTCAGTTAAATATATAATCATATTTAAATTCATTTCATTTTCCGATCGAAATCAGTAGAATATTTAGTATCGTGATAGCCGTGCTATAGCTTGAAATACCTTTCATCAGCAGTCTTTTCTTTTCATGTGGACTATTCGGTATTCGCTCGAAGCTATGCTTGTCCTGTATCGGCATATTTCTGTTTTAAACAAATCAACTCGCATTAGTTTAACCTCTTGTGAGGGTCGCAGACGTGGTCATCGGCCTATTAATTACAAATCGCCCAAGCCGAACTGATTAGGAAGTCTCATGAACCGCAGATGCTCATTGTTCTCGAAATATGCGGCATCCATGCACAACAGTTCCCAGTTTAAATGGCCACACCCCCAAAGACACTCCCACGCATCTCTTTTCCATATTGAACCTTGCGTCTGACTGCGAAATATTAGCACCACTCCCTACTCAAGGCGGATTATAAACTCACATCCTTTAAACCCTTCAGCCGGGTCGCCCAGGTGCTCCGCAGACTCCTCCCATAGTCGACAGCACCATAGCGCGACCATCGCGTCCACTGACTCTCGTTGCAGCGGGGCCGTTACGATCAGCCGGTTGCGTGTTCTCGCCTTGGTCCTCAATTGCGACCGTGTTGCCGTCCTTGTCTGCCCATTGCCATCCGCCTCCCTTCCTGCGCAGCTCAAATAGGGGCGACGCACCCTTGGCGAACATCATCGCGCCTTGCCTGTCTCTCTCGCCGTCGATGTCAACGGGAAGCGCCTTGTACGAGGAGCGCAGGAACGCCTTCTTCAATCCTACGGGCCCTAGAGCACGCTTGGATACGGCGCGTGCGAAGAAGCGTGGGCAGTTTGAGGGGAGGGGAACCCAGGGAAATAAGTTGTACAGGCTCCACGTCTGCTCGAGGTCGAACACATGGCGGCGGTGGTAGCGTAGCGAAGGCTCGTTCTGGGCATTGGTGCGCACGGAGCGCTCGACGCGCTCAAGTGTAACCTTGGGTGTGGCGCGGGATAGAGACTCAACGCCGCGATCGAGGTGGTACAGCGGGGCGGTGGATGCAGTCTCAGCGTAAATGGCTTGGCCCGCGAGAATCAAGATTACTGGTCCAAGGATGTCTTCGGTTTTACTACAAGATGTAGCCTCGTCATACGACGGCGGGCGATCGGAGGTTTCGGCTTTAGACGACATGGCAAGAGTTCTGAATAAGGAAGGAGGGGACAAGGTAAGTGCGATGCAGCTATGCCAGTTGTGTCACTTGGATTCAAACGATGATCCGATCTGTCTTTTCAGGTGCTATAGGACCAAATGTAATGTTGCAGTTGGGTCGCAGTTTCTTGGCCACTTGTTGCAACTCGTAAGAGCAGTGAAATAAAGTTAAATAAGGATGCATCAGGTAGATTGATTGCTATGGTGGTGCGATAACTTGCGCAACTACACTTGTCTGGCAACCACTAAAATGTTACACATGACGAACAACTTGGTAGACGCGAGGGTAACTACTACCCACGAGCGATGCCAAAAGAAGGCAAGGCACCTAATGTGGCAGTCGCGATGAACGCTTTGCCAAACGCCGCCTGCCCAGCCAACCAAAAACGTTCTCTCCAGCAAATATGCTACGGAATTAACCGCAAAGAACAGCTACAGGTCCTTCCTTCTCATGGTTACGCGGTGCATGACCCAATTCGCCAGAGTGTGACATACGGCCGAGAGGAACAACGCACGGAGTACACGGACTCGGAACGCAAATTACGAAAGGCACGCCACATGCAACCACTAGCGAAAGACCTACCGAATATGGTAGATGAATTAGGTACTCTTCAAGGACACTGCTAAATAGATGTCGCCATTCGGATATGCGCGATGACAGTGCCACACTTTCCATATCAAGATGAGAAACCTGAGAAGAAGATCGTGTGACTTCAACGACAGCACGATGCCTATCTTTTTGTGGTAAAATCTCGGGCCCGGACGCTAAGGTGTAGAAGTATGTTCGCTCAGACGTAGTCGACAGATGTTAGTCCAAGTGCACATAATTACAACAGGTAAAGCACGTTATCGTTGGTTTGGGATCTTGAATCATCTAGACGCTCCTATTACATAATGCGCAGCAGTGAGCTTCAAGCCAAGGAAGCTCTCTGTGCTTAACCGAAGGCAGATCTCTCGACATCCTTCAAAGAAAATGATCAAGTCTACGATCTTGTCATTAATGACGTTGAGAAAATAGATTTATTTAAGGAAAGCCACATATTTTAAAACAAACTAGCATTCGTGCAAGTGAAAGTCAAGTCGAACATTCGGGGGCAAAACTAGTATATACGTAAATGAGGTAAGAACAGAATTGAAGTTTTACACCAAGCATTCCTTCCTCTTCAATAGGTAGGAAGTATCCCACCTTAAATTGAAAAAGAATCCGCCAGTAAAAGAGCTCTCAGCGCTCAGGGGTCAACAACTACCGTCCAAAAGCGTGTCCCACCAAGAAACTATCATACCTCAATCAGGTCTTATCACAGGTCTCCAAAGTGTAGATCCCGACGCTTCTTCGAGACAACTGGCTCAGCAGTTGTTATGAGGCTGGTAGCATTCTGATTGTAACAATGTCGTGTTAGTATTTGTCTCGTAGTACTATAGAACGGCATGTTCCTCGGACTTACGCTCATGATTCCCGTCAACTGTCCAATGATTCCCAAGGTTATGGGAGTACTTCGCGTGCTCCAACCCAATTCCGTCGGGAAGCGTTCGTTCTCTGGGAATTACAATTAGATCATACCGCCACAAGTCTTAAACCGGAAGGGTTGATCCTACCAAAGAAGTATTCTACCAGAGTCCGGTTGACCGTTGCAAGATCCACGTCGCCAAAAGCCACGATAGGCGCGATCACTTCGCCGAGGCTGAACTGCTCAATTGTCGAGGTAAACGTGTAGTTCGGGTTGAAAGCCTTTGAGCTAACTTGGCGTGCGACCTTGCCGTTCGCCAACATATTCGCGTCGAGGACCGGGCCGGTCCAGTATGCTCGCGTTTCATTGAAGATAGTCTCGTTGAAGACGTGGTTGTTGCCGAAGAAAGCATCCGAGCGACTGCCAGCTGAATATCAATACATGTCTGTGATACGATAGGATTATGCAGTGAAGGGGTCAATGCTTACCTAAGACTTGCATCGTGCTCGAGGACATTATGGACGTTCAGCTGATTACTAAGCACGGTAGGTTGTTAATATCTCGATATTGTCATGCCGCACGAGGCTCTCAAAACGTCAAAGCAGAAGGATGGGTACGAGAAAACTTGGGTACTAACAGCGTAAAGAAGGTAGCATTAGGCTCTGGATTCGCAACAAGAGCCATCTCGAACATCAACTCCGCGAGAGATGCATTGAAGTTTAAGGCCGATCCCAAAGCATTGACAGTGGTCTGCTTCGTGATATTCCGGCCATCGTGTGGAAGGAAGCCATGGTTCGCCAAGGTGTTGAGCATGGGGCAAGGGCCTCGATAATCTTCTGGCCCAGGTGCCTTCCATGGATTCCCACACTTAGCTGTGGCAGCAGCCAGCGTAACGCCGAACGCAACTTGGAGGGTGAACTTCATGTCGTAGTTGATGCAGGCGGTTCCGTTTTGTCGGGTATATTGAAGATGGGATAGATGATGCGACCAGACATTCTTAGGGAAGAAAGGAGGTTCTATTTAACTTAATTAAACCCCCCTATTATGCTGGTGCCTAAACATTGAGCCCCATATCACGCACGCTACGAATCTATGCGACGTCGATATAACAAGGACGATGGTTAATTCAAACATCTTGATTCGATATACCGACTTCAAGCACTGCCCATGATGCGGGCCAAGTCACATAGAGGACGACGATCATCATGACAACCGGGGATAATGCATGTTCCCCGGAAGCCACGCTATGGGTCAAGAATTGAGTAGCCAATAGGAAGTTAAATATTGGAATTATCTGCCGAATGTACGAGCGGGGCGCGAGCTATGTACGAAATCGCGAAGTTTTTACGAATACGCGTGTTATTCGTACGAGGGCTGTGCTAAGCTTTTTTAATGGGACGCGTCACAGGCCGAAATTTTAGGGGATCTCTCCGCGCATGCGCATACAATACAACGCTGGATGCAGAGTTCCTGGCCAAGTTGATAGGCCTGGGCAGTGCCTCAAGTCATGCGTATACTTCTAGTTTAACAATACAAAGGGAAACCCAGTCACCGCTGGTAAATGATAGGGGGTACATATCAAGGAATTCTGATTTGAGGCTTTTGCCACATCAACAGCCACGTAAACATGCCGACGACAGCAAAACATAGGACTATCTCCATTTGCAAATTGAAACATTTGACGAAAGCGGCCTGGGCAAATGACTTGGCAGTTTCTGGCAGGTCGTTGATGGCGGCTGTTGACTGAAATATTTCCGAAACTTGCGGTGGAGTCAAGCGATGTAGAAGCTCATCCCTCACCCAGCTGTTTCCAACGGCTGTTATTATAGCGACAACAATCGTGCTGCCTAAAAGGCGAAACTGGTTCACAGAAGCCGATCCGACAGCTACCCCTTTCCATTAGCCAAGCCCACGTGGGTTATGGAGGGTAGGCAGCTGAACTTACCGATATCTCTCTTTCCAATTATAGACGGAGTCAGAAGGCCAACAGTCATAAAGCCCATCCCTAAGCCCGTGATAACCTCGATTCCATACAGGGCAACCCAATCAGGGTCATCGGACGGTCCTCGACATAGAAAAACTAGACCAATGATTTGCATCAACTGGCCTATAAGGGATAGATAGAGAGGCGGCATCCGCCGATTCTTTACAATGACTACAGTCATCATGTTTCCGACCGGTTGGCTAATTGCAAGAGGGGCTAGCCGAAGCCCAGCCTGGAGGGGACTGCCACCAACTGCGGTCTGATAACGGATGGGAATCTGGATTATACAGGCAATGTTGACAGCCCCACCTATGAATGAGCATCTACATTCAAGTTAATAATATGTAATAAGAACCGGATACTTCAAGGTAATACGTACAATAAGAGACCCATAATGAGTCTACTCTGGCAAAAGCGCCATGGAAGCACAGGCTCTACGACAGAGCCAGGGCGGCTGGCATACCATTGGCTTCCGAGAAAGGCCACTAACGTAACAATTGCGGCGCACAAGGTTCCGATGAAAGTAGAAGTCGTCCATGAGAGGCTTGTAGCAGCTTGTTCAAACGCCACGATGAGCAACGCCAGAACCGATACCATCAGAACGGCACCTGTGAAGTCGGCTGTTTCTAATCCTCGCCGTGGTATCTGGCTCTTGTCTTTACCTTGATAGGGGAAATCTCGTGGAACGGCTATCATAAAAACCCCTACAGCCACAGCTGCAGCTGGAACACTACGGTTAAGAGTTAGTGAGTCCCTTGCAGCTCGTGATTCCAGGATAGAAAGTACTTAAACAGAAACACCCATCTCCAGGAAGCTCCTTGTAGTATGACACCGCCGACTATTGGACCTAGGGAAGGAGATAAGGCAACCACAGTCGATATCAAAGTAGAATATAACGGGTATCGAGGCGGCGGTACTAGTTCATAGAGCATGACCGATATTAAGGCATAAATCCCCCCTCCCCCAATCCCCTGAAAGGCACGGCAAGCAATCCTTGTACGAACATCAGCACGGAATAACATTGCGCCACAGCTAGTACTTACAGTTGATTCATTCCCCGGGATAATCCTATTGTATCGAAAATGCCGTGTCAGCATTTACTCCCTCATAAGAATCAATGGATATGTCTATAGGCTTCGAGAAGGTGTTCACTTTTGGGTACTCGGGATTTTAGAGCGTAAGGAGAAATATGCCATCAAAAGATTTGTTAGACTTACCGCAACCTCCAGAGAAGGCACAGAATATGATTAGGGATGCTATAAGTGTTGCTTTTCTTCCCAGCATGTCACTAAGCTTCGCCCAAATAACTACCCCGCCTAGGACATTGGTCAGCAAATACAGGAGAACTGGAATCAAGAAGTCCAGTATGTTTCTTACCAGTATAAGTGATTAGAAAGGCTGTTATTATCCAACTGCTGGCGCCAAAGTCGTGAAACTCATCGGTGATTGATACCAAACTAGTGCTGACAATAGTGCTTTCAAGGTTGACAAGAAAAATGCTGAGCGCCATTCTATATGGAGAGTTAGCAAAACCATTAGCCCCGTGGAAACTCATCCGGAGTATATGAGATGGAGATGTTATTGTGTGTGTGCTCACCCGATGGTAATAAAGTGCAAGCGCCAACCTGTGACATAGCTGAAGCCATCGTCTACGGATATCTCTTTCTTCGTGCTATTCTCGTCGACCTCGGCCGATATGAGCGTGGAGGTAGAGTCATTTCCGTGGGAAGTCATTTGTGTCGTCTGCTGAGTGGCAAATGGGTGTTTTCACGATTCGTCTCACTGATATGTAGTTGTTCAAGGGGAGCAAAGGTGGCTTATATCGAAGCCGGATCTTCGTATTAGCGTGTAGATCGCGCCTAACACTGACTTCGCCGCACCGTACCTTTCATGAATTGCGCCCAAACTATCGAAATAAGTAACACCAATGGGAAATTGTCATTTTAAACTGAATATCCACAGTAGATCACTTATCTCCGTAAGGTACTCTCGAAATCCGAGACGAATGCAGAAATTATACATGAGGTAATTTTAAAGGATAATTGAGGTTGGTTCCGGAGCCCCAATTATTGTAGTAATCGATATATTTCAGTCTCCGGGGAATCTATGGAAGGTATATTTATATTTGGACATTCTTCGTAATCTCTCATGGTTTAGTTCAACTAAGAATGACAATTCGTAAATTATGTAGTTCACTAGGTTTCAATCCAATTACAATAGATGGTGAAGCGAGGCTAGTTGCACAATATCATCAATATGTCACCGCACAATGCCAGAGCTAGAAATGCACAAAGGTTAGCATCGCACCTGTGGTAGCTAACTCCGTGGTAAGGAGAAGTGAACCAGCCCCCACAGGCTTCCCTAGAGTACTTAATTGGAGTATAGGGCTACTCTAAGAGGTTACTTATCCGGGTGTTTATATATAGAAACCCGAGGAAAAAGTAGTTTCGGATATATCTTAGCAGTCAGACTAATTGACACACATGAAAACGCCCCAACCGTTCGGTTGGCACCTCCCGGCAACACTTCCCGGCGTGGCAAAGGGCAAGAGAGCGGGTTCGTATTACGATGATCTGTCTCATAGCGACTCATTATGAATCTCTTGGTGGTCTTTTTTTATAGCTCTTGGATGGTGTTTCAAAATTCTGGTACCTGGCGTTTTCAGAACAGACAAGTGTCTCCTCCTACCTTCCTATCCCTTTCATTCTATTGGCATTGCACCTATTCTATGGCAATGCAACAAATCTGGGATAATCCATCTATACATAGCACAGCCCTAGAAAAGAATAGAACATGTTACATATCTTTCGTTGAAAATTATGAGAAGAGATCACTGTCGACTGTAAGGAGGCTCGTGCTTATGTAATCACCTAGCAGCCCCTATTTTTAATATGCCAAGGCCATGTGTCACCAACAGGTATCAATGAGCGAGCACCTAATTATTATGGTGTTAGAATATACTTTTAATTGGACAGCCCTATACATGTGGATATACAAATAACTAGGTAGGACATGGTGCTAAGAGATGCAACAGAATTCGCCGAGACTGGCTATGCACGGTTATAACACTTCGTACACACCAAGCACCAACGCGTCACCCTCGCGCAATTTTACCGGCTTTACTTTTTGAATTAATACCGAACTTCCCAACAACGTGATCGACCGCTCAAGGGAGCCTTCGAATAACGACATCTCGGGACGAAGAAAATCATATCTCGTAGCAAGTGTTTATGCTGAGTTATTCCTCCCCGGCTCTTGGATTAGGGGCTATGCAATAGACTGAACTCAACTATTTCCGAATTATGCAAGCGCGCGTCTTGGCGAATTTATAAATTTCTAGTGGTAGGTGAGCTATGGAAATCATAGGAGGATATACAAAATAGACACAACTGATATGCAGCCATGCTTGGCTGTGAAATCTGAATGGCATAGTATGTGGCTCGGCTGTAAGGTGACAGTGAAATGCGGGCTGTGAGAAAAATCAAAGGTACGGGGAGGCTAAGTGCAGTCGGAAAACATCCTTTCCCAACACTACGCAATTTCATGTCTCACGCTGCCAAAAGCCAAATTGCGACAATTAGTTCATTGGAAATGTACTGACTATTTTGCCTAAGTCACTATTCATAACACAAAGTATGGTTCGCCAGGTCATGTGCATCGACAACTCCAATTGCAACAACTCCCAAGCCCTCTCGCATGCTTCTCTAGCATCACTTTCAAACGCTGGTGCTTTCCTGCGGGAGATCACGGCCAAATGTTGCGTTTGCTAGACCGAAATTCCATCGGCCATATAACACCAGTCTGCCATTGAAAAGCTGGTCTCCGCTTGCTCACAGTAAAGGCCAGTCTATGCGGATTTATCTAGAAAAATTGGCCGAAAATTACAGCAAGACTTGAAGGCCGCGTCCTATCGACTACTTTCAGTAGCTTTCCCCTTCTTCTCTTGCGCGCGTTCCTCCCAAGTGCTATAAGCACTAATAATACCTGCTGTGCAAGCAATAGTTACAAGCAATGTAACCACACACGCCCACCAAGGAACCACAGAACCATTTATCTCTTTGATGTTCATGCCGAAGATTCCGGTAACAAATGACAAGGGAACATATACAGTTGCTAGCAGCGCGAGTTTCTGCCCCGAACGAGCTTGCTGGATACTGGTTTCCGAGTCAAGAACAGTGATAGAGCTCATGAGAAGCTGAAACGTATCCATTAGGAGCTTCTCCAAAGTTTCGCTTTGTGCCAGGGTCTCGTCGAACGATTTGTCGGGAAAGTGAACAGAGCCTCTCTCATTCTTGATCCTCTCTAGTTCATTTGTTACTAGTGGTGGTATATACTTCCTTACCGTCAAAATCTCGCTATGCAGAGTTGCTAAGGCTTGACGGCAATCATGAAGCTTGTTGTTTATGTGAATATTTGGTCGTCGAATGTCTTCGAATGAGATGCGTTTAATTTGATGATCCAGGTATCGGAGATTAGCAGTCCAAGTCGAAGCGACCACAAAATAGAGCATCATCGTGGAAGATAATGCCAGATGGTGAAAGTGCCATTGATGGGTGAAGAACTGCTCGAGAGTTTCAAACAATGATTGATACGAGCGATCCAATAGCTGTGGCAATACAAGGCCACCCCGACTTGTAGACACTGGAAAATGCAGTGTCGTCATCAACCTGAACGATTGTTTTTTGTCGAGGAATAACTCGACGGGCGCGTCGACTAGGAATAGAACTATAGTATCTAATTAGTGCATGTTCAGATTTGTTTTCAGACCAGTAAACTAACTAAGATTCTCCTTCAGTTGACAGTATGATATGCGTGTAGTAACTTCCCATCCATAAGGTGCATGATAATCAAGGCGGCGACGAGCAAAATTTTGGCTTTGAAATGGATATGGCTGTGAACGTTCTTGATCTCCTAATTCAAACACTCCGTCTACATGCCAGTAGCCCCTATTAAGGTTAGCCATGCCTAACGTGGGTTTCTTATGTACTACCTGTTCATCGTGTCGTTTTGGGAGCTGCTGAAGACTGCTTCCCAAGGCGTAGGCCCCGTTGGGCTCTGTATATGCTCGCAAAAGAAGTTCACATCGATACCAAAAGTCGTGCCCAGTAGGGCAATCCAATTTGGGCTGATATTCTCGACTATGATGACAGAAACATCTCCCTCGGCAATCAACTGCGTCACGGAGGGAACTTCTAAAAACCCAAAATGTTTCCTCTGTCCTTCTGAGTCACAATACAGTGCTCTTGTTTTGATGATCGACCGCGGAGTTATGTTTGCGGACGCATATATAGTATTGGCTTGGGGTACTCGTGTCCAGAACTCATTCAAGTACTCATCTGTAGAGACATGTTCTTGTGCCATTGCAAAGCTTGGAGATGTAAATCGAAAAGACAATGGAGCTTATTATCTTTAGACACGCAGGTCGGGGAGGGATTTCATATAGCTTTTCGAATTCGTTGCTATCCTACCTACCCAAACAGTCAGCTGACACTGAACACGCATACCCATTAACAAGGCACTTGTGGATATACTGTGAGGCTAATATACCCGGACGCGGGAGGTTTAGCGCTTAGAAACGAATCTAATTGGTGTATGTATTAGAATTAGAACTCGATTCAAATTGCGAATGACATATACACACCCGTGTGCTATCAGGTTGCGAGGACGGACAAGTCTGCTGGAAACCGCTTTAATTGCAGCGGCTACCTACCCCGATGAAAAAAAGGGATTTTATCAAGCCACGGGAATAATGCAATTCCCCAGACGAGCAGAGCGTAATCCAAGTTGATCTTGTAAAGAGAGCTGATATATAGCTAAAACCTGAGACTACCTATAGGTAGGGATCTTAGCTGAGCGCTGGTAGCTGCTGACGCCTGCATACCGCTATCTGTCAGATACCACCCGTCTCAACGCTAATAAGCGATAAGGACCACCTGTCAGAAAGCTTGGTTCATTACGTAATACCCCCACCTAAGCTTTAGAAGATCAATTATCAATCGTATGGCTTTAAGGAAATCATCGATTTCTCGGCACGATTAACCGTATGACAGCTGTAGTCGAGTAAACTGCGAATGTTGTAAGTCTAAGCAGGATGTGTTGGCGGTCCTGCAGATCCAGTTGTTGGCACTTACATCAGCATCACAATGGAGATGAGAACGACAGTGTTATAAGTCATGAAGCTATGGAATGTAAAGAAAGTTGGCTTCATGATGCCTCTCGTCATTTTTCCTCTCAGTTTTTAAGCATCCAGCTTCTGACCAAAGGCAAACACGAGGGGATAACTTCCACCCTGCTTCATCATCTCTTCCTCAGCTCGCTGGGCTAAGTTCTCCAGGTCGATCCCGGGAACATCAATATTCATCACTGAGTTGGTGAGAAGAACGGAAGTCAGTGATGTACACAAGACGCACAGAAATGCGATAAATGGTACGAGGTATTCGACTCACTCTTACACGCGCCAGCGACCCCGGCGAAAGCTTCCATCAGCACCTTGGCACCCCGTCTACCCCATTCGGCCTCAGCGGCACGTGCGCCAAGATCGAGATCGACATGCTCGTCCTTGACGTTCTCAAAACCCTCGTCTCTGAGCCAACCGGCCATATCCTTGGCATAGTCGGTGCCCGCGCCGGCGGCATCCAGGAAGGCGCCGGTAGCGGCCCACGCGTCGCGCATGGCGGGGCCGTGCACGGTTCCGGTCACGTCCATCTCGACGAGCTGGATCCAACCACCCGGCTTGACTAGCTGGCACAGGTAGCGGACCATGTCGCGCGGGGTGGCCTTCTTGGCGCCTCCAGGAATCGTGAAGCGCTGGTGTACGAGATCGCAGGTAGCATGCAGCTCAGCGGGCCAGGGCTCAGATATATCGTGGATGGCAAAGACGGTATGAGCTGGAGCGCTCGGCGGGAAGAAGCTCTGCATGACGTCGTACCCTAGAAGTGTGTAGGGTTCTGTCAACAGGGGCTGAATTCGACGTAGAAAGAGACCGTCAGCTGTTCCCGAGTCCAGGATTTGCAGGCCGGGCTTGGAGAGGTCAATCGGTGCCAGGATGTGTTTGTTGTTCATCATATGGGTGATGACCGCATCCTGCTCCGTCAGGCGGGCTATCTCCTTTCCAGGCTCCGGGAGTAGGTATTGCTGTTCTTCCGGCATGGCTGCAAGTATGTTAAGATTTCAGAGATGGCTGCTTATTGAATCTTCGAGGAAAGATAGGGGGAAGGAAAGAGTCAGCCGATCAAAGGAAAAGTCGTGGATTTATACTCAGATGTCTCAATGTGAGTTTCGAGCCAATCGGAGACATTGTTTCTATGTATCGTCTTAACCACGCGGAGACATTTACTCGGAGACAATTTCTAGGGCTAAGATGTAAGGGATAACGCTGGACTGTAAGAGCTGTTGGCCGACCTGCCTTTCACATATACGAGCCAATAACGAGATATTATAGGAACCCTAGGTATGGCTCACCACATACCGTCTTGCTATTTTGCTGGTTGGTTTCGTGTTTGTTTCTACAGCCAGGTAGTTGGATGTGTTTAGGTCGAACGAGACGTAATTTGGGTTACAGAAAGAAACTCCTAACAAGTGCTTACCGAGATAGAAAAGGGCGATAATGAATGGCAATTCCATCGAGGAGACTGAGGTACCTAGTTACACTAAGATGGATAAATAGTTAGGATTATCTTGTTAGATTAATATCTTGTCACTGTTTCGGAATGTTTTGTTACTTTTAGGCCTCCGGCCACATGGCACAGGTCACGAGCCGCCCGGAGCCCTGGGGCTTTTAGGGGTTCGGGTGTTAACAATCGTTAGCGCCCGCAGTGGACCGCCGGGTGGATTGCTGGGATCGCTCAGTTTCTGACATATTAAGACGATTTTTAGGTACAATGTAACGAGTTTCTGTGATTAATTGAGGTAATAACATGGCTCAAGAATCTGTTATTTCGCAGGTCTCTAAGAAAACAAGGAATCGCCAGGCTTTAATGAATAATCTGCTTACGTAACATAGTTTCATAAGCGGCCGTGACATGAGGTAACCAGTCTGTAGACCTACCTAGGTAGATTCCAATTTCCAAGGCCACCCTCGGCGGCATAATAACCCGGAGTTTATGTAAGCCAGATTCTCTGTTCGATGCCCCTATTCGCAAGCTCAACGCGCGAGTTGGCGGAGGGCTGCTTTTTTGCTTCTCGGCTCGCTACGCTTGCCTCTGTCGTAAAAAAGATAGCCCTCCGCCTCCCGTGCGCACCCTTAGGGCCTAAAGCCAGGCTCTCCAGCTCTCCAGCCAGACCACCTAATGCCAGACCAAGCCACCTGATACCAGGCCAAGCCAGGCTGGCCAGGCCAGGCTCTTAAGTGCCAGATCAGGTTGTTAGATGTATAAGACCAAGTAATTAGATGCCAGACCAAGTCACATAAGAAATCTAGAAGAGGAAATATATGCTAGCTATATATAGTAATTTTGAATAATTAATCAGAGCGGTTTTGACCCCTTTGAAGTTTTTCGAGACAAGAACCCTCTGTAAACTCCGGGCATATGTAGGTAGCGAGCATTTATGTCTTATACCGGAGGAAGTAGGTAGGATCTTTGCTTCAGTAACATCAATTAGAATCACCAAGGTCAAACAACCCCTTCTGACTTTCAGGGCTGGATGTTTATGCTGGCAAGGACAATTGTGTTGATGTCCCACATCTTTATAACATTGGGCGGGCGAATGATCGACTACAGCACCCGGTGCCCTGTAGCTCAATGCTACCCTATTGCATAATCTGAAATCAACATGATGTCATGTATTCCGAATGGAAAATGGTCTTGTATAAAAGTTGCAGTGCTGACCACGCCAGGAATAAGGGTAGACGAAAAGCAATTGTGTCAAGTCAGTAAAGCTGCTTACGTCAGAGTCCATGGCGGGGTTAGGCGATGGCACCCCGCCATAATTCTTAGCTTGGCCACTACAGCAGCAATTTTAGCGCTACGGCTTTGCGGACTAGGCCCTGCGCTTCTCCCTATTACCTTACTTCCCGGGCCTGCACACCACCAAAACTTTGAGCTGTACAGGCATTTAGGGCACTTGTCTCCATTCTTTGTTCCCCCTAACACTCCCAAGTCCCTCAACTCAGGAGTACCGCCGGGATGTACTGTTTCGAAGGCATTTCTCGTCCACAGACACGGCAGTCGGCACCCGCACGCGCACCGACGACCTCACCGCACCGGGGCGCCAGCAACTCTTCGATCACGGTGTAGAATTGAGGTTACAGTATCCGTACCTATACACCGAGACCAACGTCCTGGCGGGCGATGAGGACCGGGTTGTCGAGTCGGCGCGACAGCAACTCTACCGCTAGGTTAGACATTGTGGGCGAGGACGAAGACACGGTCAGTTGGATCACACCCCACCAGACATGCGCGAAGTAGAATACCAGCTACGGTGATGATGTGGCGTCTGAGTAGCGTGCCGTCTATCTGCCGCCTATGGTAAAACGTATAAACTGAGTCCTCTCTAAGACATATCTGGGCGTCAATTTTACCGCTGCGGACGTCTACGGCATGCTTTTTGCCTGTGCGTAGGGGACTTCCGTTCATGGCGTCGGCTCGTCGCCGTGGTGTCCCGTGTTCCTACCTGAGGAAGTAATGTAGAACGAGTACGAGTCTGACCTGCGGATGCGCGGGTTTTCTGGGTATGGGCTCCCCGGAGAGATGGGCTCTGTCTTGGGAAGCTTGCTAGTCAGTAATATGACGGCTTTCCTGCAGCAGGATACCGGAGCGAAGCTTTCATTCGGCTTTGGGCACGACAAGACCATAGCCCTGGGGTTAACAGCGCTGGGGCTCGCATCTGATAAGTCCTACCCGCCCACTGGCCCCACCAATCCTGATAGGTCGTGGAGAGCTGCGAAACAGATGCCTTTCGCTGCAAACATGCTTCTCAAGAAACTGGAGTGCGCGGAGGAAGATAGAATCCAGTTGACCCTGAGCAGCGCGAACTTCGACTTGGGCCCGATTGGCTGCGAAAGCGATGAGTTCGGATCATGTGCTTTTGGGGATTTCTTGAGCACCACCAAGGTGCAAGTGGCGATGAACATCACGCATGGCGATGAAAGATGGAAGTCAGCTTGCTCTCTAAACGAAAGCTGAAAAGCATAGACCTTATGCGGCTCCGGAGGATTGAGGCCGTAAGAGTAAATCCTTGATCCTCTCTACTTCGACAGGGGCTTTGCGCTATAAATTTAGACATGTCAGCCGCCAAATCCGCCGTCGCGCTAACACGGGCTCCAGCCACGATCGCGGATTTTCAAAATCTCATCCGTACTTACCTGCACCTTATATTCACAGATCTTGGCTTGCTTGGCTACCGCCCGTCGGCCTACCTAGAGCTACGAGGAGGGTATAGTCTCACCCTCCGTCGACAAGTAGCGCTAGATGGACAGACAGAAGACCAAAAGAGAGGGGCTCCGCTAGTCTGAATGGAGTTATCCATCATGTTAGGGCTGACGAGGCAACTCCTGGGAAGTCAAGCATACGATGAGCGACGATTTTCACCCCTGCAAGTGAATTCCGATCGTCGAATATAAGGTATTGTCTTGTGAACTAGAATGTCATCTTGAGTTTTCTTTGGAGGTTTGGCCGATCTTTCTACTTCTTCGGGGCGGGAAGCGGCATTTCGCGTTGGTTCATCATGGCACATCGTTCCTTTTTCTCTTATAATATTACGCGTGCTTACCCATTCAAATGGTTTACTCCCCTGGTTATTGTGGGCGGAATAATACTAACCGCGCTTGTGTCGTTTCTCAATGTAGCCGCCACAGGTTATGAGCTTGTATCCACCTCATCCTCAGACCCAAATGCGACGGAGACGAATTCCATTTGGTTCTCGAAATGGCCGTCGTATCTGGTCGGCGCTCGTGCGGCGTGTGAGGCTGCCAGCCTTCAAGTTCAGAGTACTATCTACACCGATAGGAGGGCATTTCCGTACGAATTATCAAAGGTGTGGCATGTGGAAGAGGACGGCACCAAGGCATACCAGGGCTCATTAATCTACAAAAACAACGTGATTCAGAATTGCAACATAACTGAGATCAAGATACAGTTCGAAGGTCCAGATAGGTCTCCCGGGCAGCTTGCAGTCGCGCCTATGGGCGGCACGGTTACAGCGAAAACCGAGTGCTACATAGATGCAGACTCGGGCCGCACTTATTTCCAGATGCGCTCTACTTACGATGCCATCCCACCTCCAGAAACTGCAAAATCAACATTCCTCAACCTTAATAAGACCAGCGACCCGACTTTGTTCTGGGGATATTCCCTCCTGAATATGTACTGGCGGTCATCCATGCAAGCCTTCTTCGACGGGAATGCGGACAGGTCCCCACCCCCTTTTTTCAAAGGCGTCATAGACCTAAACCGCAACACCACTCTCGATGGGACGATGGAGGAGCAGGTTCAAAGCATCGAATTCTTACGCGTTGGCGACTGTTTCTTCATCCCGCTAAATTCGACCGGTATTGCGTACTTGAATAATAGATACTGCAACTCAACGTCGATAACAGAGCTTTCCAACAGCCCAACCAACCCAGCAGAGTTCACCCGACCGCTACCCGGCATCTGGCGGTCCGTGGAGGGCCTAGGAAAATCTATGTGGTTTACCGTTCTGGCGGATCTCGGTCGGAATGACGATGCCATGCCGAACATGCTCGCCAGACCGAAACTCCTAGCAAGCCTATCCTCAGACTTGGCCACCGTGAATGAAACTCTGAGAAGCCGGTTTCGATGGGGCCTCAATGACAGGATGTTCATGCAAGCGTTCGACCCGTCCCAAGATGTCCTGCTTCAAGTCAGCCAGTCTATACTGGCCACCGACTACCTATGCCAGGTCCCTCAGCTAAAATCCCCCGCAACGCTCTTCATCTCCATACTGGTGGCAGATCTCGTCATTCTACAGGCTCTCTGGAAGATCTTTACGCTCACCGTCGATGGATTCTTCTTGAAGAGTACAGAGGAGGCACGGCATTGTGCGAACTGCGCGCCTGTTTCGCAGGGCGGGATACTACATGGGGGTTATAAGTCAGTGAATGGTGGGGATTCCCAAATAGTGCTTTTAGAAGAACAGAGGCCATCAGGAACGTAGCTATGCTTTGCTGGATAAGCTAGTAATGATGCAAGACGGATGAACTAATGAATTTCTTCAGTAGGTATGAATGAGAATAAACTGCCTGAGTTTTCATGTTTTGTGTACTCCCAACCAGGTCAACTGCAGCCATGAAACTTTTACCAAAGTAATTTTTGCCGAGAAAAGAAAATACAATTAATTCATGAAGAATATCAATTTATAAAGTTAAATGATTTTGCGCTACAGCCAACCTACCTACTAAATGCCAGTTTCAAGGTTGTAAGCCGCACTATGTGTCAATATCTCGTTACCCAGGTTTCTCAAAACAAAATTCAGATATTAGCAAAGATATTAGATGCATCATAACATGGAACTTACCAATCTTCATTTCAAGTAAGACAATTCAGAAGATATTGTAGGGGTAGAGAGTTTGTTCTTCAAGATGAAACCTTCCTAGGCACACAATCGATCAACCTTCACAAACAGGGAAACACAGTAATAGGTAGGCAAACCAGATTTATTGGCACATATATACCAACTCTCATATTTCTAGTAATCCTACCATAATCTTTCTCTGCCCATCTCTCCAACCTCACCTCTTCGTAGTCGACTCAACTACCTCCAGTACCGATACTAGATCATGAGTCCCTACCACCATAGCGCCCACCTCACTTCTCGGTCTTCCTCCTGAGCTCCGGCTTTACATCTACCGTTATGTATTTGAGGACTCCACCATTTTCGTATGTCCCCGCAAGCGTCTTGCTAAGAGTAGTGATGTGGGCCTTCTACTCACTTGCAGACTGTGTCATACTGAAGCGCGTAGCATCTTCTGGAAGGAAACGAGAGTAGAAGGATGTCGCGATGATGAAAAGTGCAACTATGATCTTTTCGCCCGCGGCCATAGCCTTAGCGATTTTGCAAAAGCACATATCAGGCACATTCGCGGTGTTTACTGTGATCGAGATCCCCAAGTGGTCCAAAAGATTATCAGACAATTTCCTCAGTTGGAGACTTGTCAAGTTATTTCCTCTATTATGTTTATGTGGAGTTCATACTGCCATAGTCGCGATATGGGCCATCTTCATGATCAGTTGTTATTCAGTGATGTCGTCCGTCACTACATGAACATGGATCCCCACAAATATGCTCAGGCAGAGTACGGGATTGATATCGCAACGTCCAAGGTCACATTCTTCACTAGCATCAAGGTTCTTAGCAAATATTCGGAAATGATTACTAGAATAATTACTACCACGTGTACCGAGTGGGATAATATAACTAACATCACTTTAGACGTGCTGGATCAATTTCAACACCAAAAAGTCTATAGCCAATCCATCCATAACCGATGAGGTTCCAAAGGCCATACTAAGGAACACAAAAGATATCGAGCGCGAATTGTTGGAATGAAGATTCATACCTGTGTGTCGATACAAGCTTAATGAGAATTACCGGCCTAACGTCTTACCCAACACAAGAGGGGACATCATTTCGCAGAGAGATCTGTGGCATGACTAATTGGCCGACTAGCTGTTGATTATGAGAAATAAACAGCATGATAGATTGAGACTTCATTATTCCCATTGTTTCATTTTCCCGTCCAGAGCAATTCTATGGTCGTCATCAAAACCCTGTGGCTGGATACGGATGTAATTTCACTTCTATGTCCACCATTGATGATCTCCCTATACGTATTTCGTCCCAATTTTTGAATAGGTCAAACCCACGCAGCCGAAGCTTAGAACGAAACACTCTCATCCGTCTAATGAAAAGAGGGGGGTTATGTAATTGTACCTAAAGGCCTATAAATATACAGTAATTGATGGCTTGAACCAGATGGCCACAAGATGGGCTGGATATATACATGTGATTGGTAAGGTAGTACCCTACCTTACCCAATACAGGTGACCTCAAGCAATCCACTTCCACCCCTTCCCCTTCCCATCAGCCCACCGCACCCCGATACAGCACGCCGTAGCGCCCATCAAGAGCGCACCGTCCCAATACGCGATACTCGCGTACGCGCCCGTGCCCATGTCGGAGCTTCCGAGCAGCTGGCCGCCGACGGGACTGCCGAACATGGTGCCGAGGCCCCTGACGAAGAGGATGAAGGCGTTGACGGCGGCGTACTGGCGGATGCCGAAGACCTCGGCGATGAGGGCCGGGAACAGCGCGTAGTAGCCGCCGGCGGAGCAGCTGTAGAGCACGATGAAGGCCAGCCACAGCGAGAGCGACGACGAGGCCGAGAGCGCCACCACGCTCGACAGCCAGAAGGCGAAGACGCTGGTCGCCGCCAGCAGCAGCGTCAGCACCAGCGTGTTCTGCCGGCCCAGGCGGTCGCCCGCGTAGCCCGTCAGCACGCGCGACACGGCGTTGATGGCGTTGCTCGCGGCGAGGTAGTTGGCGCCGTTGGTAGCGGTGAAGCCTAGGATGACCGTGTAGGATGGGATAAATGAGAGGGGAAGTTGGGCGCCGGCGGCCTTTTGCGGGGTTAGTGATAGTAACTTAGGGACGGGTGCAAGGAACTAAGACTTAGAATTTAAGGAAAGGTTGGAGGGGACGATATTCTATTCCTTTATGAAAATGAATCAGAGTCTATATGTACTAACCTGGAGGAATGCAGCAATAACAGAGAAGATAAACGTTGCTTTCGTGGCTAAGGCGCGCGAGACGTGGGTGTTTCGCCTCTCCGGCCCTTCGGCAGTCGGAACACCGGCAAACCGGCTCCGCGGCACTGCCCAGGCGATCGGTAACCCGGCGACCAGGTTGAAGAGAGCATAGATTCTCAGGGTCCAGCGGCCTCCAACTGAGCTAAGAAGAGCGCGGATCACGGGCGAAAAAATGAGACCACCGGCGCCGCCACCGGCCAGAATCTAGATAAGCCGACTGGTTAGCCGAAGGCGGCTGGGGGTATGGGTACATTGCCGAGGCAATCGGACAGTGTCGTATCCACTGAATAGAAGCGAAATGAAGTCGCGGGCGGAGTACTCACAAATCCCATTGCTGTAGCTCGGTGGCTGTTGAAATACTCAGGGGCGGGCGCCAGCAGCGGGAAGTACAGTAGAGACATTCCGAGGCCCACCAAAAAGCCCTGCGTCAGTAGAAGCTGCCAGATGCTGGAGCTAAGAGAAGCCAGCGCGAACCCGAGGGACATCATGAGCACGCCCGAGATAGTAATTGTCCGGGGCCGCAGCAAGCGCACGATTCTGCGTCGCCACAGCCGCGTCGACGGCGTAGTCGGGGCCCAAGTCCCGTGCTCGATACGCGATATGACGGGGTTGACGAATAAACCGCCGGCCCAGGTGAGCCCGTAGCACAGCGTTCCGACGAACGCGAGCAGCGCCGTCGGCGGCGAGGCCTGCTCTGCCGGCGCGGGTACGATGATGTCTTGGTCAGGCGACAGGTAGTACTCTTGGAAGACGCCGAAGCATTGGTTGTACCCTATCGTCAGCGCTATGGTTACAAAGGCCGACAGGAGCACCGTGGCTTGCTTCCTGCGCGAAATCGGCGGCAGGGCCGGTGCCGGATTTGAGTCCGACTCGGCCTGTAGGGCCCCGAGCGGAATTGTCTGAGTTTGCGCTGCCATTATACTCAGCTTTCAGAAACGAACAAGATGATGATATTTTGAATTTGTCATGACGGAAATAAATAGTCTTGGCTCGGTCCGAGCTGCCCCTCATTACTCCGATCGCCAAAGAGGCCCCACGTATAGCCGGGATTCGGATCCAAGAACTGCATCATTCTCGTTTCCCGAGGTCATCGTGAGGTACCATGTACTTATTTCTTTTCTTGGTCTCACGCGTTTCGGCCAACCTTAATAAGCTACATCATGACAGCGCGCAATCAACTTGGGACACTCAATATTCGAATTTGACAAACTTGATTACCCTTAGATCGACATACCCCTTAATCCACTGTTCCGCCTCGAGTTTACTAGCGTGGTGGCTCGGGTGGATAGTAGTATGTTGTGAATGAGTGGACGAACATAGCAGGCCTTTACGAAAAAAAAAATAGCTGCTCACTGCTGGATTCGAACCAACCGGCTTTTCGTACGTTGAGACGAAAGCTTACCAAGTGCTTAGCTACCACACTACGTGAGTCTCATGGTGGTTTGGTCCTGTGCGGAGTTAGTAAGAAGACGGCGAGTTGAGATTAAAAGATGCATATCCAAAAATGACAAACCAAGTATTGCTTTAGACCCACGTACCATAAGGTCTATGACACGTAAGACGCCCAAATGGTTCTTCTCTGGTACTAGTGTGCGTATAACGAACCGACAATTAAATAATTTCCTTCATATAGCGTTTGACGTGGGCATTGGTAGATGATTGGCGTGAGGAAGCCGCCGATTTCACATTGAGAAAGACAAAGACCGCGACATCAGAAAAATTAACTTAGTGTCTAGATTATGTACTCCAACATGCATTTTGGTAAATACAATAAGCTCTTGGGATCTGCATAATTACCTGCCGATAGATGCTTTGTAAATGCTTCATATGAAATCACTTGCCGCGGCACGTGATGGACTTCACCACCGACTTATGGCATAATTGGAAGTCGTCAAAACCTACCTCTTGAATAGGTACATTGGTGATTACGTAGAAGCTCGCTAGTGGTACATTCCGAGACAGCACTACCTACGAATATAAAGGGCAGCATGTAGATGCGCCGATGATGCGCTGAGTGGTATTGAAGATAACTCGTCAGCTTCTTGAATACAAAGCAATACTCGCCGGAGAAAGTTCACCAGCCTTGGACCACGGCATTCCCTTATTGGTTCGGCATGGTAAAGAAAATGTTGAAAAAGGTCATGTGAAAGATATCCTCGACGGGAGATGACGAATTGATATCACATTTCAAGGTGACGGTGATTGGTTCATGATTCACAATGACGACCTTTCATCTGAACTCCTTGCGGGGGATGCAAGTTTGATGCCCATTTCGGACAGGGCTGCGAATGTTATTATGGGCAAAGTTAGAGTTGACAATGACAACGGCTCGGCGAGCTTGACACTCTCGAACTTTAAACCGCGTTAGCCGGTATGGAGATAAAGAAGCCGGCAGGTGCCCGCCTACTCCAGCTCTAAATAATACCTCCTAGATATAATTCCACGACCAATGAAGGAAGACACAGGCGAAATGTCAGGCCAGGCGGGAAAGGTCAGCTTGGCAAACACGGATGACATCTCCGATATCATCGAGATCTTCTGGGAGGCCTTTAGCGGACCCGGAGAAGTCGTGTTTCCGCATACCGAGGGCGGACGGAAATGGCTCCAGCGGAGCTTCGAGAACTTCCTGGGCCAGAAGTCTTACTACAGGCCGGAGACCAAGGTGGCCGTCGTGAGAAACTTGAATAGTGCGGAGAACGGAAAAGGCCATATAGAGGATGCACATTGCTGATAAGAGAAAACAGGTAGACCGGTCGCGCTTGCGATTGCTCACGTGGTTCGGCCGGGGCAAAACATCGCGGGAAAGTCATGGAAGACACGTTGGGCGCGGTGCGAGGACATCCCGGGCGTGAGCGAAGAGAAACTCTCGGAATTCTTCGAGCCCTTGGCCAGAGCTCATTATCTCGTCGTGGGAAAGGAAGGTCACGTCTGTAAGCGATCCATCCTGAGCTAATGAAATTCGCCTAGATGGATAGCTAACTCGAGATTCGCAGTCATCGAACTCGTCATGACAAAGTCAACTAGCCGAGGGAGAGGGTATGCATCCGCGCTCGTGGGGTGGGTGACGAAGCTTGCCGACAGCCTTGATATCCCTTGCTACCTCGACGCTGGGATGCGGGGGTTAGGAATCTGTGACCGATGTGGCTTCAAGGCCCAAGATATCGAGATGCGATATGGAGGTCCGCCGCCGTGCACGCCGATGCTACGGTCTAGGAAACAGTAATGACTTTATGATGAGTATGGGAGGAGATGGGTTATGAGTTGTGTCAAAAATAAAAATTCGTCAGAATGCAATTCTAGAAGTACAGTGTGTGCCAAAAAGTCTGGCAACACCCACCATAATCCCACCAAAACACTACAATTTCAACTTATGATAAAAAGTCAAATAAAAATGGTATAAGTCTACTTCTAAAAGATATAAGTAATCAATTGATAGTGATATACTTTTAGCATTTTTATTAAATTTTGAGACGTCTTGGTACGTTTTTATTAAGCAGTGTTTTTAAGTCAACCATGGTTCGATCGCTTATATGACCGCGCCGGGCAACACCCCGCCCGAGGAAAATGCCGCCACTGCGGCGGCGCGCAATACAACTCGCTGATCGCT
>JAOXNQ010003229.1:0-36604 GCA_028571165.1 Hypoxylon perforatum
CGCTACCTTGGTCGTTTCTCGAGCCTCCTGAAGTTGCTGGCCGGCAATCATACGTTGCGCTGGCGCCATGGCTTTTTCGGGGGGGGCTCTCGCTCGACGACGAGCGAAGTCATATCGTTGTCTCACTCGACGTTTGCACCCCCCTAGTAGGACAGAGCCGTTGGCCAAAAGTAACCAACCTCATCGCGTTTGCTCTGGGGGATTCTTCCGCTGCTTTTCAACTCAGTGATTGATCCCTCGTTACCCACCTGTATCTTGTCTCCTTCGTGGACGACAGGTTGCCCCAACGTGAAGATGACTTCTGGACTGACACAGCATTGATACTCCCTAGTAAATGGGGGTGTATGCTCGCGTATATGATTGGGGAAGTTGGAAACGGATTACTGTGCGATGTTGGTCACTTCCTACTCTAGTACATCCCTAGCTCGGGCCAACTTCGCCTCTCTCGTTGACGCTTGGTGTCTGTCTGGGGGCCATGGAAGGATGAAAAAGTGCAATAACCAAATTCAAAGCACCGACTAAACTGGGTAGGTATATGATCAAAGCTTTTAAGGACCTGGCAATTTAAGTTGGAGAAGCTCAGTCTGCTGCGGAATTCATATGCTGGTCTCAGTCCAGATAAAGGTCCACCTGGCTCTCTACATGACATATATAGATTGAATCGAGATTGGCCGCTCACCAATCTTCCAAGTTCCAGATCGCCCCCCCTTGAATGATCTACTTAGCTACCACTCCCAACCTCTTCTCCCCTATAGGCGGGCATGCTGTTTGTGTGATCTTCCCTCGCCTTCTCAGAGTGAAACGGGTACTTTGGGCTACATTACAAATTCACCAATTTAATCTAGCGTACACATGGCTACAGCTTTGCTCATCATGCAGAAGCCATGCATGTAACCGCCCTCTTGACTTGGTACCCTGGCCGTGTAACACGGATAGGTTAATCGACCTCATAGTCATTGACGTTCTCGACGTGACACCTGCTGTGTTATGAACGAAGAGCAAAAAATGACAGGCCTTCAACCTTGAAGGATCTCCTAACCTAGTTGCAAACACGAAAGTCGTACGGGGATTATAACAGTCGCGGAACTTGCAGCCTTTCAATTTCCCTCTCATCTCTCTGTTAGTAGTTCGCCCAAGTCCCATACTAGTTCGCCTTTGCAAACCGCCTCGTTTGATCAACTCTTTCTCATGAAACAGCAGAGTCTGACAAGGCGAGAACGACCTATTGAAGCTCAAACACACACTCCCTACCATAGCTGAGAATTTTCGAGGCTGGAAAAGGAAAATACCGGAAACCAAACAGTTGAACAGCGTGGCCCCCCCTGTTCCTCCCGTTGGCAGAAAGAGCTCATTGTTCTTTTTTTCTATCACATCTCTCCTGCAGTTGCAGAGCAAAACAAACACCCCTCCCCGTTGATACAATTCCGACAGGACGGGGACGGACCTGAACACTGTCCTTGTCTCTCACGCACCTGGCCGCTCTCTAATTCGAATGGTGGCGAATAGACAATGGTCACTCCAGCGTGTTATCCCCCCAGCGATGCTGGTAGACGATATAGTCGTGGTTGTCCTCCATACTCTATTCCATATCCTGATCGTCGCTATCATCTATCGTCTTCTATACACCCGGAATCTAGAACTACAACTATGACAGAACGAGATCTGGATCTGGATTCAAACCAACCTCGAAAGAGGATCGCAGTGGCTGTAAGTCAAAGAGGCCCTCTATCTCCCCCTTTTCCTTCTGATTATCCTCGTCTACCACTCCTAAGACACCAAGACGCACGAAGTTTGATCGCTGACTCGACACCACATATAAAGTGCGGACGATGCCGCAAACGAAAGATTCGATGCAGTGGCGACCCGGGAAACGGGCTTCCGTGCGTGAGCTGTAAAAGTGCAGGATACGAGCCGTGTCTCTTTCTACGGGTAATTCTCCGCTGAATACACTGAGCAAAAGAGAACAAAAGGAAAAGCCAAATTGGGACCATATCTCTAACAGTCTTTATGATTCTCTAGGTCTCCTCGACAGAAACCGGCTTCAGGAACGGACACCAAGAGAGCGACTTCGCTTACAACCTTGAGGCGGCGAGGCCTTACAGCAGTCAGACTCGAGTGACCGTTTCCCCTCTGAGCTCGATGTCTCAATACGCGACGGACACGGGAGATGTCATGCCTTCCTACAGGCAAGGCCAGTACCCGTATGGAAGCAAAGGATTCCTTTCTACTATGCCTGGGTTCCCTTACCAGGATGACGGCGTGGACTATGGTATCAACTATTCCCAGCCGATGCTTGGCAATGACCCAGCATACATGATAGGACCCTACGCACGTTACTCATCTAAGTCTATGTCTGTCTCCCCTGAGGCAGCTTACTACGCGTACGGCAATCTGGTACATCGACCAGCTGTTACCAGCGAATCTCCTACTGGCTTTTCTCTTTCCGGAATGGCAGCGTCCTTACCAAACGATAACGATCGCGGTGATCCCTCGGAACGCCTCCTTCCTCAAATTAACCGGACCTTGACAGGTAGCTCTTCCAGCTATCGCCCAGACGGCCTGCCTAGTTACTCTAGCGCTAAGACGTCCCCGACAACTTCAATGCCCGAGGTGGGCTACCCCGGCTTGAGTTCGGGCTTCGACTCACCCTATGCACCGCCGAACACGCTTTCATCGAGCGTCCCCCATCGATCATCTAGTCAGCATGAAGGGTCTTCCTTCCAGAGCAATGCTACTTCAGCATCCGACCCCATGTACTCTTCTACCGACCCATCCCTCAGGTCAGCTGCCGACGAATCTAGCTCGGGCCTCAGCTATATTTACAGCGATAAGCTCGACGGCTCCCGAAGGAACTCCCAATCGAGCGGCGGAGCCAGCAGCGGATCGGTTCTGCCCAACGGTCATATCTACGTGCCCGACTCGCACGCCCACGCGCCGCCGCCCAGCTCGTCCCAGAGCTACGGCAGTTCGCAGGGCAGTGTTGGCAGCAGCGCGGCAGGGGTGGATGGAGCTACCACGTCGTCCCGAGGGAGTCGCAGCAGCGGCTCCTCGCATATGCATGGCACGTCGGACGGACAGCACCGACGATCTGCGGGAAACCTCCGCGGGTGAGCTTTTTTTATTTCTTTAACAAAAAAAAAACTCACTTGGTCGCTCTGTTATTTCTAGCAGAGCGCCCGGTTGGTTGATGGCGGCATGCGGTGCGACGTTTCTAAGGGGCGGGGTCAAAGTCAGTCAGTCGGTTTTAGAAGCCTGACCGGGCTCGTCAGGTCCCAAGTCGGCTTGCTTTTCACGAAATTCTTTCGGTCTTTGGAGAGGGGGGGTCACGTACACTCCCGCTGTCAGGTACCATGTCGTCGAACACACCTGGCGGCTTGTGATTTTTTGACTTTTTTTTACTCTCTTCCTTGTTTTCGTTTCGTCCGATAGAACGAGGAGAACGGAGTGTGCTATCATATTCACCTACTTGCTTTAACCTTGCCCTAAACCTACCTCGGAGGACGGCTCATCATTCTTCGATCTCTTCATATTTCTTTCCCGCGTCGATCCTCGTCGATCCTACCTCCCTGCCGCGGATCATGCGTGGCACCTCAATCTCGCATGCATCGGGTGTTCCTTGCTGCCGATGGGAACGCCTCTCAGTGGTTCTCGACAACGCTTCGCATCAATCTGATCTCCAGGAAAAATACCACTCGTCATTTTTTTCTCTCGCTTCTCCACTTCCTGATCTGAAGAAACGCGGGACGATATTGAGCATTTCGATACGACGCAGGCTCCGCACGAGCCCGGATGCTTCCCTGTCATTCCTAGTGGGTGGGAGAGCCAAGGCTGCTGGAGCAGAGTCCGAGACAAACTGGCCGGTCGACGTATGGCGCTTCGTGTTTGCCGGCGGGTGGGTTGCGCGAGACATATGTAGTAGGCCCGCGGGTGCAGCCACTTTGGGGGGAAGGATACGTGGGACATATATGCATGGCGGCTCGGCTACATGCCCCCCATCAATCCCACTGCCGTCCTGGCGGTCGTCAACTCAATGACCCGTGTGGCTTCAAGCCCCCTTCCCAGGCACTGCATGCGTCTCCCTCTTTTTAATTTACGCAGCCGAGCCCCGACGAAGCTTATCTTTTCAGGAACCGGGAGGCGGCAGACGTTCCAGTCGAGTCTACGCGTTTCGGATAGTCTTGGTTTTTTTTCTGGTTTGTGGTGCGTGTCTTGTGTGTCTGGTGTATCTTGTCTGCATGGATGTGCGTATCAGTCAGTCTGCAGCTTGTGTTCTTGCGTTTTTTTTCTTCTTATTCATTTACTTCCTACATCTCGGGCCTTTTGCCTACCTCCCTACCGGAAAGATGGAAGCTCGAAACCATCCGTACGTCACGAAGGCGCAGCAACGATACCTTCATCCGGTCGGATCCTTTTCTCCCTCACTATCTACTTTGGCGGCGTAAAACGGAAAGAGCATATCCTGGCGGCATGAAAAAAAACGGACTTAGGCGGAAAAGACAAAAACACCGGCGAACCTCTTTATTATTCTTACTACTATTACTATTGTTACATCGACGCGGTATACGTGGCGACCAACGGCGGGAGAGGCCTCGCCGTTGGCTTTCTGTTCGCATCTTTTTCGGCTTGGGGATATTTCCCCCATAGTGTGTACCCTTCGTTACCTGCTTTTTTGTCTTTTGGTTACAGAAATACCCACGAGTATCTAATTAGGCCAGCACCTCAGCAAAAACGGCCCGGTCATCACAGCATGTTGGAGAGAACCCAACCCCTTAAAGAGAAAAGGGGCTAGGGAGTACGCGCGTCAACTTTTTTCTTTTTCTTTTTTTTTCAAATTTACAAGAGATTGTCATAGGTCAGCCTAGCATTTTTATTTTCTTCAAACCAACTTCGGACAGGATCCGTGGTTTGAAGTCTTATCGTCCCGCTCGCAAACCAGAGACGGGACGACGTTCATGGCATATTAGATCCATCATAGATCACTTTAAGAACATAGCTTTATACCCATCTAGTCAAACTAGCATTCCCTTTCGCTAGGGGTCTTCTTGAGTACGTGGTGTGATGCTTTCATCATAGGATGGAGTTGACGTGAGGATATATAATTGCGGGTGCTCGTGGAAGTGATGAGCATAAGCATTTTGCATCATTAATCTACACCGCCAGACGATCATTAATCGTTATACCCAACTCTGCGTCGAATCGGTAGGGCTGTGATGATTGCCCCTGATAGTCAAACAACATCTATTTGTCAAACCGCCCTAATGATCAAACCATGCCCCGAAGTCCAATAAGCTGCTCAAAGTGTAAGCAGTGATATTTCCAAGAGTTCGGAATAATGGACCCCAGCGGAGTTGTCGACGATCTTCTCGCCTTAAGCTTCCCACAGTCAATAGATAACGCCGTTCGGACTTAGGCGTGCCTGCAACGGCATTTCGGCCTTAAGAAGGTTCGTTCTGAAATAACTACCTACCAAAGGTTAATACAGTTATTCAAATAGACTCATAAACGCAAGATAGGTGTACATTTATCTCCTTGTCGTATTCGACATCACATAGGTAGAAAACACAGTTCACAATGGTGCCTTACCCCCCAGTTGCGCCCGAGAATGGCAAGTCATTTAGAGAACCCACTTGTTAGCAATGACATTAGTTGACACGTTACTCAGGGGCAAACTTCACGTCTATAATACACAGTGCGTCGTACCCCTTCATCCAAACGGCCAACCACAAGGGTCGCAACGTCCTGATCACGGGCGGCATGAACGGCATCGGCCGGGCCATCGCCCTGTCCTTCGCTCGGGCCGGGGCATCGGTAATCGCGGTGGCAGACACCGTCCGCAACCCGCAGCTCCACGCCGACATCGTCGCCGCCGCCAAGCAAGGCGGTCACGCCATGCCGACGGTCTCATTGATGCAACTAGACATCACAGACGAGCTCGCGGTGACCGCGATGGCGCTCCAGCACGCGGCCCACGGCGACCTCGACGTCCTCGTCAACAACGCCGGCTTCATGACGCCGGCGCGCCCGGTCCCCGAGTCCGACGCGGACGCGTGGTGGCGCACATTTGAGGTCAACCTTAAGGGCACGTACCTCATGGCCAAGCACTTCCTGCCGCTGCTGCTGTCGTCTGGTCCCGGACGCCTCAAGACCATGATCAACATCAACAGCGTGGCGGCGCACAACCTGCGACCGATGGCGAGCGCGTACGGGACGTCGAAGGCGGCCGCGCTCAAGCTGACGGAGTTCCTGATGACGGAGGCCGGAGACGCGGGGCTGCTCGCGTACTCGGTGCACCCCGGCGCCGTGCGCACGGAGCTGGCCGAGCGCGGGATGCCGCCCGAGACGCTGGCGGGTCTGGGCGACAGCGTCGATCTGGCTGGCGATACGGTGTGCTGGCTCGCGAGCGAGCGGCGCGAGTGGCTGGCCGGGAGGTATATTAGCGCGACGTGGGACATGAAGGAGCTGATGGAGCGCGAAGAAGAGATCGTGGCAGGGGACAAGCTCAAGGTTAGACTCGTGGTATGTCGGCAGGAGAAACAAGATGAAAGCTTGGATTTGCTAATCTAAGGTGCAAAATGGAAAGGGGGTTAAAAAATAGCACTGGCAAGTCAGGTGGCAGTTGCCGTGGTTGCCGTGGTATAGGTAGTACAATTCAGCCTTGGCGATCCTAGAAGTTCGCAAAATTTGACTTCTACTGCGGGTTTTATGAACTCGTGATATTTGATTCTAGCAGGGATTTGATGGACTACCAAAAATGTCGTTGATAAGTAAGTCGTCCGGGAACAAAATATCTTCGTAACCAAGGATAGGGGCATTATTCTCGTCAGCTTCAACCGGTGCCATGAGCTTCTCAACAACTTCGCCATGCTGCGCTAAACAGATATCACCCAGGTCCCAATCTGAATTGTCTTTATGTCGACGCAGGGCCGTAATCAAATTCCATGCCAACCTAACACAGTTATTGTTGGCTAGCTCTCTCGGTGATCTTTCGGTTTCAAGTGCGCAACGAAGGAGGAATGAGACTGTTGACGGGAAAGCGAAGGCGCTTACAGGCAGCCAGAAATCACCTAGATGTTCCTCTTGAAGCTCCTGAACGAATATAACGATGTCTTCGGCGGTTCTGCGGACACTTATGTACTGATTGGCTAAGGCCTCGCTGTTTGCGCCGTCTCTAGATCGAGTATCATCCATAGCTACTCGGTGGGTAAGGAGTTGGACGGAGAGATATGCTAGTCGTAGATTCGCTGCTCCAGGGATTTGTAACGAAGTACCACGAGTTATGACCCGGCGGACATCACCATCCAAACCATCAACCCATCTGTTGAGGCGGAGCTTCAGACTACTAACTGAAATGCTGGGATCCTTCTTTACCTGGTATAGGTATTGGAGGTAGTAGTCTAAAACATCTGTCAACCCCGAGAGAGCACCAAAGATAGAAAATGCGCCTAAATCTCTCTCGGAGTCCTCTTGGTTAAGTTGAAAGTCCATCTGTGGGTGGGGAACGTCATAGAAGCTCCTCTGTATATGCGGCGGCGTGCCATAAGCCAGACTCGACCTATAAAAGCATTAACCTTTAGCCGTAATTGATGGTATTATATTCATGTGATATACCATCTATCATGAATGAGTAAAGACCACCAGATATTCATTCGTAATATCTTCTCCGACCGAGATATGTCCCAAGACGAAGGGTCGTGATTTAGACCGAGCGAGTAAGCCAGCGACACTGCGCTTCCAAGCCTTATGCCATTTCCAATAAGCGCTGTTATTGGTCGGCCTCCAATATTTAACAGGATCGAGGTGATGGTAGATATGCCTGGTGAGAGAAACAATTCCGATTGAAGAGCTTCGCTGGCGAGGTTCCAAATGAAACGAATATCTGGAGTCCTCTGGTTCGCAAGCTGAGGGTCCGATTTCCAATACACAAGACTATATGCGTAAAGGGATGACAGAAGAGCTGGCGAAATGCGTTCCTTAGTGGTGGCGTATTGATTTCGAAATGATGTCTCGTCTAGGAGCGGGAAGCAAATGTTCGCCTTCTGGAAATATCTATAGAGGTCAACCCATCAATCGGCAGCAGCCTTTCGACTTGATCTAGCTGTACTTACACGTCTATTAATCTTTCCGTCCATGGCTCGAGTAATTTTTCAATAATTTCACACTTCGTATATGACGGGCTGGGGTTTACCGTGAGACCAACCGGGCGCTTCTGCACCCTAGTGAAGAGGATCTGGTTGCTCCCGCTTGTTCGCTTCGGGCGGATTAGACGTATACCACAATTCGCATTGCTCGTGGTAGATAGGTAGTCTGTGAGCACCTGATTGTCGCTTGTTACCGCGGGGCTGATTATATGAGGGTTCTCGTGATCTGTATCCCCAATTGAGGTAGGGCTTAACTGAGATTCCCGATTGCATTGGCTTTGAAAAGTCTCTGAGGTGCTATATAGAGTATCGACAGCGACATTTTCTTCACCACTACTCCTATTTGTAATTGAATAGGAAGACGATTTATGCTGAGAGACTAAACGATCTCGAACCTGGGACCTTGAAGTATGATTCCTTGGTGTTAGATTTGGCTCACGGCTTATGGGAAAGGAGCAATTAGTTCCGTGTGCCTGGCACATCAAGCATGGTGTAGAGTGAACTTCGACTTTACATCGGGACTTCCTTTTCCGACACGGTAGACAGGCCGGATGCAAGTGGGATCGGTAAGGTCGCCCATGAGAGCCGGGAGACTTAATCGGAGACGTTTGACTTGTCCGCGGAGAACTTCCGCCTGGACCCGACATTATCAAGAAAAATACCTATGTTTCCTTGCGAATGATAATAATTTTACACAAAGTACTGGGAACGCTTTTACATTCCAGGATTTGCCTCGGAGTTCAAGTATATGATGCCAATATCATCCAATCATAAGTGGAGTTTCCCGCGGGAATCTCCGCGGGGACTTACATCACTGTGTTTGCAGAGTCACCCCCCCTTAATGGTCTCTTTAATATAAACTCATTTCCCATAACATTACCAATCAGACAGAGACGTGAACTAACTAATACAACCTAACAACCCCCGGCGTCGTCGCAAACGCCCGCTCGAGCAACTTCAAGCCCTCGTGTATTTGCTCCTTCGTAATCGTGATCGGCGGCGCGATCCGGAAGACGCCGCCGAAGCTGCCGTGGCTGCTCAGGTTCGCCCAGAGCCCCAGATCGTACGCGCGGTTGGCCACGGCGCTTGATAATTCCGGCGCCGGCGTCTTCGTCGTCCGGTCCGCGACGATCTCGACGCCGGCCATCAGCCCTCGTCCGCGCACGTCGCCGATGCAGGCGTAGCGTGATTGTAGCTGTGCGAGTCCTTCATGTAGGAGCTTGCCCATCATCCGAGAGTTCTGAACTAAGTTGTCGCGGATCACGATTTCCAGGACCTTGTTGCCGACAGCCGCCGGTAAGGGGTCGTTTACCTAGGGAGCGACCGCATGATTAGTAGTAGTTAAAATATCCGGATAAGAGGTAGGAAAAGTGAGACGGAAGGACTCACGTGAGTCGTATAGAAGCAGTAATCCCTCTCAACAGCGACCCTCTCAATCTCAGCACTCGTCACCACGGCGCTCAGAGGCAGGCCATTTCCCAGGGTCTTGCTCAGCGTCAGTATATCCGGCACGACACCCTCATGCATAATCGCCGCGATTTCACCACACCGACCAACCCCAGTCTGCGCCTCATCAACAATCAACAGCATGCCCCTACGCTCGCAGTGGCCTTTCAGCGCCTTCAGGTACCCCGGCGGCAGCACGTGGACACCCGCCGACGACTGTATGCACTCGACGATGACGGCGGCGAGCGAGCCGCACGACGCCTGGTCGATGAGGCTCCAGCCATAGTCCAGCTCGGCCTCCCAGTCGTACGCGCCGTCCGGCCTGCGGAAGACGGAGCGGTAGGCGTTGGGGGCGGGTAGCATGTGCGTGCCGGGCATGAGCGGGCCTTGGCCCTTGCGCCCGTAGAAGTATTGCGCGCTGAGCGCCTGCGCCGTCACGCCGTGCCACGAGCCGCCGACGGCGACGATCTCGAAGCGCCCGGTGTACACCTTGGCTAGCTTGATGGCGGCTTCGTTGGACTCGCCCTGGGACGCTGATATTAGTTTAGGTACGCTTTGATAATTGCTGTTAAGTTTGGCGCCAGGATATAGAGTGGGTTTCTTACTCCCGTAGATAAGAAGAATGCCTTGTCCAGACCATCCGGGAGTAGCGAGCATAGCCTCTCGCCCAGGGAAAGAACCGAAGGCGACACCATGCCGGAAAAGAGATGGTCCAGATTCGCTGCGTGGTCGGTAATGGTCTTGACCACTTCCGGGTGCCCGTGGCCAAGCAAGCAGGACATCTGACCGGAAGTCCAGTCGAGAATTTTGTGACCGTTAGCCGTATACACGTATAGGCCCTTGGAGCCGCAGATGATATCTTTCATGAACTTGGTTCCATAGTTGAATAGATACTGCGACGTTTTCTTTTGGAGAGCGTCTTGATCCACGTTTTCGTAAAGTTTTGGCCGCAGGTCCGTTGATTGAGTGGGGGCATCGCCGCTGTCATGGACGGCATCACTTGTTACGGTTCCGGGGGCCATGTTGATTAGTGCAATTAGTATTTCACCGCTATGATTTGAAATATGAGATAGAGACACAAAATTATCAACACATCCTCACTGGAAAAAACTGCCAACGGTGTGCTTTATATACCTAACATTGGGTAGGCAATGATTGTTCGGTCGCCGATGAGCGCAACGGGGAGTTGGAGATGTTTCCCGCGGATCGGCTCTCCGCTCGACTCCGCGGGAAACTGGTGGAGGAAGATGCCGTCGAAGTTTGATGTGCTAGACAAATCAGAAATCGCCTAAGAAGACCTCCGATCTCCTGTGTGGGCCCTCGCATAAGATTGCAGGATGCAGTAGCAATTGATGATCATGCGTGTGAATAGAAGATCAAGTACCTTGGTAAATACCTTGGTAAGTACCAGGTAGTCTACCTCGACGGGTTGAATATTATCAAATCATTTATATCACACTCCAATTTTGTTACCTGCCTAGGTAGGTACATAGAGTTAATTCATATATTGTCGATAAAGTTAGCCGTTGGTCGTGCAACTACCCCTATTCATCTATGGCTTTAGGTAAGCAAAAGCACAAGTTGGAGTATTTCAATAGTTTCTTTCGGCATGATCTATTACAATACAGCATTAGCCTATTTTAACGTAGAAATACTATTTACAAATACGGTTTAACCCTGAGTTATACCGCCATCGACCTCCGACCTCTAGCCCCCTACCTAAACACCGGAGCCCTCAAGCGTCTGGCCGCCGACGACCTGAAACTGCGGCGACCCTTAGCCGTGCCGTAAAACTCATTAGTCCACTTCGCCATCTGCGCCACGATGTCCTTCTGGGCCTTCGCGACGCCCGGGTTGACGGCGTTGCGCACCCCGAGGTCGTTGCAGTGGCGGGAGCCGGGGATCAGGATGCTGGGCACGTCCGGGGTGGACACCAGGGGCCCGCCGGGCCGAAAAGTGCTGGCCATGGACGCGGGCCGCCACGGGTCGAACTCGCCGTTCACGAAGAGCAGCCGCGACTCGGCGTCTAGGAATGAGGGCAGATGCCACCCCTTGGTGTGCGCGTTGACGTCCGCCGCTGTCTTGCCGAGCCCGCTCGAGTACGTGTACTCGCCTTCCTTAGGGAAGAACAGCTCGCACTGCCGCTGCCAGTACTCCGCGCTGGCCAGGCGCGAGAATACGGTTGGCTTGTTCGCTGGCGCGCCACTGGACTTTTGTGTTAGATGAAGAAAGGAAATTAGGCTTTCGCATGAGGAGGTGGGAGGAGGGGCTCTTACGTCTGGTAGTAGAAGAATGGGTCGTTGCAGGTCATCCACACCCAAGTGCGGTCGAACGCGTTATTGACGCTCTGATCCGTGAACATCGGGCTGGAGGCGTTGTAGGTATCGAAGCAGGCTACGTTGAGCTCCCCTTTGAAGTCGTCATATTCATAATTCTCGCAATCTGCCCCCTGATTTAGACCATGCCTAGAAGTAATTGGATTCTAAATACTTACACCCTGGTAGATACTCGGACTTGAACCAGTTGGCGAAGTTGGGAAGGGCCCTTTTTAGACCGACTCCGCGAGGGCTCGTGCTATTAGACGGGATCGTCGAATTCGGAGACACGCCCTCGATGGCGTCGCACCTAAGAATGCGGTGTTAGTTTCAACTATAACGGTATCTGTACCTCGGGTGTTTATCTGCGTATCTCACATTTGGTAAAATACCGAGTAGCCAGAATTGAACTGAATGCTCTGCCATGCCCAGATAGGTGAGGATATCGCCCTAAGATTTAAATCAGCGCAATAACATCGATGATGCTAAATAGTATGAAATACTCACGCAGCAGCGTCGTCTACATGTGCTAGGTCCTGGAGCCCAAATAGATGCTTCAGATCGGCTTGCTCCTTGCGAGACCCGTGAGTGAATACCCTGTCCACGTGCTCGATAATGGCCTCATAATCTCTGGAGCAATTCCTCGGCATGCCATTCTGTATGCTGGAGAAATAAGTCCAGTAGTCGTAGATTGCTTCGACGGGACCGCTGCTGGAGTGAGTCGCCCAGAACGTACCGGGCGCAATACTTTCGATCCAAGCTCCCAGGGCACCCGAGTACGAGCCGCCGCTCCAGATCCAAGGAGAATTTGGCGCATTTGACTCACCGCTCTCATCGAACGGAAGCTTAGCGGTTCGGGCGAAGTGGACGAAGTCGGCAATCGACTGATCTAGGTCCAGGAATTGGAGGTTCTTGGTGCTCTGGACGTCGAACGGCGTGCTGTTACCCCAATACCGATGCTCGACCATAACAACAGCGCCACCGACTTCCTTGGCGATCAGACCGGTGACGTACTGGTCGGTGAGGTACGCCCCGTATCCCGCAGCCGAAATCTCGCCAGGGGTAAATATAATGATGGGAGATCCCGGGCCGTCCCAGAACGTCGCATTGTACCAGTACGTCTGGCTGAATGTCCCGAAGTCCGGATTGCCGTGGTCGACGTACTGATCAAAATATGCGATGCCGGTGTTAGGCTGTGCGGGATCGACGAGTGCCGCTAGTGCGTCGTCGCTGAACTCCCCAGGCGGCGGGTATGGCGCAGGAGGCGTCAAGCCAAGAACGGCCTGTACACAGATTAGGGAAGAGACCGCACGCCGGATCATGGCATTCCTGAAGGCAACCATCCTGACCGGGGAAAAAGGGAAAGCGAACGACACGGCAACAGAACCCTTAATAAAGGGTCAGGGTTGCGCCTTGGACGACAGCATATATTGCGCTAGGAGTGAGACATGGCGTTTATTATATATGTACCTACTCGCCTACAATATATACATCCTCCCCAAAACCATGGGTAACCTCGAAGGGGGGCTTGGAGCTAGATCTGCAGGTCCAAGGTACAAGGGGAGGGGATATGAGATGATTGCGACTGTAACACATATTCGCAGATGACATACCGTACCTTCTAGGAAGCATGATTTATATGATAACTGGGGAAGGATAGATTGGCTCGAGACGAGGTAGGATCTAATGCACGGAAGGACCTGCAACTTGTGCGACGCGGTGCCGTAGGATGCGGAGACACGGGAGCAATTGTAGAACGCGGATCTCTTTCTCCCTGTCGGACTTATGAGCTCCAGAAGTCATACATTAAGGAAATGAGTTTGTCTAAGGTCTAGTCCTTGGCTCTAGACGTTCAGCATAAATATAAGACTAAACCTCATGGAGAAGGTGAGCCAAGAAGCTGTGTCTTAGAAGCTGAGGTCCATTTCACTGGATTCGGGTATCCCAAGCCACCAAATCGGAGATGTAGAGTGGGATAAAGTTGCACTACCTGACCTGCCGGGTAATATATAGATAAGAGGCGTAGTACCTGACGGCATTTGAGTCTCGGCGGTGGGGTCGACTGCTATTCCATCGGAAGCCGGCCGCCTCTTATTGCTGTTGGCAGTAATTGTTACGGCCTCAGATTGCTGCCTCACCGACAGATAAAGCTGAATTGAGCGAGAGTCTATCCTGGTACCAAGGTAACTGTCTCATAAGGCATTTCGCTTGTGAACCATGAGAGGTAGGTGCCTAGGTACTACCTCATATGTACGTAGAGAAACGCACGTAATTATCCGCCGGGTTCAACCTGTAACCATTGGCTAGGATATTCTAAGTTGCTCTAGGTTTAGTTTTCATGGTCTTACGGATCTGTCATCTCACGAATGCTGATATTGTGATGATTCAAGGTGCTCGTAGCCGGCCATTGTGCATTTGGTAAGGGCGAATTTCCTACAAACCCATCAATGGTAGCGGATAACTCGAAGATCTGCCTCTTACAGCACTAGAATTGGAGTTGACTTTGCGGGTAAGACAGATGTGGGTTGGTTGGACTTAGCCACAATAAACCCCTCCAGCCACATGCTTACCTAAGATTTCCAATTGAACGGACTCGATTGGTTTCAACGTTTGGATAAGTCCACCACATCGAAGCTATCACCAGCTCGACACACTCTCAGTATCTACCCGCACGAATTGACCCTTTGCACCCTTGGAACGCGCCCCCGGCTCTTCACACAAAATGGGTCTGTTCAGCTCCGACGCTCCCGCAAGTACGTTTCCCTTGGTCTTGTTCGATCTCTACAGCTGTTGGCTGTGTATGTAGAGGTAAATAGCTGACCACTTCCAACTACCCGCCGAACAGAAGCCACGCGGGAGGAGATGCGAGATGCGAAGCTCCCTCTAGCCTACCGAGACAGCTGCGCGAACCTCCTGATCCCTCTCAACCGATGCCGAGCCGAGACCTACTACCTTCCGTGGAAGTGCAGCGTGCGTGAATAAATCTCCCATTGCCCTCGATCCTGCTGCTGCCGTATCCCCTTGCCAGCCGAGCCACCTGATATGCAGCCAACGTACGTACGTAGACTAACGGTGTTTCTTTCGATGGAACAGGACGAGCGACACAGCTACGAGAAGTGCCAATACGTAGAGTTCAAGAAGCGCGTGGCCAAGATGGACGAGCTGAGAGAAGCCAAGGAGGGCGCGCGAAGTAACTGAATGAGCCGATACCAAACGGAGAAGAAACAAAAAGAAAGCCATTGTACATAATATACCTCATTTACCAACCCGCTAGAGGTCGAGCTACCGGTATAAGACAAAAGGCGGCCATCATTATGTCCTGCTTTGCCTCGGGCACTGTACGATTGAATCTACTTATATCCCGGTAACGATATTGACCTCCCATTCGAAAGTCTTATTTGGCTTGAAATTTGCAGATTGTACATTATGCGTAGTATGGTCCATTGTGAAGTTGTTGGGGTCCTCGGTTTGGCTAAGTATTGGCATATGCATTCATATGTTTGTTCACGATGAAGTCCGACCATGTGCTCTGAATATCAGTGTATTCATACAGCCAGTTGAGTTACTAGCAACCGAATAAAATGTTCGCCGCAATTGCATTATTTCCTCATCCCTCCCTCCTAATTTAACGGGTTGAATAAAACCTCAACGGTACCCGTGGAAGCGCCAACTATGGCATAATAATAATACACAAGCAAGCAGAAACGAGCTGCTATATAAACACACAAGAGCTCCTGATCGCCCAACTTTTTTATACATCCATAACCCATCGGAAGAAAACACTAGTCTAGAATCTCGAGCTCGTTTTCCTGCGCGGCTTCTTGATCTGACTAGAGGCTGGTAGCGAAGATGTCGATAGACGGCTCTGCGACGACGACAGAAACGGCTTCCTTTTGGGTAGCGAAGGTTTGATGGGCGCCGTCGAGCTTCTAGCGCCGGACTCCTTCGAATCCTTCTTCTTCGGCAGCCACTGGCTTGTTTGGGGTAAGCTGTCCAGGCCCGGAGAATACGTCGAGTCCACCGCATCCTCCGCGTAGTCCTCGCTGTAGGCCGGTTCGGAATCCGAAGACAGCTCTATTACTTGGGATCCGGGCGGGATTGAGAACTGGGAGGACCGCTTCTGCTTCTGCGTTCCCCGTTGGAAGGTCGGAGCGGGTGACATCTTGATTTGGGGCGACTTCGACGATGTCCTCATGGCCTTTTTCCCGTTCTGCGGGCTACCGTTGGTGACTGGCTGGCTACTATGCCTGAAGCTGTCCGGAATTCTCGATACGCTGTCTTGGTCTTCTGAGATCCTGTCCAGCTTTCGCATTGCTTCGTCATATTCCTTATCCTTCGAGGTAAAAGCCTTTGGTGACGATCGAGCCACTACAGGCTGTGACTTAGACGGACTCTGAGTGCTCTGGCTCTGCGTGTTGCGGGAGGTAACGGCCGTGTGCCACACAGTGTTAAGTGATTCCAACGAGCTAGGCGTTGACGGATTCGCGGGTGATAACGACCTAGCAACCTCTACGCCCGCCTCCATTTGACCGACATTGGATTCTGTCATCTGAGCACGCTTAGGCGTAGGAGTGGGCGTGCCACGATCGGAACTTGCGTCGTGCTGATCTTCCGTACCTAAGATAGCGGACGTGGCATCCATGCCATCATCAGTTATCTTGAACGAATCGGGCGCTGCACTATCCATGTCGAATGTATGATCTGGTTGCCGTCCGCTGCGAGCGCTGCTTATTGATGACGGAGGTTCGGTCACTTTGGTTTTCACAACCTTCGGCGTCCCAGTAACAACTTCGTCCTCATGATTATGAAATGACGGGATGGATGATTGCCTTGCGCCAAGAAGACCCGAGGTCGAGATGTTGGTGTCGGGTATATCATTAGTATCATCTGAAGCGAAATATTCTCGGCTAGAAATATCCTGGGTGGATCGCTCGCGGGATACTGCACTAATGGCCTGGCTAGTGCTTTCCTGCAACTGCCGAGATGGACTGCTGATGCGTGAAGAGTCAGACATTGACGTATTAGTTGTTTCGTATTCGTTTCCCGGTCGATGGATCACAGAACTTTCGACATCGGGTATCGTTTCCCATGTTGCATCTTGCGGTGGGCTGGATCGTGTGAAGTCCATGTCAATTTCCATGCTTTCAGTAACGATTGAAGATGGCTTAGGTTCCGCTGTAGGCTGCCTTGGCGTGTGAGAGATATCCGGCTTAGGGCTTGTTTCATGGGGATCGTCAGCATTTCCGCTGGATTCCTCACTGGTCGCCATAGGCAGTGGCTGCTGGAGGATTCTGGGCTGTTGCATCTCAGCAAAGCCAATGGTCCGAAATCCGTCATCTTCATCCTCTTCTTCTCCTTCATCATCATCAAGATCAGGTGCTTCAAACCTATCATAGATTCGTTTGCCAGTGTTTTGATCGTACTTTTTCTCAGTTCGATCAAGATTTCGATCGCGTTTGGCGAGACAGACTTCCAAGCCAGTAGCATCGTCGTCAACTCTCACCACGACCCCCGTCACGTTAGACACCTGCGGTTGCCAATTAGTAGTAGATGACAACAACCACTGCTGCCATGTAATCACCATTCCAACCTTTACTTCCCCGGGGCGTAGATCGGGGAGGTCAGTCAGGTTAGAAGGTAAGGATGGAAGATCATCCATATCCGTGAATTGGCTTGCCTCGTTTGTTTCACGGGGCTGGCTAACTTCTTCGTCGTCGTAATTAAGTTCGATATCGGCGTCATTTGTATAATCCTCAATGCCATTATAGGTATCATCGTAGTCCTCCTCATCCCACATGCTAGACTCGTCATGGTTCCGTTTCTTGCCTGCTCGATTATCTTGGTAGAAATGTGCCTCGTTGCGCTGCGCTCGCTTGCTCTGGCCGCCGCGCTTATTCTTCTTAAACCAGGAGCCTTGTTGTTGAGGGTCCCATCGCTGGACAAAGGGAAAAGGTGGCTCGCTGAGCTGGACCCCTTCGTGGCAGCACTCTACTGCTCGGTATGTAATTTTATCTCTCCAGGTCTCGAGACCCTCCTCTTCAGGACCTTTGTCGTCTAAACCTGGCGGTATGTTCTCGTTGCCTTGAACGAGTGTTGGATTCTGTAACTTTGCTTGTAATTCGATATCGCCTTCCTTAGTTTTAGGATTAGGTGAATCCAATGCACCAAAAACAAGTCTTCGCCCGGCACCAGCATCAATGCGGCGCCTTTTCTGGGTAGAAGCCGAGGATTGGATGTCTTCGCTTGCGGGCGTCTCTACAGGCGAGCTTTCTTGGTTGCCATCTTGATCGAATTCATTTGGTCTATCACGCTTTCGCTTGATCGGCGGGCTAGATGGGCCAACATCTACTCCACCGTTGGCAATCGCATCCAATAACTCCTGCCGTTTAGCTTCAAAAAGCGCTTTCTCGTCTAACACAGGAGCAGAAGGTAGTGCTTCGTTCAGAGATAATTCGTTCGCATCCTGGGCTTGTTTCGACAGCATTTTGCCCTTTTTCGCCGCTCTTCGGCGAGCGTTCCGTCTCTTTGTGCTCTCTTTGCCGGCCCCGGGGGGTACTGACTTGGTTTGGTCGGCAGCATTTGGCGGTGCTTCAGGCAGCTTAGTCTGCTCCACATTCTTGGTTGAGTTGTGAATCACAGCTGGCCTTGTTGCCTTAACGTGGCTTGATGCCATATCTTCTTCTTCGCTCTCCGAATCCGAGCTCTCTTCATCAGAAGAGGACATACTACTGTTACCTGAAGATTCGGCGATGCTATCATCATGGTCGGCATTCCCTTTGCCACCACCCTGAGGATTCCCTACCGTAGTAGGTTTAGTAGATGTTTCTTCTGGGCTGCTATCGCTGTCATCGCTGCTACTGTCGCTAGAGTTATCCAAGTCATGGGATCCCTGGTTTCGTGATTCGGGCGCGTCATCATCACCCTCGTCATCGTCGTCCTCAGAATCGCTACTGTCATCGTTGCCTTCATTGTCATCGCTGTCACTGCTACTATCTGATAATAGATCTTCATCAGAGGAACTTTCATCCTCAGAGCTTAAAGGATCGCTCGAAGACGTGTCATCCTCGTCCAACGTCTTTTCAGGACTGGTCTTATTACCACTTAGCGTTGCGGATGTAGTTTCGCTTTCGCCGCCGGCCTTGCTTCCAACAAAGGATCTAGATATAGCGGCCATTTTTGCAAGTCCTTGTTTGCCTTTGTGAGAGTCGACATTGATCGTTCCAGGTGGGAAGCCGCGTTGGTCGTATACTCGAACGAGGGTAGAGACTTCCTCATCTCCGCCATCAGACGAATCCTCGTCATCTTGCATCTCGTCGTCTTGCAACCCATCATGGTCACTTTGCCCTGCGTGGTTGTTATGTGAGCTCTCGGATGGACTAATACATCCAGAAGCTTTCGACTTTGATGGAGCACGCCCCCCTCCATCTTGCAGGGACAGCACCGCAGATTCCGCTAAAGCAGGCTTGAACCCATCAGCGAGGGTGGAATACGCTTCTTTCAGGTTACCGTCGGAGCTTATCAATATGTTCTTACACAGACCTGCCGGAGCGGAAGGGAATGCAGTCTCTAATGCAGAGACTTTGCTAACATCTTCTCCGTCAAATACCCGCGCTGCTACGTCCTGCGTAGGGGACGTCGCTTCCCTTTCTTCTGCGGCGGCGTTATCCTCGACCAAGTCCTGAAGCTCCTCTTCGAGATCTTCCTCATCGCTAGGCCCATCACTAGAGCTCAATAGCTCTATTGATGAATCACTGCTAGGTAGAGATATAGATGAACGTTGGTCTTCCCTGTCAGATGTGTAATCGTCGTCCATGTCTATATCATCCAATCCCCCTTCGCTGTCAAAGTCGTCGTCCTCAGCGTCAGCGTCAGCGTCATCGAAGTCTGCGTCTATTCTGACACCCGGAGAACCTGAACTGTCCTCAGGAGATTCTCCATTGGTCAAGAGCAGCACTCTCGAGTCTTCGCCTATGAAGTCGTCATCCGCGTCTTCTTGGTTGTACGCAAGTCTGGGACGCTTTCGTGGAGGAGGATTAGTGACAGGTCGGTCGTTCGGAGTTCTTAGGAGGCGGCGTCCAAAGGGGATACCATCGATGAGGTGTCTGCCGTCACTAGATATCTGATGGCGGCCGCTGATTCGACGTCGTCGGTTATCGTCTCTTACGAGTGCTCGAATGAAAACTCGGTCGTCGGGTTTGAGGACGGATCGCACTGTCTGAAAGTGTAGACACTCGAAGCTCGTACCATCGCTGTCGTGCAGTTCGACAACGTAATTTTCTAGTCCTCTTTGGCCGATCTCCAATGGTAGGATCTCGTTTACTTTCTCGAGGAGCTTGGAAATTGTCGGGTCAGTCTCGAGTGACACATTCCAGACGAGTCGCTCTTCTGGGAATCCATCCCTTCGCACGACGAGGCGCAGTCGCATGTCTTTGTCGGCCATGGCCACGTGGGAAGCTCGACAAGGCGTGAATATATGGGATTAATCGGAGGTTACGCGCGGTCCCCTAAAATAGCGTAATGCTAATCATGGGAATCCAAGATCTCATAAAAACAATGCCACTCTTTGTACAATTGCGGAAGAATACTTATGGGGTTATAGAAGAAGAGTTTAGACGTTGACGCGAAGAGAAATGCAAAATTGGTTACTTGGAAATTCACGATCCAAATCTCGAAAACGCGTTAAGGAAAGGCTTGGCAAAATTATGGAGGTGTAGATTAACTGTGGGCCGCCTGGTTGAGGCCTTGAAGCTAGCACCCGTAGGCTGCATGAAGGCAACGCGGGGCTGGCGGGGCTGTGGACAGGTAGGCGGGGTCATAGTCCATACTCACATTTCTAGGGATGGGAAACATTCATCTCGCAAAATGTAGACAAACGCAAATATACAAGACAGAATTGTAAGAGCGCTAACAGGACAGACGGAGTGATCCCATATCTTCATATAGATTTCTATCTAGTGCTTTGGTCATCTTAACCAAGTAAGTTTAGTCTTGTAGCTCTACACGCTGTGATGCCGATGCGTGGTGCAGTATATACCAGAATTTTTTTTTTTCAAGGTATGATCGTTGGAAATGAAGAAACGCCGTCCTCGTTCAAGAAGAGCACCCATATAGGTAGTATATAATACAATTGTATATGTGCATATCATTGTAGACCGCCCATGTCTAACATATGTCCCATCTTCTCGATCTGTAGGCAGTTAGCGACTAGCCACGTCTGCGAGTAATACTCGAGATATGACAAGATACGTGACTTACTTTTGTCTTCAAGTATCCCTCCACCTCTCGACTCCGGAATCCCCCCTTGCCCTTCCAGCTCAGCGGCACCATCGCCACACGCTCTGTCACTCTAACTTCCCTATTGGGACCCTCCACTGCTCTGATCTTGTCCGGGTTGTTCGTTAGCAATCTTATCTCTTCCTGCCCTAGGTCAAGCAGCATCGCCGTCGCAAGTCCATAGCTTCGCGCATCTGCTGGATGCCTGAGTATTAAGTTTGCCTCGACCGTATCAGACCCCAAGTCCTGCAGGTTATACGCCTTCAGCTTCTCGCCCAGGCCTATGCCACGACCTTCTTGTCGCAAGTATATAACGATGCCTCCGTTGACTGCGCTCGGCAGCGACATCAGTCGCGCCGCCTCGTCCAGCTGCTCGCCGCAATCGCAACGCGCCGACCACGCCGTTTCTCCCGTATAACATTCCGAGTGTATGCGAACAAGCGGCGGTCCGCTCGGGATGGCCGCTTCTTCAAGGTCGTCGGCAGCGGACGACGCGCTGCCGACCATGCCGCTTTTGGTCCTCCCCGGGTAAAGACGGCCAGTGTATGCGCCTCTCACCATGCGATCCATCTCCGTCTCCCCTTCCCTCGGCGCATCGAGCGACTGGCTGCGGATGTGGGGGCCGAAGACAATTGCAAGGTGTTCTTTATTATCGACATTATTAGTGTAGAGGTGCAAGAACATCTCCGTCCCGGCTGTGGTGGGAATGCGCGCGCGCACGATGCATTGCACCTCGGGTAGCGTCTCGAGAAGTTTCGGTCGCTTGGAGCCGCAGCCGCCGGAAGGAATGGAAGAGTCTACGGGGACGCCGCGGGGTTGTTGGTCGGCTGCAGGTGCGGGCGTCGCAGTGCCGGGAGTGGCGGGAGGTGTGAAGGCGGGAGAAAGTAACGATGGTGGCGGTAACGGCGGGTTCGCATCGTCGGTCGAAGCGGAGGTAGAGGTCGGCGTAAGTCTAAGTGAGGAGAGAGATAATTCGTCCCGATCCAACCGATCTAACTTGGTGGCAAGTGCGCCTCCGTGTTCGTGAATGGGTCGCGATCGTGGGGAATAAAATGACGGAAGGTCTACCGAGTCTTCGTGCCCTTTTCGGCCTGTCTTCCCCCTTCCCTCGGGGGACCCTGCGGGAGACGATTTGGCGTCCGGCATACCTTTATGTAAATTAATTAGGCTTTGCTTCTACATGAAGTATGCATTGGAATTGAAAGCAAGAAGAAAAAGCCGCTGACGTGGGATTTGTAAGGCTGTTGAGTAAGTCGACGAAGTTACGTAATTCCGAGGTACCGAGGATTAAAAACCGGAGCTTTAAAAATGACGACTAAAGCCTAGAGCTAGGCGACAAAGGCTTAATAAAAACGACATGAATCGATTATAGATAAATTTCTTATAATTTGGAGCATAATGACGGACATTTTATATCCTTGTGGTCTGCTCTTCATGCTACATGGATTGGCCTACGTCGTTGCCAATGTTGTATTAGTCACGACCATCGCCAATACTGTTCTTTTTCAACGCATTACTACAACTACGTAAAATAGAATCGTCCTTCCCATTTTTGGCAGTCTGGACGAAGTCAATCAAGATGTCACTATCATTATACCCGAATATCATTGCAATAGTAATACTTGCTTTATTTAATAGATACAATTTTCTTATACGCGAGCAGTTAAGATGCCCGACGCTTAGAACCAACCGTGTCCGTACCTATATCTACATCCTCCCAAGAAGATACTAGATCATAGACCATGAGATAGCTATATGTATTTTGTCAATTGTCAAATGATTCTCTGTAAGTGCGTTTCCCATGCTAGGTATGTTTTTATTAATAGTTTAATGTACGTATGTAATCAGAGGTCATCGCCAAAAGGTTCTTGGTAAACAGCAAATGCAAACGACAATCTATCTCCTAACAACAAAATTTGGACAACTACGATGCTGAAGCACATTCACACACAGGAAACACACTTAAGAAATCAAAGCAATCCGTTCTGCCATGAATATAAATTTCGCCTTCACCCCAAAGACTTGCATCTTCCCTCCATATTTCGTCTTAGTTACAGTACGGAAGGCTTCTGGCAACATTCCCAACATACAACCTCACCCTATTCTGCCAGTGAGTACTTCATATCTGAAGCTCATGAACCATGTTGCCTCCAAATTTAGTCAGTACTTACCAAGGCTACAAGTATGACACTAATTCCATTGCTGCTTGGCTTGCTTCGACTGCAAAATCATGCGGCTACACATCCGATGCCGTGACTGCTGGTCCTGCCACCGACGCCGTGACTGCTGGTCCTCCCAAACCCGGCACTTCGACACGACTTAAGGGCAAGGCGAGAGCTGAGGCGAAGAAGAAGGAAGCTGAGGAGAAGGAAAAGGATGCTGCGGCAAAATCAGCGCCGGGCGCCAAGTACACCATCAAAATCCAGGATTTCGTGCCGATGGCTGAGTTCATAGCCTCCCAGCGCAAAATATCCGTGCCAGCCTCACTCATCACAACCCTGCAACGAGTCATCAACGTTCGTAAAGGATTTGGCGGTAGGCTTACCAAAAGCGGAGCTGTCAGGGACGAAATGGAGGACCAGAAACACGGATATTTTGTGGAAATCCTTGGCAAGGTCCGCGAGATCTTACTGCCGCGAGCGAAGACACCAGCTGCTGCTTCGGCCCCTCGGGATGCTGATGCTGATAAGAAGGCAGAAGCTACTGGCAGTGATGGGCTGATCAATCAGTTCGCCGCCTTGAAGATGTACGAACCTTCAGACGACTTCACGAATGCACCCGACATCGAGAGACCACAACCGTCGGGAGCCACCAATGTAGCGTATGAAGCAGAGTCGCTTGGTACCTTCGAAGATGCTATTATCGCCATGGGATTGTTGAACATCGATCTCAGAAGGATCAGATCCCGTATTCGGTGGATCTGGTCTACTTGGAGAGACAGGTCCCTCGACCTTGCAGCGGCCGCTATCGCTACCAATACCGCCATCGATCTGGCAAGAAATCTCAGTAAGTCAAGTCAAGAAATCAAACCTTCAGCTATCACTTTGATAGATATGGCGCCTCCAATCAACGCACATCCACTCGAGCACTTTAGATGAATATAGCTATACTTTCTCCACGTTTAGATTACATTCTTCGTACACCCGAATCATCTTACATAACGTGTTTACTAACATAGCGAATAGTTGACGATGCGATGCCGCTGATTGACAGTGGTGGCGGGTTAGATGAAATCTTGTCTGCGTTTTTAGTACTCTTGGCAGATCATTTGGGATATGAAACTCCTGTGCCATTCAATGCGGCTAAGCTCGCTTGCGAGGCCTTTGATATTGGCGATCAAACATATTTCTTGACGTTCCTCGCTTTGCAAGAGTTGCGTTCGGTAGTAAAGGCCGGCGTTATCCCTATATATAGGGAGGGGTCTTTTGGCTACTATGATCCTCAAAGCGATCGAACATCCAAATCGGGAGAAAAGAAATTTGAGGAGGACAAGGTTCTACTCATGAAATTTTCATTGGAACTCATAACAGTTGAACGCGGAATTCCAGATTATCCCATTACGGACGAATTCTTACGCGGAGTTAAGAAGCTTGCCGAAACGAAGCAGGTCTCATTCTCTCTTGTCTTTGCCGCCCAAATTTTCCTTGACATCCACCATATCCTTCGCCCGACCGTCAATCAAGGGTTTGATATCCTCGAGAAGAATCTACTCTTCTTCGAAACGGAAATGGCCGAGCTTCTCAAGTACCACCAAGACATAAAATCAGTTAAGTTGTCTGCCAACCACGACACGATAATAACACGTTTTAAGGCCAATCTACGTTGGGTGCTGGATGATGCCGTTTATGATGTAAAGCGCAAAGTATGCCAAAGAATGCATCAAATCCTTCCAAGCTCCGTGGAGCGTAATCGCATACTGAAGATGTCACCGGTCCTTAGTGGCTTGATGCTCTATTCTTTCCGCGTCCAGATTTGGAGTCTTGGAATCGAGCTTGCCAATGAATGGGGTTCTATCACGTATTCACTCCATCTATACAACGCTTTGCAAGCCGAAGGGCTCGATCCTGGACCTTGGCCAGATATGGATGTTGTCCGAACGATATTAGGTGATTCGAACTTCTTCGTTGGAGATCCACCTAAGACTCCGGCCGACTACGCCAAGAAGTTGAGTTTGCAAGCGGGCATGACAGCAGTAGCTTTTACTCAAAATCGTCGCGCGAACATACCTAGGCTGACTTCTCAAGCCGGTCCCCGAGTAATCAAAGAGGGCATACATGTCTCTCGTATGTTCATGGACCGGTACGTAGCGAATACCGGCCAGGTCGACTTAACGGCAGAAGATGTTGCCAAAATCATCGAACTAAGTCTATTTGAAATTGAGGGCTCAGAAGAGGACGACGTGTCGATTATCAGTCAGATAGTTGACCCTGAGAAACTGCAACAGAAGAAGAATCGTAGCAAACGCTCACCTAGGACAGCAAAATTGCGCCCAGAACGGCTAATCAGAGGCCTGATGTTTGCGCTTGAGGCGGAATCTCTTGAGCTTGCGTTTCCATATACAGCAATGCACCGCCAAGGCTTGTCGCTTCTGCGGGCTGTTCGGGAGCACTGTGATTCTCTTCTTCAGAAAACGTTTGCTCCAGCTATCATAACGCAAGGAAGCGCATTATGGTACGTAGTCACCTGGATCTTCGCGAATGCTCAAACTACGAAGGATTCCAAGCTGCTCTTGGAGGCAGGTGTTGCTGTACGCGAATTCTTGCGCTCCGAAGGCGGCTGGGTGCTGGGCTTGCTAAAGGGCATCGATAAAGAGTGTAATATAAAGTAGGAAACGCAGGAGATATGCCTAGCTTAGCATAGGTCGCGAGATATTTTTCCGTAGATACCCACAATGCGACGCAATGATTTCTACAGTATACCAAGATGGCTGCTCTGGCCACACGAATTAGTGGTGTCTGAGGATCCCTAGATAGTAGCTATTTGCTGCCGCCACGCAGGCACTCCAATACTTCATATCACCTTATATTTTGATATGGCCACCGTTGTTTTCATTTTTGCTGTAAGTATGGACGTCAAGTATCACTTACCCACTTTCGATTCCTTATACCCTTTGACACACTATATTGACTGTAGAATACCATCCGTATCACCAGGTGGAATAATTAGAAGCGTGACACATAGGCTGTAGGACTCTGAGTTAGATATCAATGTATCTTCTATTACATTAACACTGATCTTTTCTATATCCCATTTATTTAAGCTCTCTAGACACCCCACTCAGTTCTTCCAGTCGCCAGGACGTCCCGTGTAGAACGTCGAGTAGCTATTGGTGTGGGTGGCGCTGGCCGTACCATTGCTCTTGTACGTGGCGGTCACCTTCTCGGCGCCGTCCGCGACGACTAGGTCGCCTAGCACGCGTCGGAAGAGCTCGAGCGCGGCCTTGGGCTGATAGTAAGGAACTTCATGGCCCGAATCGTAGACGCGCGTAAAGCTAAAGTTGCCATACTGCCGGCTCTCGCCGTACTCGACGTCGTCGACCACGAACGGCGCGTACCCCGCGCTCGCGAACTCGGCGCTGTGCGTGTAGTTGACTTGTAGCGAGACGGCTTCGCCGCCCATCCAGTTGCAGATGTAGTCCTATAATTTCGTTAATATTGCCATCCTGAAGCCATGTACTTCAGATGAGACGCGTAGAATAGTCAACTTACAGCATCACCATAGATCATCGCGATGCGGACTCCGTAACCCAAAAGGCCTTCGAGATCCTCCAGCAGATTGGGGTACACGAAATCGCCGGTGTAGTCGAATCCGATCCAGATATCCTCAGAGCTCGTAGACGTGTAGTTGATGTCGACGCCGATGGCGTTCTGCACCTTGGCGGTGTTCAGGTAGTCGACCCAATATCCAGGCGGGATGTTGGCATCGGATTCTGCGCGAATGTCATAGGGATTCCGTCCGCTCACGACGCTGTTCGATGTTAATATTGTTACCCCAATAATTCGACGTATTCAAATTTGGAAAGTGAGGTATCGATAATAGCGACTACCACAAGCCACTTTCGCGGGATGTTGGGGTTATACTCACTAATAAGGCGATTCGACAAGCCCACGGCAGATAGCCGTGGCCTGCGCGCACACGGACTTGCCATCTGGAGTGGAGCGGTCTTGCGCGATACACGCGTCGATAGAATCCCTGCACCCTCCGGGGAAGTAGTAGTTCGTCTTCATGTAATTGTACATGGTTTCGTTAACCGCTTCAATCCCGTACGTGTTCTTGTAAGCGTGTTCGGGGTAGTAAGGAGCTTGGATGCGCTCAGATATTATGCCGTTGATAACACCCAACGTGTGCATCTCAAGCGCGACACCGGAGATGTTCCCACTCTTGATCAGCTCATTTTGGTCGTAGAAGTATTTGAAGAACGCTGGGCCGTAGTCTATATATGATATGTCAGTAAGCTGATACCACGTGCTCTAGAATCTATCCAGCCACAGCTAAAATTTGGAATAAATGGATCATTTTACGTACTGCACAAAAGTTAGCAAAGCTGAGTCAGGTAAGATGCAAGATTCTCTGTACATACCGGCCTCCATAACTCTCTGTCCAGAGGTTGAAGCTGCGCGAGGCAACTGTCTCATCGAGAACAGGAAGATTCTCGATGAATGCTTGCAAGACCTCCCAGGTACCTACCGCAGCCAAGTCTGTGGTGTCAAACCGGTACGGATCAACCTCGCTATAACGACCATCAGGATTAGAGGAGTTGACAGGGAGTCCCGTGCTTTGGTTGACATAGCCCACGACAGTGTCGGCGTATGAGAATCCAACTCCAATGGGCTGCGAGAGGAACAGAAGGTTGCTGACTTCGTTCCAGGCGTAGGGGTTCACAACAGAGGTGCCGTTATGCGTAACATTGCATGGTCCAAGTTCTGTTTGAAGCGTTTAGTGTTTATTTTAACAGAATCGTAGATATCATGAAAAGAAATAAGGGGTAAAAAGGGGTAGTGAGATTAGCGCACTAGCCACCCAAGTAATGCCAATGGGCTCCACTTTAAAAATAAAAAGCAATGCTTTCCGCGACACCAAAAAATTGTAATACCTTCAAACAGCCCTATCAAAGAATCGCTACCCGGTCCACCATTGAGCCACAAAGTAATTGGAGCTTCATTGGGATTGTGTCTGGCTTCGAAGAACCAGAAGAACATATGGAAGTCATCTGCGAGGTCGACGTATCCCGAGTACGAGTTAACACCTGGTGTTGTCTCGCACACTCCCTCGAGCTCGGGCTCCTTGTAACGTATTGTGGCGCCTCCCGGTGACGTTATGGTCTTGACATCCGTGGGTTCGGCAGGAACCTGCTTCTTGATCAATTTCTCAATATGTTCCGGCAGAGACCCCGCATCGGCGAGGCAAGCATAGAGAGAAAAAAGCTGCAGGGCTGCCGAGGCAGTCCTTCTCCCGAGTCCGTACATGGTGTTTGTTTGAGAGACAACCACGTTACGGCTGCATTCACCACGATAACTCTTGACGGAGGGGGCGAGGGTGAAGAAGGGAGAGAGGGGGGTCGCATACCTCGCCGGTCGAGCTCAGTGACTCTTATAAATCCATTTTATTCGAAGGGCAGATAGGGATCGACTCTGCACCCGAATCTCACACCGCGCGCACGACTCTGCATGGAAGCTCCTGCGAGGTGATTTCCGCGCCCCCCTGCAACATTCTCTGCAACGCTCCCCACTCTTCGCGTGGGCGCCGAGCAGGACATCAATCCATTGAGTGACGTGCTTGAATATTCATAAGGCTCTGTTCGACCTCGATAACAGCGTCGTAAACCATTTGCCGAGTGGAAACAAAGGACACCCTTCCGGCTCGATGTAACTTTGGGCTTGTAAACATATCAAAACGCCGTGAGTATCCGTGTCTCGCTTGCTTTTTCGTTTGCGGGCGCCTGTGGTATCGGGTGGGCTTCCGAGTACCAAATTCGCGGGGTAATGCTGCAGCAGATCGTCATCACCGCCATCAGCTCGCTAGCTCTAGACCAGGTAATCCGTCAGCTCGGGTTGCATTCATGCACGATTTAGGATATCTACTACTTTTCAAGTAAATGTTGCGATGCCGTTATCTATCGACCAGGTCCAGGGGCTGTAAATGAGATGTTTACATTCCTAGGGCCTTTAGGTAATCCCCAAAAATCTCCAAATTCCCGTTCCTGTATGCGCAAGGCATAACCAAGAAAGAAAACAGACTAAGAAAAGCTTGTTTTAATCTTAAATATTCATCATCCCTGATATGATATCAGAATATCTTATACTAAAGATTTTCTATGCGACTCACCATCTAGCTTTTGCTGTTTTCAAAAAACCACGAAAAATGACCAAAGCCGGCTCGCGTCAGCGGGGTACATTCCAGCCCTGTCGGCCCTATGAGTTCATCCCTTATTCCTTTATAGGTAGGTGGATAACTCGTCGAAAATGATAGAATGCTATGACCTTGACTCTTCCCTGAAGAACTAGGCAGCGGTCGGCATTAAATGAACTTTCAGCCTTTCTCGTATCACCGTCAGCATGCCTATCCTCATTGTCATAGCGCGTGGTCATAGCGGGACCATGTCCGAACTCCGATGTAACCACCCGGGTAGGTGCTCCGGTCATTTGCCTGATCGGGGACCAGCTGCCTTATTCCCTATGTCGACAGCTTAGCTAAGCTCGAGGAAGAGACTCGAATGCTTTTCGCGATCAACCTTGAGCATGGGTATGCTGGGATAGGCAAATTGCGCGGCTGATGTTGGTCGATAATTGGAATGCGATATATCAATGCCGATCTAGATTATGGCGCCGACTACCCAGAAGACTCCCAGTGCAACTTCTCCAAGAGACCTGGGGCATAAATGCGCGTGAAGCTGACAAGGCCTAAAAGTCTGGCACGTCGAATGAAGATGATGGCTCAAGAGTACTCAGCTTGCATTTCAATTAATAATAGGTCATTGAGTGAGTTCCACCTCCTAGTCTTTTATAATCCTGCGTCATGAATACTCGCGAATCCTCACTCAGTTTCCGCACCCAGTAGCACGCATATCTAGCTGGTTGTCGATTCTAGAAACGCGTCTACTCCGTGCCTCGGATATCCTCTGTTCGCCGATCTAGAACCGGTGCCAGACGCCACCAGCCGATCAGGACCAAGCCCGTGACCTGGGACAATCCGAGCCAGCCTACTGAACGTGGAAAGCACGGGGGGCCTCGGTCGTGGAGCCATACTGTGCCTCGAAGCTGTAATAATAGTCCTCTCCTGTGCGACCATCGACAGGTGTGATATGCCAGGTAAAGCTGCTATCGGAGAAGGGGACAGCTTCTATTGAGGATAGTTAGCAACGTATAGCATATTCAAAAAACTGGTAAGAACGAGCTTAGCACGAACGGTCAAGAACAACGTTGATGGTTTTGAAATCGTATATCGGGAATTGGCCCTGGTTAGGGTTTGTGAGAATGGGGTCCTTCAGGAACGTGCTTATTATCAGTTGAAACGTGTCCGTCCTGGCCTCGGGCGTCCATTCCAGCACGAAGTCAGTGCCGGCCTTGTAGTAACCGTCCACCGGTATGTCGTTCAAGAAGTTGATGGCTTGCGCTGCTCCGGCGAGGAGGGCGGGGATCGCGAAGAACTTCATCGTGGATTTGGTAAGTTACCGTTCTTGCTGGTACCTAGAGAATGAAAGCTGCCTGCTAATTCATGGTAGAAAAGGAGAAGACCGGACGCTTTAAGTATTGCGCCAGATGCAGCCGCTCTTCAGACATTTTCCACGGCTGGAAGGGATACAGTAAGCGGCTACATCAAATGCAGCCGCGTCGGTTGGGATTCTTCACAGAATGTGTTATAGGTTTACATTGAGTGTTCTTCTAAAGGCAGGTCGACCTGTCTCACGCTGTGCATATTTAATCCGCGGAGCTTCTATTATTACATCGAGCCCTTCGGACCATTCGGCTGACGTCTTGGCGTCGCCGTCTTTCTCGGACAGGGTTAATGAGGTATCACGCAATGTCTGATACCACCGTCTCGCAAGCAGCTAAGCATCTGTCAAATCGCGGGAACGTCAAATGAAACTCTGTGGGATACGCGCTGCATGTGGAACGATCCTGGGGCAGACCCGAAGCTGCTGATGCAGGTAGCTAGTGAATTTGCGAGTTACACGCAAGACACGATCAATACAAGATATCGTTACCCGGACGATTGATATAAAGTGTCAAACACGGGTCGTCCCGCGATGTACGACTGGGATTTAGATCTGGTTGAATGATTGAGTGATTGAAGGATTCGGGCCGAGCCAGTCGGGCCAGCATCGGGAGCTGCCAGATCGAGGCTATCTCGAGCCACGAGCACTGCGAGGGGCGGCCAATCTCAAAGTTTACCAGTGCCTGTTATTATTTGGCACCGATGGCTCGCATTAAATAGCAGGGCTTCAGCGCTTACTATTCCCTCGGCTTGGTCACACATGGTAGGTAGGCAAACATGCCGACCTAGAGTTTTTGGTTGCCGGCAGGGTACGGAAAAGTGCCGGGCAATAGTGGAACAGTAATATATTCATTGGAGATGGTCACCGGTGAATCGGAGCCCGCTACGAACCCCAAGGGGTCATGCCACGTGATTCAAGGAGATGTATACTTGTATCGATCAGGCCTAGCTTACCATACTTGAGCAACCTAACATCAACCGCGAATGCGACGGTGATGACCTACCTAAGTTATACGAACGAAATGTCTATCTGTAGCCAATGTCGAAAGGCTGTTTCCTGGGCATCTCTTCATAAGGAAGATAGACTCTTGTCTGACTTAACATGGCGTCGGCCTTCGAGACTTGGCGATAGCCAGACGATTGAGCATCATGTCGACTGTGCGACCTTATTCGCATCTGCGTCTAGTTGTCATATATGCGAGTTTTTATCCTCGTTCATTCCCAGCACAGAACCAGAATGCGGCGACTTTTTAGCTTCTTATGACTATTATTCCGTGAAGCTTGTCGAAACTAGAACCCAACGGTCGCTCGCCACGTGCCTGCAACTGGAATTATGGGAGCCCGACAGCTCGGGCTACACGAGTTGGTTGAATACTAGATTTTCGCGGGTGAGAAGCCCGATTATTGGCGTCTGTCAGAAATCCAGTCAGTGCGAATACAATCATTTATGTTCAATTGAGTTGCTGCCATCGAGGCCATACTTGAATTGCAAATGGCGTAGTTGGCTAATAATCCAGGCAACTTAAGTGAGCGCGCTATCTGGAGTAGCCAGGCTTTAACTTTAACGGAAAGGGTCCAAATAATCAACCATTGGCTTAAAAATTGCATAGAGAACCATTCGATATGCGCCCAGCATAATCAGAAGACGAGGCCGACGAGGCTCCTTGATATTGGGAATGAGAATGACACCTCTATTAAGCTAGTATACTCAAGCGACATCAACTCGGATCACGTCCAGTACATTGCCCTCAGCCACTGTTGGGGCTCATCGGCTACCCCTATTCAGCGGACCACGAAAGAAAATCACGAAGATCATCTTAATAACATCCTGGTGACAGAGCTACCTCCGACATTCAAGGATGCCATCACAGTATCTCGAGCCCTACGTGTTCGTTATCTCTGGATTGACTCGCTCTGCATCATTCAGGACGATGAAGTCGACTGGGCTAACGAGGCTGGTAAGATGGCTCATGTCTACGAGGGGAGCTATTTCACCATTGCCGCCACTTCCTCAATGGATAGTCAAGGGGGGCTTTTTCTTGATTCTGCAATACCAGCACATGCCATCTTGGAGCAAAACGCACCATTTAATGAATTAGAGCCGCTATGTTTCGTTAGGTATCCGCTTGCTACGATCGGGAACATCTGGGACGCCCCATTGAGTAAGAGAGCGTGGGTTGTGCAAGAGCAGATCTTGTCCCCGCGCCTTGTGCACTTCGCTAGGGACCAACTATGGTACCAATGCCGATTCGGTATAGAGTCAGAGGACGGAACAATCAATGTACCTGGATTTCCAAGCTTCAAAGCAGATACGCTGGCAGACTCTGGGCCCTCGGACTCCATGGCGACTCGGGATCTTAGCACACCACTCCAATCTGTCAATACTTGGTGGTCGTGGGTGACAGAGTACTCCTCCCGTTCGTTGACCTTTCACAAGGATAGAATCGCTGCCGTTGCTGGTATTACCAGTCACTATGCAGAGAGAACAGGAGATAGCCCATTGTTGGGGCTATGGAAAGAGAGCCTATGGTTTGACCTTGGCTGGTACGTTGACTATGATATTGGCCCAAGTATTGCGGACAGCCGCATAGCCGCCAAGTATGAACACCCCCGTCAGTTACTCAATGGCTTCAACTAACATAGTCCAACGGACATTAGCATACCTAAGTGGTCCTGGCTGTCGATACAGCCTTCATATAAGCTAGTGCCTACGACGAAACTTGACCAGCAGAAATGGACTGAAGCTACGAGCAAGGTCAAGATCCAGGAATCTCACATCACATGGGAAGGGCTCCCACATACCTCGAGCATATCGACGGCTACCTTAATCCTTTTCGGCCTTCTAGAGCCATTGAATTTCACCCTGCCTCCTCCTAGGGGAAAACTCAAAATGCGGCTTGACTTCGAGGCTCCTTGGGATGCATTTCTTGATTTCACTATCTTCCTCGACTGTGCAATAGAATCAGATGATAGCCGAGGTTTCTGCGCCCTGCTCCTCTTCTCGACTTCGATCTATGAGTATATCCTACTGCTTCGAAGTCCAGACAAGGCGGACGGTGGATACCAGCGCCTTGGTGCGGGAAGAACTCATCGGCCTAGAGGCCGCTCCGGTCTCTTTAAGGATTCAACATGGACACAAGTCACCCTCATTTAGAGAAGAGTTAGTTTGAACAACGAGAAGAGATCACGATGAAGACATAGTTGGCACAGAATGTGAGATCAATTGCCAGGTGTGAGATGACCTCCGCCTAAGCTACCCCTGAGTGCTGCGTCCTAATGTGGCGTCTGTAGTTGTCCTCCCTTGAAGTTCCCTTCGTCCTACACTTGGACTTGCAGCCCTCATAAGGGCAATAATACATCTTTGGGCTCTCGACTACCTCTTGATGCTTCTCCCGGCAGTGGCGCTCAACGTCCCTTTTGAACTGGAAGCGCTTGTCGCACATGTCAACCGGACATCCAAATGGCCGTTGGTGCTTCTTGCGGTGCTTGCTTTTGGACGTTAGTGTCATAGGTGACATGACATTAAAGGGAAGAAAGAGGTACTTTAGAAGATGCTTCTTGTCAAATGACTTTAAACACTCGTCGCATTGGTGGACGCTACCAGCCGGGAGAGTAGTAGAAGCTGAAGGATTTGATGTGTGACTTGGCGGATCTGGGTCCTGGCGATGAACACTCCTATGCCCTTGTTGCTGTGATAAGGAGTGTGTGTGGACGTCAACGTCGGTGTAAGATGCTGTCTCTGGTAGCCAATCTTGCTCCGGTAAAGTTCCATCCTGTCCGGCGGGCGGAACAGCGGCTGCACTGGACGGCTGGGGCCAGTCGTATCCAGGTAACGGGCCTTCTTGACCCGACTGAACCCAAGAAGGATCAACATAAGGCAGGTGATAGTAATCGCAAGGTGGGTTAGTAGGTAATGAGTTCCGACTGGAAATTGAAGTGAGCTTCCGATGAGATAGGGAAGAAGCGAACCACCCGACAGGAGAAGGATAGATACAGGACGGAGCAAGGAATGGCCGATGAAACTAAAAAGAAGATATAACAGTTGGATGGATCCCCGAAACGAAGGTAAATGAACACAGGAGAAAATGAGAGGATGCGGTAAGGGCTCCAGAGCCAACCGTGAGAAAGAGAAAGAAAGAAGGAAATCACTCCTGGAGGAAGAAGGTGGATATATGTACTTGGCCGTTCTGTCCGGCACCCACACACAATAATAAATACCTGCTAAGCACCTACAAAGGCGTTTTCAACACATGTAGACAGCTAGCACTCCTTTCAGGGGCTTAAATGTTTATCATTGGTCAACGCGGATGGCATGCCTCAAATTTGTGTAACGCCATATGCAACCACTGCCGTAAGTGGCAGATGTACAGCGTATGAGATCAGAACAAACTAAGGGCCAGTGCAGATAAGCTCGCGCATACTATCCACAATACCCGCGAAGCTGTCTTGGGGAGCTGGAGAACATTATTGTATAAAGAGACTTGGAAATTCCCACCAAACCGAGACTCTAGCAAGCTTCATCAGTACCGCATATTCTATTAAAACCCGTCCACACATACACACACACACATTCCACCTAAGATGTCTTCTCTCTTCTGTTGTGGCTCTGTTCGGCCATATAAGCCAGGCCACCTCAACCATGAAGCCAAGTTCGACACCTTCATGAGCTGGGCCGGGTTTCCCAAAGAATCATCACTTGCTGCCACTAGTAGCGGGGATGGCCAGAATGGCAAGACTGACCTCACCGCTCTCAAGCCGAAGTATGTTGTGCAGCTTGTCCGCCAAGTCAACTACGGACCGCTTGAATCCACTCGGTACTTTGCCCACGTGGAAGGTCAAGACGAGGCCTTCGTCGAAGTCACCGAGAGCGACTTGATCGAAGCCAATTTCCAGAAGCTCAACTCGTAAGTTTGACAACTTGAAGACACCTGCCAACTAGGTACTAATAACGAGAGGACATCAGTTACAAGAACTTCAAATGCGCGACCCACGACAAGTTCTTTGAACTCAACCTTTATCAAAAAGACCCTATCAATAAACATCATTGGCACCGCAACATTGCCCGCCCCGCAGAATCGATCGATCTATGAGTTCGGGCTTCGCAGTGGATGGCGTAGTCTTATCCATGAAACAGTCCTTGGCTGACCGACGGTGTTATTCGATCTCATCTTTGATACGAGGAATATGTCAGCTAGTTTAGTATTCAATAACGATGCTGGCCATTCTCTATGATACGTACATGGTGACATTTGAACGATTTCGAAGCCGTGAAAGAACTGAAGTATCTGTCCCACTAGAGATCCATCCTCGCCCCAACTAGGTATACTACCAATCCAAGCCAGGCTCCCGCCACCAGCGGAACTTGTGATGCACTACATGCGGCACGGTCTTCTCCAGTTGGCTCATCCACCTGCTAGATATATCTCCGTAAACATGGATATGGCGAAGCTCCTTCAGCTCCGCCAGCATCGCGCAGAACTCCTCCTCCTTCTTGACATTCGCACGCTCCTTCCACCCAGCCTCAGCGACGTTCCTAGGCGCCCAATCAATAACAAGCGTATTCAGATGGGGAGCGCGCTCGGCAACAGCCCCGAAGAACGACAGCCAGCTGTTCCACTTGGGGTACTCGGCGGTCAGCACGAGCCAGAGCTTGCGCAGGCGCTCGAAGCGCAGGGTGCCGTGGACGGCGAAGCCGATGCGGCGGTCGGCCCAGCCGTG
>JAOXNQ010003250.1:0-36510 GCA_028571165.1 Hypoxylon perforatum
TCTCTCGAGAGCGGGCACGCGGCTGGGTTCGTGCACGGCGTCGCGGCGCACGAGACGCAGAGGCCTGTGGCACCCGGGTGCGAGGAGGCGCTGCGGGAGGTGAGCGGGAAGTACGACCCCGATGAGGTGTTTCAGTATGGGGTGCCGGGGGTCTTTAAGCTGTGGGACGATGAGTGAAAACTGCACACTGTTAAAGTATCGCTGCGAAGATACTGGAATAAAATATAAATTAAAGTTGCTAATTGAAAATACTTTACCAAATTGCATACCGGTTAAGCGGCCCAGACCAGTACGATAGCTCGATGCACCTAAGTCATAGACGTCTGCCTGTGTAAGCAAAGCAACTTTCCATCAAATTTGATAGAGCCAATATGCCATGTCACCAGAAGCTACCTGTTAAGAACCAAAAAAGTTGAGATCTCCCAAGTCTCCGCATAGCGCTTGGAACTCTATCTCCTCGCCCGCTCCGACGGGTATGAGCTCCGGGGCAAGCGCCATGATGGCTGACCAAAGTGTGTTCGAAAAGAGAGCGAAGAAACTAAGATTTTATACAAGCCTAAACTTCTCCAGTTTCACCCCTCTCGCTGTCAAGGCCTCTGGTGTCAATCTAGGATCCCAATTAACCACTTCACCCGTTTCTGTATTGCGGAATCGAACAAAGTTCACGGGGTCGTCTCGTGTCCTCTCCTGCGGTAATCTCTCCCACCCTTTTGGAACAGGCCCAAGCCTCGGATCATCTCTTTGTCTTTCTCCCGTGATATTGTTCTTGAACCATTCTATACTGTAACCGTATTTATCCATGATATAACTCATCGAGAATGTAGAAGGTATAGGCCCGAGCAAGAGTTCGGCGTGCATTGTGCCGGGCACGAAGGCCTCGCTCACAATTTCGAAATCATCGTCAACGGAGTTAAGAGCTCGGCGAAGTACGAGGGGCATATAACAGCCGAGGATATTAACCACGATATCACCTAGTAAAATCAGCTTTTGATGATCACTCACTTTGATGGGCAAATCTTTACCTTCTTGAGCGGAGGGGTTGACAAGACCAACATAACCACCCTCCATAACCGCTACAGACTTGATCAAAATAATGCTTAAGATGCTAGGGGTCGCTATGAGCCTCTGAGGTAACCTAGCTTTCTCCTCGGTAACTTGATCTCCAAATATACAATCCATAAATTCCTCCTTCCATTGCTCGGGCGTCGGATACCACGAAGTTGGGAAATATTCTTTGTTTCTTTCACACGTGAGGCACAAAATAAAGCAATCTAGCATCGACTCCCGATTCTCCCTCGTTCTTACTTGCAGCCATAACCGCCGGATTGATTTCGCTGTCGTTGCCGATTCCAAGCCTGCAAGCTTCTCGATTCGAACGATTTTTGACACTTGAAGGCCAGTGACGATCATAACACCAGGACTTTCGAATTGTACACAGGCTCTGGAGCAGCCGCTTGCTGACCCCCAAAAGGGTATTTTATTATCTCGCTCACGAGACCAGTCGGGCAGCCATGAGGGAAGCTTCTTCCCTGGGTATGCACCCGTGTAAAGGAGGATATCCAATTGGCAACTGTGATCCAGCAGGTTATAAAAGGTCTTTCGGTACACGTCAACCACTGGTAGCGAATAGTCGACTTGAACACGAGCCTTAAAACCGGGAGGAGTTATGCTCAGTACACCGTAGACTTTATCGCGCAAGTCGGAGCATTCCCGGGCAGACGCGATTCGGAGGAGTGCAACTGGCTGGTACTCGGAAACATCTCTCATTGTTTCCTTTACTGCGAGTAAAGTATAGTTTAATGCCGGGGAAGGTGTGGTTTTGTGACCCATAATGTCAACAGCTTCGCGAAAATTGTTCCACGAGATTTTGTCATGGCCACACTGAAATATGGAGTGCCGGTTACCGAGGAGGGCTTCTTGAATCACCCAGAGACGGCTGAACCATGGCCGCTTGAGGATTGCGTCGAGGGCTGCGAAGGCCTCGTCATCCCAAGCCAACTCCAATGCCCTAGGATATCTCGGCCAGCTCTTCCAACCGTCCTCATCAAAATTAAGAGAGCCAGGCCAAGGTAGTAGCCACCCGCTCTTCGTATTTGCAACCTTTTTCCCGATTTCTTCTAGTCGGGCGAGCGCGAGCGAGCTGCGGTCTGCTGAAGGCCCAAGCCAGAGAATGACCCGGCCTGCGAGCTTATAGATGAGGCTCATGCGCGGGACTTGTGCGTTTCTCTCGGGTATGCAGGTCTGGTCAATACACACAGCGTCGACCCAAAGGACCCTAGAAGAATTTGGGTTTCGCAGGTGCCGCAGAGCCGTGCCGAGACTTCGAGTGATGGATACGGAAACCCCAGTTTCTGATCCGTCTTGCCGTAGTTCAAGCGAATCGGGGTCTTCCTTCGAACCCCAAACATACGATAGTGCCTCGAATTGCGGCTTAAAGTCTGTGGGAGTATCATCCGTGAACCCTTCGTAGAGAATTGCATCAACGGTCGGGTCCGGATGATTCCAGAAGGTTTGCTCCGTTTCTGCGATCCAAAATATGTAACGGCCCTCAAGCGTTTCCCCGGCCATCCATCCCGGAGGTAAGGTCTCCTCGAGTGCTTTGAGACTCAGCCGTAGAGTCTTTCGTTCCACTGGGGGTTTAAGAGGTACGTGCGAAATTATACCAATGAGTGGGGCGTCATGAGAGCCAGGCAAGAGCGTGAGGAGTCGGATCTCTTCTTCTGCAACGTTCAGCCTTGTATACTGATAATGAGTCATACTGACGGCTAACTTGGCATAATACCGGCAATGATCAAATCATTAAAAGAGAAATGATATGAGGAGATGCAAAACCATCACCAGCATGTAAAGGGAAAGTTTTGTTATCTTATATTTTTGATCCTGGGCTGACTTTAAGAATGTGATAGGCTATTCACTTTGTAGTAAGGCAGACGATGGTTGCAATCAGCCTTGTTGAGCAAGTAGGCAACGAGGCAACCGTCGCTAATGTATATTGATTCGGGCTTCGCGAGCATGATTCGTCCCTGAATAGGTAAAAGTTGGTTGATGTTGTAGGAGGTAAAAGCTAGGTAGACGGTGTACCTAATTGAGGTAACCGCAATCACACCACCACTCCCACTTGAAAATGATTGGTGATTGAAACCCGATACTTGCATATGCAATGCAACCCATGGCAAGGTTCAAGGTTCGTCAGCAGCCACACCCCTTTTCGTGTCAGCATCTGGAGACCACATCGCCCGGCTCTGGTGAAGCAGACAGATAAGCACACTATCAGGAAAAAGGTGTGCTCTCTCCAAGTACTTTCCTCCTGTTTAGCCTACTCAATCCTACGCTAGTATTACATAGTTGCAGTTGCTGTGTAAGGGGAAACGTGAAATAACTTGCATTTCTCAAGCTATTAGTTCACTAGCTGCATAACCCGGCCGCGCAAGCGCGCCCGGGAAAGAAGCTGCGTGAGCACTTTTATCTCGAATATAACTCCTGAAATAGGTAACCCTCCCGGGGGGTAGGTCTGGCTTGCGGCCTACGGCCACTGCGCCAGACACACTGGGAGGATGGTTTTGGTTATATCCAATATCCCTCCCAGGGGGTAGGTCTGGCTTGTGGCCTTCGGCCACGGCGCCAGACGCTCTAGGTGGCTAATTCTCCTACCTGTATACCCTCCTACTTGTATACCCTCTTACCTGTATACCATATACCCTCCTACCTATATACCTTCCTACCTGTATACCCTCTTACCTGTATACCCTCCTACCAGTATAGCTACCTACCTATATCTAGGTGGTTATATTAGAAGCCCTGACTTTTGGCTGGGGCCCGGTCCTTATCCTGATATCCTTACGCCATAACTCCTAGGAAAGTTCCTGGAGGTTTGATTGGCTAGCCATACCTTAGCATATGGACGAAAAATTCTTTATAAAATTAATTACCTTTAGTTAATACTGGTTAAAAAGATTAATAATTAGTATTATTAAATAGAGCTTGTTTGGTCCGTGAAATTGTGGCAGTACTAATGAAATAAAGAGAAGTTGATTGTAATGTGTGATCTTAGGACTTATACCTGCTAGAGAAATATGGACTCTGAGTGCATTGCAGCTGACGTCGACTGGGTATTTATTTACCTGTCAAATGTTTGCCTTGTAGTAGAGCACGTAAGAGCCATTATTTCATCATGTGCTACCGACCTGTATCATCAAACATCAACCTTTCGGTCAAATATCTATGCAGGCATACTGATACGAAACTTCGTAATATGGTCCCCAATGCTTAGGTATTGGTGTGTATGTGTGCAAAGAATTGTTTGGGTTGATCGGGCTGAGCTTGTGTTGAACAAGATCGCTTAAACGGCATTTTATCAATATCTAAAACTAGGTACCTATCTAAGCACTTCATACTTTACTATCAGTCAAGATGTCAACCGATGAGAGCCACAAACTCCAGCTGGATCTAAACGAACACAAGGCGGCGGCTCGGAGGGGTTTTGATGAGGCCTGTTCTATGAATGATGTTGTGTCTATTGAAGAGTTCTTCCGGACGGGTCTCCGAGATGCTCGGGACGCTTCGCATAGGCTGGAAGATCATGCGGACTCCATTGAGGTGAAGCGCTGTCTGCTCCAGCATAGCAAAACGCCGTCGCCGAAGGAGGTCCGGTCTGCTCGTTCACTCGAGGAAATCAAACTCTTCGCTGAGTTTGGATTTGACGTAAAAGCTGAAGGGCACCTTGTATTAGAGTGAGTAAACCAGTGGCTTAAACAATAGTGAAATTAATGAATGATTACGCCTCAGGGACATGGTCGACTCTCGTGAGATACTTGACTGGCTATTAGACCAGGGCGCCGATATCAACAGCACCGACAGCAGTCATAATTATCACGGCAACAGGCTACCAAAGGGCGAATACGACCACTCTCTCAGGGTGCTAAATAAGGTGGCGGCTAGGGGGGACATCGAGACTTTCGATCACCTTGTTTCACGGGGGGCCAACCCTCTGCGAAGTCTCGCTCTACATCACGCATCGTGGTGCCAAGATGCCGAAAAGACGAAAGCAATGATTAGCCACCTGATCAACAAGCATCGTCTCGACGTCAACGCCAGTGGCACGACGCTGGGCCTTCATGAGTTCTACTGGTACATCCGTGGAGATGACGGGTCTGCGCTAAACAGTGCGGTCGCCCACAAGAACATAGCGGCCATCGAAGAGCTCCTCAAGCACGGCGCCAACCCAGAAGGTCGTGACCCTGATGGAAAAGAATCCCGCGAATGTCCCACCTATATATCTATCGGGTATTGTTCAAAGGAACCGTGGCTGCCGGCCCTCAGGCCTCTCCTCAAAGGTGGCGCAAATCCTACTTCCGCATTAAACCACGCCATGCAGCAGAACAACATTGAAGCTGCGAGGATCTGTTTACAGTGCGGGGCCGACCGGTTCGAGCGGAGGAAATAGATCGACTCGAGGTTGAAGAAGAAGAGAGACTGATTGCTGAGGACGGCTTGGGACGGGATGCTATGGAATATGAGGGCATGAAGGACGAAATGAGGAAATTATTAAACGATTGGAAGTGAGTTTTTTTTCTTTTTACCCATCGAGACATTGAAAGGACGACAAGACGCTTACCATATCCTAGGAATGGATTCACCTCTCGACTATGAAGCCCTGAAAGCACCGGAGCATGATGATATTCAGGGCAGCCTAGGTAGGGGGGCAGGGGGTACCTGACAAGTGTAGAATTTAGCTGCGTAAGATGTTCCTAGCGAGGCTAGCCCCCAGGCCCCTAAATCTTAGCTACATCCAAACCCCACTTTTATGTGACAGGTTCCCCACACGTCGCGAACTTCTCCCAACACCAACCGTCTCCTCTTATTTCGAATCTTAACTCTTGCTGTGTCTTTCTGTTCTCCCTTAGCAATTTTCTTTATTCAGCCACAGCGAGCGCGTACGTACTTCTTTTTGATCCAGCGAACTGACCAATTGGTTCACGATGGCCTCCTTCAAGGACTCCCTTCCTCCCGACCTATTCGACCAAACGACGCTCGTGTCCCTCGCGTCGACCGTCGCGATCCTCGCAACCGCCTACGCCCTGTCGCTCTCGGCGCTCGACCGGAACACGCCGGGCAGCCATCGCTTTCTCTTCGTCTGGCACGCCTTCGACGCCCTGATCCACTTCATCCTCGAAGGGAGCTTCCTCTACCACTGCTTTTTCTCGTGGTTCCCCCTGGGCCGCGTGTCCAACCCGCACGCCCTCGCGCCCACCGCGCACAACTTCCTCGGCTATACGAATCGTGCTTATGGCCCACAAGCCGGTGGTGACAACTTCTTCGCTCAGTTATGGATGGTGTACGCGAAGGCTGACCGGCGTTGGGCCGGCGCCGACCTTGTGAGACCTACCTACCCCTCTCCTCCCCTCCCCCACCCCGCCACATCCGCTAACCAGGCTTTTGTCCAACCCCTTAGACCGTTATCAGCCTCGAACTCCTCACCGTGTTCGTAGCCGGCCCGCTCGCGTGCTACATCTGCTACGGCTTAGCGAAAAAGGACCCGCGCACCAACGTGGTAATGATCGTGACGGCGACGATGGAGCTGTACGGCGGCTTCATCACCTTCTGCCCCGAGTGGCTGACGCTGAACTACAACCTCGACGCTAGCAATTTCATGTACAAGTGGGTGTACCTGGTCTTCTTCAACATGCTGTGGGTGTTCATCCCGCTGTACGCCATCTGGGTCGCCGTCAAAGACATCGACGACGCCTTCGCCGTGAGGAACAGGGCCGCGGCGGCTAGCAAGAGGAAGTGATTTGAATTGTGGGCGTGTCGGCTCGGAAAGGTTTGTTGGGTATTTGGTAGGCTTGTTGGATATGGAGATATTATTTTGGCTACACCAACGGTATTTACAAGTTATTACATGTTGTTCGGTTTTACGCTAATAATTATTTTCTTCCGTCGAATACCTTTCTAATAGGAGATACATACCTACCTAAGGTACCTTGTACCTAGGTAGGTATTGTTGACTTTGAGAATCACGAGCCTCCTTTGGTCTGGGGGTTTAGAACTTCTTCACTTGATGACATGATGCTACACTTGTAGCTTGCAGGCACATGGATAAATTCCGGATGAGAGTAAGATATATACATTTCCCAGTCGAACAGCATGCGTACTACTGTTTTTCGTTTTGGTTAACGATGGCTTACAAGGTGTAGCAACGTTAGCGTCGTTCTCTTTATTATCTTGAAGCTCTTTGTTCTGGGCTTTAATACCACGAAGTTATGTTCTTTCACGAGTTTATTCATGTGGGATATATCATTATGGCCTTTTCGTGCTATGCAAAAATTAAACATTCATAAACAAGAACTCATACCTAAACATAAACAAGCTATCACCTGTATCTACCACTACCAAATGTTGCATCTTCTACGATGCACGTTTCCTATTACATCTCAGTCCCCCAACCCCCAGCTCCATTCCCAGCTCCATTCCCGGCTCCATTCCCAGCTGCGTTCCCGGCCCCATTCCCAGTTGCACCCCTAACCGCGTTCCCAGCTCCATTTCCAGTCCCGTTCCCAGTCCCGTTCCCAGCCCCGTCCCCAGCCCCGTCCCCAGCTGCGTCGCCTTCCGCGGTGGCATTTCGTACCGCTTGAACCAGCTCCGAATCCGGGAACATGTCGCGGAATTGCTCGTATCGCGCCTGCATGATCTGTCGGTTCGGCTCATCCGCACTTCGCCACAACTCATTTAAGAATGTAGTAATATCGCGTTGTAGGTTTTCTAGACGCGATACCTGCCTGGCGTCCTCTGAGTTGGAGTTGGAGTTGGACCTGGAGTCGTAGTTGTTGATGACCGTATTACCGTGGTAATGGTGGTTTATCGTGGTGTTCGTTATTGGAGCGGCTTGCGCTTCCGGCGCAGGCGGTTGCGGTGCAGGTGGCTGCTGTACAGGCGGCTGCGTTAGAGGCACGCCGCCCTGCACTGGCTGAACGGCTATCCAGAGAAATGGAGGCTGACCTAGGTTTAGGTTACCTAGGTTTGGGCGACCTGGGTTTGGGTTATTATTCCCTTGGTTACCTCCACCGTTGTGGTGACCGTTGTTACCTCCACCGTTGCGGCGACCACTGTGATGTCCACCACGCCGTCGCTCACCACCTCTATCTTCGATTTGGTTTTCGTTTCCTGATCCTCCGCTTGCCGACATCTTGGATGATTATCCTTGGCAATTAAATATAAGATCAAAGCTTGACGTGATGTGGGGAGTACCTGTTAGGTTATAGCGATATGGAGAGTAAATAAGTATATATAAGACTTTTGTAAGTCCAGCTAAATTTTTGCAGCCATTAGCCAAGGGAGTCCTCCGATATTTATGCCCCAGGGTTATCATCAGTGGTTCTACAACTAGGTCTGTCATTCCTGGTGGTTTGGTAATAGGGTTGTGGTTCGCGCCTGTCACTACTCAGGCAGTCTGACCCTACACACTCATCATGAAGCAAAACAACGTCAATGGTCCTACTCTCGAGCCTCTGCGGTAAACAGCTAGGCTGTTTTGATACAGCTTCTGAGGTTTTACCTCATATTCAAAAACGTGGGCTGAAGTCTGTCACCAGACACTCAAGCCTAAGCCTAAGGACTAAAATACCTTCGAATCTAGCAATTCTTACGATTAAATTTTATCTACGGACTAATTTGTGTATATCATGGCTGCATATACCGGCATTTGGCCAATGCGGGCGTATGATAGCATGGCTCATAGCTGGGCAATCGTTCCATTTTCTATTTCTCACGAGAATGAGGCGGGCATTGCTGTCTATTATGGGCACTGAATTGCTGTTCAGAGCCTAAACAGTTTCTTGCTCGTTTTGTCTTCATAAAGAACATAGTTACTTATTAAAAACGACAAGACTACTAAAATAGAACACGTAATACAAATTGAAATAAACAGCTGTATATCGGTAGGAGAGGAGATAATGAGATATCGGCCGTTAGTGCTAATCTAGCCATTGAGGTATGGTCGCCTTCTCAGAAAGCTTTCCATGTCTAGATCCAGTCGAGGTAATCCAGCGAAGCCAGAATGTGTTCTGCCTTTCCAAACATCCCGTCGTAGTCCTCGTATCTGAAATACTCGACTAGACGATCGATGGTTTGATGAAGAACGGCAGTGTATAACGCCGTAGAATCCTCCCCACCTAGAAGCTCGTCGTAATCATAGAGATTGGCCTGAAGAAAGTGAAGAATGATTTCTTCTCCATTGCTTGACCAGAACTCCCGAAAAGAGCACACTACAAATTCTACGGCGTGCAAGGGATATTTGACGTCCGGTAGGTCTGCACCAGGGAAAACGATGGCCCAGAGGGACAGCCATTGTTGCTCCCCTGACACATGGGATCCCGCACGCTGAGCCATTCGCTGCATTTGTTCTATGGTTATGCCTTCGGGGCGTGGGAGACCCCGAAAGCTACACGATCGACTTCGAATATGCCTGTCACAATTTTTCGTCGTAGTGAAGGTCTCATAGCAAGTTGGACAGTATCGTGGAAGTCGATGATTGTTCCAAAGGTGCTGCTTGACCTCTTTGATATCTCGAAAAGCGCTTCTGGTAAGACAGCCCAGGTGCTTCTCGGGGTTTTGTATGTAGAAGGGACATAGCACCATAGCTACCCACAGAAACACGCCCTCGTCCATTTTATCATCAATCTTGGACACGGGGGATCCCTCAACCTTCCTGAGGGAGCCGACTTTGAGCAAGAACTCGGGGAGGAACTCGTGCACTGTAAGCTCTACGAGCTGGCCCGCGATTTGACGGCTCGGATATAATTCTGGAGGCTCCTGGGTGGGAACGTCAAATAGGTACATGTCGTCTTCGTCAGAAGCATCATTCTCCGGTGCGACCCCTTGCTCAAAGGAGCAGGGAAGTACCCTTGAATAATAAGTTGTGTCTGGTCGCCAGTAATCATCAAGTGGACCCATCGTAGAAGTAGAAGTAGATGACATTCTAATAGGCTGTGTTGTCCTAAGTTTTATAGAAGAGCTTGGTAGAAGTCCAATGACGAGCGTATGTCCGAATGTCGAAAGTACTAATAGGAATCGACCAGAACTTAGCGAAGGAAATATTTTGTTCGGTTCGGAGTGAGTTTGGAAACACTTTTTATATTTACTTAGGTGCTCATAGAATGTCTCACAACTTAGTGTTTGGCGTTCACGATAGCATCATTTCATTTGTGCTGCTCATTTGTGCGAAAGGCTTCAATCCTGGCTTTCATCGGCTCGGGATACACAACGTGCAGGGCCTCACAGCTGGGTCGGAGCTACTGAATCAATGTACGTAATAGGGTTAGCAGGTTGTATTTTCTAAGAGCTAAGCTTCCCCTCTTTTCTGGAGAATTCCTACTATATGGTTTAAGCCCATATTACCCCCCACCACTACCTACGAAATTGTGCGTGAAGATGTTAATTAAATCTTTAGGAAACTCAAGAACGAAACAAATGTGTTGCAATTCGGACCAGGTGTGCCTGTGTTTAGGGAAGGAAATAAATTCCAAGGCTTTACTGCTACAGCAGATTGGGGTAGGTATATACACCTGGGAAATTCAATATGGCTTATAGGTACCTAATCTAACCGTAACAGACCATAATACAAGTGCCTGGCTTAACGGCAATAGATCAGTTATAATCATTTATCTGAAATAAACGTTTAATTTACCATTTTGTTTGAAAATCAGTTTTCTCTTTGAAATTTAGCTTATGAAAGATTCACTTGCGCATCAGGTATAAATACCTAAATTTACAGGTATCGTAGCCCTTCTTAGGAAGATAGAAACAGCCCCGCAAGCTTGAAGCCCCAAATACCTGCACACAGTACCTTAGGTATGTATAGCACCTTCATGCCCTTGTACCCCTTATTAAGCATGGATAGTGAAGAGGTTATCCATGGCTTTCACGGTAGCCTCAACTCGTCCTAGAGCGACAGACTCGTTTAATATCACTTCATCCTTAAAGGCTTCAATTCCAGAGTATATTATAATAAATACCCATTTATACGAGCATTACATATATAGGGGATTGGCTAACACATACTAATATGGCGAAACGGAGCCCTTACCGGTGATTCAAAGACGGGAAAACGGGTGAGTCGATCTAGGGACTCGTAAAAAACAATGGAAAGCTTTTTCGAAATTTGGTAACGTCGAACAGTGCTTGCAATGTGAGGCTTAGGTGTCGTGCTATGGAGGGTGACGATTTGACAAGGTGATGTGGGGTTTTCGTGAGATACTTAGGAATTCTTTGGCACCCAAAAATTAAGTATCCTAAGATAATCCGATCAGATGGTCTATGCCAGGCTTGCAAGCTACATGTCAGTATCTTAAATCTTCGACCTGATACCATAGTAGCGTAATGAGGCATGTTTAACGACGTCTGATTACAGACAGAGGCATGCCGCTCGGCCTGGGTCTAATCACTAGAAAAAGAGAGCAATTGATTAGGTAGGTATTAAGGATGCTTGACGTTGTCAAGGTTCTTAAGTAGCCCCTCCATCTGTAGCGCCTTCCCAGCTTGTACCCTTCATCAATGGCTAGCATAATATCATATATAAAAATGAATAAATTTCAGATTTTGTTAATTTTCAAGAAAATATTGTTGCCAGAGAAACAGTTTTCACTTAACTGAATGGTCCCTATATACGTTGCGTTTTTCGTCGAGAAACTGTTTCTTAGTCCCCCTAATTGCCTGTACGAAACTGCACACGATCGTCTGATCCCGATAGGTTCTAATTGTAAGCCTAGTTGCGAGTAGTATGTCGTTCTAAATGATCATCGGCGTAAGAGGCAAAACGGTCCAGCATTTCCATTACGACCAATCCCACATCTTTACGGTCGGATGGATCGGATCGATCTATTACGCTAACCCATAATGTAGGAGTTGAAGGCATAGAGTTAGAGATGTGTTCCTGAAAGATACTATCCTGCTTGAAAGCACGGATAGTGTCGCGTAGACTGACCCTAGAACCATGAGACGGTGCATTGGCGTAATAAGGGGATTCAGGCGGGTTGTCGTATGGGAACATAATTTTGTATATAGCATCGTACCGAGCCTTCTCGGTCGGGGGCTTTTGTGTTGTATTCATCATCATCTCATATTGGTCAATTGTAGCGTATTTGTGAGGATCGAATAGGCTGGGTTTGCAGCATCGAGCTTTGATATGAGCATCCAATTCTGAGCGGTCCAGATCCTTGTCGAATATTTTGCCGCAGGTGGGACAGAAGGACTTGAGATGGTTCCTCATGATATGCTGTCTGACATCACCCAAACGGGATAAAATTTTTTGGTGACAGGCCTGGTGGGTTATGCTGTCGTGGGCGTAGAAAGGGCATTTGAATCGCTGCTTAAACCTGTCACCTCCATTCCCTTGCCTGGTAGCGGAGGTCAGGAAAGGGCCGCTACGGGACGTCCCCACATCGGGTTGGCCAATCGCATGTTTCGCATGTTTGCATGCCAGGCAATTGGTGGTGCAGACTTGTTGCGGAGGCGAGCTAGTGGGTGGTCTTGTATTGGGGCCTATAGCAGTAAGCTTAGTATGAGGTACCTAGAAAAAATAAGGCGGTTTCCTACCTCCAGGTGCTACCCGGTGCTGATCAGTGCTAGGGTTATGCCTGCCAGACATCCTGACAGCATTATCGTATCTGGAATGAGAACCACAATTAAACAAACATCAAAGCTGAGGTGTTCTACCGCCTCATTTATAGAGTCGCAAAAGTATATAAAATATCAGGTTTCATTTTACTAGAGTAGATGCGTAAGCATATAGATTAGGTATGTAGAATTGTGTACGCGACAATGCCCTCCGCATCTTCTACGCTTGATATCACTAAAGTCATCACGAACGAGTTGCAATTTTATGACCATCGAGTGGTGAAGCACCGGGGGTCGCATCCCTCGTGGTGAAATGTGTACGCCAACCGTGGATGTGACCGACAAAAAGATAGAATCAAACTGTAGCCCAATACTAGCGACTACGACCTTGCTGTTGAAAGAACCAATAAGAACATTATTCTAGGCTTCCAGGGAAGAAGCGCACACTTGAGATTAATGTCGACGACGACCCTGCAGCCCCCATATAAGGAGTTGGGGTTGGACACCTCAGAAAATTGCTGTGTACACTGCCCAGGTGATCTGGATCCTGCGTACACCGATATTAGACTACATGTAGGTTAGGTACTTAGGTACTTAGATAGGAACGTCTGTGCGCACTGCGTACACAGCACCTGTGTACGCCGGTGCTATATACGCCGATGCTGTGTACACCTGCACCTGTGTACGCAGGCGTACACCAGCCGCATCAGCTGGTCTGGAGAAAGAAACATTATTAGCCTATATTTGGAATATAGAATATTAGTAGCCCATTCATTGAGGTATGAAACACAGGCCAAATCTTGCTAACATTTCCATATTTCACATAACTATCTCTGATAATACATTCATTGTCACACCTTTGGGACAGTGCACTTAGCCTCCCATGTCTTGTCTTGACAACAGGCAGCATTAAGTGCAGGAACTATTAGCACACACTGAGAAAGAGAAGTGGGAGAATAGATCCATGTACAGCACTCCCAGTACGTTTTATATCGTTTATGCCACGTTACTCACCTCGATCAGGTTGCTCTTCTTATACACGTCTGAAGGAGATAATTGCATGACTACTGAGTTCTTGCGATGTGCGCTTATGAAGACCAATTTACCTCGAATATGATTCCCAAAAGGGCAATTCAACACAGCGTCAAGAGATGTTGCGGGCTCGAAGACGGATATTTGCAACCTGCAAATACCAATGATGTCGCTTCCAACAAGAAGACGAAGCATTCAAATGCGTCAGATATTTGGTTGGCTGGACGTAAGCTTATAATGCAAACGAGTCCCTTTCTAGTAGTATACTAATTTCATGTGGAAAGCTTATCAGGATCAAGAGAAGCGAATGAATCCATGGCTCGAACATGAAGAGACCGCGGGAGGACGAACGAGCCCTAATGAATGTCAACAAGAAGGTAGTAGCCAAACCTCCATGTTGGGTGAGCCTGGTGTGTACCTTGGCTCCGGAGATGACAGTTATCAACACATTGTTGAGTCCGCCTTTGGCCTGTCTCCGGCAGGACTTAGCCCAGAGACCAATTTTAGTCAGTTGACTGACAGTCCTGATACCTGGGATGACCTTCTGAGTCTCCCTTTTGATATATGTGAGGTTTTTAGCGATCGCGAGGCTCTAAACTACCCAGATGATTTGGCGCCAGACTCGACTTCTCGGTCGGGTGCCCAATGCCTGCCGGAATCTCAATTTTCGATAGACAAGATAATAGATATCACAACGCCGGCTCTTGATACGAGCACGTCAAGCGAAACCCTATTAATGTCTATCGAAGCTCTAGCAAACGACGACAAAACGTGGCTTGACCAACAACCAGCAGATCAAATTACACCAGGGCTATCTAGGAGTACGGATATAACAGATACAACAACGTGGGGGGTTTACCCTATTACTACTGAAGCAAATGCACCAAAGACACAACCTACACATCGTTCACGAGGATGTTTTTCTGGAAGATGCTTGGAAAGCCAACAGTTCGCATCGAGTGTGCAGCCTACTAAAAGTTCGAGAAAAAGGTGTCTGGCATGTCCCTGGTACAAGAGCAATCCATTAAAGCATCAACATTGCGCGAAATACAACCTTCAGCGTATCAAGGACGTCAAGCAGCATATCCACAGGGTGCATACGAAATCTACTAGGAGCGATGCACAAAGCTATGAAGAGAATCAGGACTTAAACTCTAAGCGGAAATGCGATAGGATTTCAGAAGACAAAAGGAAAAAGCTGAACGAAAACGCCAATCAGGGGAAAAGTGATGTAGAGCAATGGCTGAAAATATGGGAAACCATCTTTGGAGACCATCCTCCTCGATCGCCGTATCTGGGGAGTTACCATGAAGAAGCACTTGCTCTGCTACGGAAACTTTGGGATCAAAGGCGGGTACAGATCACGGCCAGCGTCCTCCTAGCTTCGCAGCCGGATATTGTGGGCCATAATATCGTCTATCGCATAATGGACAGAATTTTCGACCGATTCGAAGAAGAAATTCCAGGCGATCTATCATCATTAGAGCCCTTAGGTCTACATACTGAGCGTGATGACCACACCTATTGTTCGACAATCTGACTGCAACCACAATGTCAGGCTTAGGCCCTCTTGACCTCTAGCCTTCCTCTGTCACTACAAGGGCTCCTCTTGGCCCCTTCATGACCTCTAACCTCCCTCTGGGGTTACTAGAGCTAGGGAACCAGGGATTAGGCCCCTTCGGACCCCTACGATGGACTCATTTGTCTCTCATCTTGTATATACGTATGGCCTGGTAGCTATCGGGTTTGTAGCTCTTCGTGTAACAACATAGTTGTTACCCTCATCTAGGCTTCTTCGTGGGTAGCCTACGGGTACCCATCGAGATCCATGGATCTTTTTGAAGGACCCATGGGTACCCATCATGGAATTTTTGGATCTATGGGTTACTTATAGGTCTAAATACTGGCTATGGGTCTATGGGTATTCTGAAATCTTGATGGGAAGTTTTTGAAAAAATTCGCTGGGACGTTTTAAGGATATATATAAGAAATATTTACATGCTTAAGGTAAAAGCTCCTTGTTTTGAGGGAAGTCGGGAAGAATTTAAGAAGAGGCTGGGAAGGCTGGGAAGCATTTTTCGAGAAGCCTAACACACAATACCGGCAGAGTGTTTCCTAATAATGTGGCATGTGGCAGGATAGCAAGATGTCACAGAGCGTTAATTATTGATCGATTGATTAAACAGATTTTCTTGTATCGTCCAAATCCAAGTCCTGCAAACGGCATCGGTAACACACACTCATATGAAATATCACGTGATGACCTAGGCTTTCTCCGATGAGCCTTATCGCCTATCTTATCTCATATCTAATCACTTATCTCCTGATCTTATCTATATATCCGCCAGCTCTCGATGTGGCGAAGATCGTGGGGTAGGTCTTGAGAATGGTGTCTGACATTACATGGCTTCCTTGAGCTCACCCCCTTGTATCTCAGGCTGCGTACAACTTCTTTTGGCCTTCAAATTGACCCATTGATCTGATCCATAACAGAGGAGGACATAAACCTAGTTGCGTACTGGATAGAATGTGGCTCTCCATCTCGAGAAAAAGTTATCTCGTAACCAAAGTTAAGTCCGGCGAATTCCTCGCCGACCATCGTGATTGCGTGTAGAGTGACTTCTTGGTCTCGTTCAGGCAAGACAGTGCCCCGATCGTTTAGGTCGATGTAAGTCAGCCAGCGAGTCTGATCCTCGCTGTTTCTGATGTACAGGGTCTTGAGACTGAGAAATGCCGTCTGACCGGGTAGGATTGTCAACGCCCACCTGTGAGGATCAGGATCAGGGGAGCAGAAGACTATTGTATCTTGTGTCTTGTTGGTCACCACATTGTAGTACTCGACTGAGGTAGCGCCAACAGTCGGCCCATTCTTATACTGTAGGTGCAGGCTGCTCACCGGGCGGACGTAATCGCCTATGGTAGTTCTAATTTCTGAGATGATATCGTTGCTCCAGAGCCGACATGTTTCGAAGGTGTCCGGGTCGAGAACCTTGTACTGGTAGGAGATGACGTTCCCGTTTGTAGCATCGGCGAAGCCAACGTACTCGAAAAACCCTGGCTCGCTGTATTCGCGAAACCTCTCGCCCATGTGCTCGATCCAGTAGCTGTCGACGGGTTTGCAGAGAGTTATGACGATAGATATCATGTCTCTGTCTGCCGAGACCCTAGGCTGACGCCTATTATAATCCTGCTTTTCATTGATGTGCTTTAAGACACTCTCCTTTAGTAGACTTTTGACACCTCTCCGGTACGTAAGCGCCGGCTTCTTCCGGATCGCGAGGACGTCCGACTGATTCTGTAGGTTATGAGGAATAGGTGAGTTGCGTTCATACTCGCTAGGCACAAAGTGCGAACGGAACCGTTCGAGTGCCTCTCCCGACAGACCTAAGCTCGTGGAGTCAAAGTTGCCTTTTTGATCTTCTTCCCACGCGGCCATGACCAGCTTCAGAATATCCGACTGTTTCTGAATAGGAGATGCGCTGTACGTAAGAGATACGAGGGCACGGATATCGCTGGCGGTAAGTTTCGAGCCGTCAACTGAGGAGATTACCGCTGTGATGGCGGTGACGTTCTTTGCTGTTGCCATGAGCTTCTCGCTCGTAGTCTCGAAGTTGTAGACATCGGTGTCAATTCGCAGCAAAGCGCCGAGCTCGGTAGCGACGATGGCGTAGGTATGCTCGGATGAGATTTGACCGATGGAACTTCCGAGGACAACCATCAGACCGTGCCGGATGATATCTGTGACGCCGTCGAGGATCTGGCCCTGTATGAGGTTGCTGACCGCGTCTTTGATGCCATCCACGATACCGTCCGCATCCGTGCTCGTGTTGCATAGGATCTGCTGTTTCTGAAACAGCACCTTGGAGAATGGAACGTAGACTGTATTCTGAACAGAGGTAGCCTCAGCCACAACACTCTGCGTCCGACTTAATCCCACCTCGTAGAGAGCGTATAAAGTATCTTTCACGACCTTTTCCTCGTCAGTATTGTCGACGAGGCCATCGATGATGTTTGAGAGTGAGTTGCCCATGATTTCGGCTCTGGTTTTGCAGTGGAGGTTTGGTTGTTGTAGAGAAGAGAGTGATGATGAAGTGATGAAGTGGTGAAGACATGCTTGTATCGATGGGTTCTTTCATGCATCTTTATAGAAAAGAATAGCCACATATGCCGGCCGTTACATATAAATCAGCAAGTAATGTATTTCCTCGGGAATATCCTATATAGCCTTCTCCGGGATAGAAGTCGTTGACTTGCTTGTTGAAGTAGCCTATTGTGGTATCATTTCACATCGTATTCGCAGTTGATTACCTCTTCCACGCTATGCCCCTAGAAAACCTAGCGGACGTATAACGTGAGAAATCGTTTTGGTTTTCACCACAGGGCGTCCAGCCACCTAGAGGCTCGTTTGGCATAGCGGTAATGCACCCCACTCGAATCTTATAACGAGTGAGGGAACGACTGGTTCGACTCCAGTGGCGAGCAATTCAAAATTTTTTCTTTATAGCATTTTTAATAATCACAATGCCGATTTGTAATCTCCCAATAAATAGGATTTCTTTTCGCTTTGATCCTTGATAAGACCGGCCTCGTGCATTTTGTCATGTATGATTAACGCTACCATTCTCAAGACCTACCTAAAACGCCTCAGCACCACCGCCACGATCTTCGCCACATCGAGAGCTGGAGGATATATCGATAAGATCAGGAGATAAGGGATTATATATAAGATAAGATAGGCGATAAGGCTCATCTGAAGATATTCAGAAAGCCTGGGTCATCCGTTGGCAGGACTTAGATTTTTATAACACAAGAGACACTGTGTTTAATCAATCGATCGATAATTGATGCTCGGTGATACTACTTGAGGACATGATCGCAATCTATTTCGTAAGAGTTTGATATTCTACTATGGTAATTAAGGCAATATATGGCGATAAAAGAGGCCTTGGGACTTGGGCTGTTATAGCCTACCTAAGTATATACTTATGTAAGACGGCAGTTTTAATACACACCATAAGCACATTGTCGGGCGGTAGGAAAATACAGGAGAAATGACTTGGTTTCATTTGATCCTGGCGGTTATTGCGAAGGCTAGGAAAGACTGCTTGCTGTAAGTAAAAAATGGGGTTGGCCATCGGAAGTGTCACGCAGCTAAACGTGCCAAGAGATCGACGATAATATGCAGGTGCTTAAGAATCGAAACGGATAGAATAGCTCCCGATAGCAGGGATAGGATATAAGGGGCTGGCCTGCTGAACGAGGCGTCATGTAAAGCAGCCATCAGCGCCACCAGCGCTTAACTATCGAGATCGCTACCTAGATAGGACAACTAGATGACGGGCATAGATAAGGCACTGATTCCCCCTCGAAAGAGAGGAGAGCATCAAGGACCTTAGGGCCCTAGAGAATTATTAATTGAATTGAACCTCAAGTTCTAAGCTCTATATACTAGTTCTCGTTACTGGAAGTTACTCATATTTCATTTTCATACCCTACTTAAGAACAAGAGGGCTATTCATCGCCTAACTAAGCCCTTCGATTCTAAGTACTAGAGAAACTATCTGATAAATCTAAACCAACCCTACTCAGCCACAATGACCAACCCCTATATGTAATACCACACTCACTATCTAGAAGTATATAACATAAGAATTTGAAAGGAAAACCTCCACCTAGCATACATGGTACCTATCAAGTTCTTATGTATCCTTAAAATCCAAAGTCTTCCAGGTAGGAAAACATCATCTCAAACACAGCCGACGCATTCTTGGCCACAGTCAATGCGTGCCCCGTGTTGGGCTGCAGATACACCGTCACGTTGGACGCTCTAGGGAACGTGCTGTTCTTGATACCCGCCTCGGTGTACGAGCCCTTGCAGTCGCCATTGCAATTGACGTAGTCAAACTCTCCGGCAATCACCTAAGCGAAAAGACGTCGAGTTAGCTTTCAACTCCCCTATCATCAACGGTACCCCATCAGCCGGGGCTAATATGACATACCTGTACAGGACCCCCATAAACGGGTCCAGGATTCGCAAAGGCCTGCCCGCTCGACGCGTACAGCGCCACGGCCTCGGGCTGCTTGACCTGCTCCGTCCACGTCAGCAGCGCGGGCTCGAGCGAGTCCTCGGTGAAGTACACCTTCTGCAGCGTGTTCTCGGACGTGAGCACGATGTAGCCCGAGCCGAACTGGCCGAAGCGCGCCGGGTCGTGGACCGGCGCGAAGTCGTGCTCGAACGTGGCCACGGGCACCTCGCCCTGGTGCGTGCCGGGCAGGAAGCCCGTTAGTAGCGCGGCCGAGGACATGTCGCCGTGCTGAGTTAGTAACCCGGCGATGAGCAGCGAGCCGAAGGAGTGCCCGACGTGGACGATGTGCGTTGGGTTCGGCTCTGCGATGGTGGTGTTGGAGACGGAGCTGAGAAGCGTTCCGTTGCTGGCCATGGCTGTGATTTGGGCGAGGATATCGACTTCAAGGCCCGCCTGTACCTCGTAGTAGGCGTTGGGGAGCGAGGACTTCCCGGTGCCGATCCTGTCGAACATGAGGATAGGGTATCCCTTGGCGATGGCTGCATCGACGTATGAGTGTTCTTCGGGCTCGACCTGCACGTCCCAATACCTGTCATAGGTTATAGTTTTAGTACCTGAACTTGGCTACCTACCTAATAAGTTATTCTCGATTAGACGTACCTTTTATCCCAAGCGTTTCCCTGCACCGCAATCTGCAGAATGTCAGATTTGTCATTTTTGGTCGATGGAACGCAAAGCTTGGCGCTGATGTTGAAGATGTCGTTGATGGGCAAGGGACCGTTGTCCCGCTCAGTCGCGTTGGGGGCATTCCACACGCTGAAGTTTAAAGCCCACTGAACGGCTTCGATATTGCTATCGACTCGAGGCATCGTGTAGTTATTGTTGGTGGCATTAACGTGGATGGGCAGCACGAAATCGACACATTGCTTGGTGGCTGCCACGGCCATGGCCTTGGCCGCGAACAGCAGGCCAACCTGGATCAGTCGAGTAGAAGACATGATTTACTTATAAGTTTATAGGGAGATTGGATGATTTAATGATGATACGAATTGTTGGATGTCCTTTTTCTCTTCTCATTTGGATGGCATCAACCCTTTATATATATCTTCAGAGCCTACATGTATAACTTCTTCTACCAAGTTCGTCTATACTGAGCCCGCCTGCTATTACGTCTCGCTCTCTTCGCGCTCCGTCTTTGTCGTATCCCGTCAAATCATTACCCAAGTCCCCAGAATTTGAAATTATCGTCAACACAGTCAGCCCTCTTGCATGCTGTTAGCTAAGCCCCCCGGGGGGTTCGGAAGGGCCCACGTGGGTCTTTCAAAAGTCCTAGAGATAGATGATTTGGAATTATACTACCAGCAGTCTATCTCATATTAGGAAAATGAGGACGTTAACAACTTCGCATCTACTTTGAAGCTCTGTTTTTCAAAGCTCCGACTTACGTGCTAAGCCTTCGGTGTGGGTCCACGATGGCATGATTTGAAGCTTCCCATGCATTAATGCCTCTATGCCCGGCAGGAAACATCCACACGTGAGGTAGAAGACGGTGAGAAATTGGCAAGATGTAAGAAAGAGAACGTAAATTGTATTACCGCTGCTTGAGAACAATGTCCCGCCTCCCTTGGGGCGTATGGCTCGTAGGAGTCGATCATTAGGTACTCCGTTATTATACACGTATGAAGAAGCTCTGTTTGATATCCTGCATATCTAACGCCGTAGCAAACTTGTTAGGGGCGAAGAGCGGAACAACAGCAATGCACGGCCAACGCGTAGATTTCTATGTGAAGCTGACGATGGGGATCGAATTTCGGAGCTGGGATTCTCCGCTTTCATCTCGGAGCACCGATATTAAACCGGATCCCGGGCGGAGCAGCCACAGCCACGATGAGTCATACTCGTGCCGGAGAGCAGATTGTCATCAATCTCTTAACGTCATTGCTCAGCTACCTTATTTTCGAGTCGACTATTTTAGTCATAATGTTAACGAGATCTTCCAATACCCACGACGCTAGCCATCAAGACGACCGCCATATCAAGACATGGTTTCTAAACGATTACTTCGATACTTAAACTTTGAATTACTACTGGAGGGTGTGTCTAAGTCAATTGAAAAAATACAATGTCATTTAAGATAACCGTTTCTAGTGCATGTATTAAAACAAAGCATGGCCGACAGGTCTTTGCTGTAATTTACCCTCACTGTTTGCTTGTGACGTCTCCGAAATTTGCTGATGATCGTAACCTACCTACCTGTCGGTCTCCTGAAATTATACATAGCACATACCTTTCATTAAGATGACACCATAGATTATACTCACAATAAACTAAATAAAAATCGGGAAAAATCGGGAAAATTATCTATCAATTCCAAGGCCTCTTCTGTCTTATAATACGGATTACTGATATATTTTCTCTATAAACCTTATTGATGTTGTGGACTTTGGAGAATTATAGTATACATTTCAAGAGCTCGGTCCACCTTACAAGTGTGCCATATATTTTGGACGGTGGCAGCCTACCTAGCTGAGAAACTACTTAGGTAGGCTTTTCCAGAAAAAGAAAAGTCGACCGCTTAAGCGAGCAGACATGGATTGCGATGCATTATCCCGTCTTTTAGCCCCTGCGCCTAGTATCATTAGGTCCTCAACGATATATTTCGAATTATATGAAATTCACCAGGGCCAATTTTCAATGAAAATTAGACAAGTTGGCCTAATTTGCCCTTATAAAGGGTTATTTGTAACATGTCGTATCCTGCAAAATTTTATTAGATAATGCGCCAAAGTACGACACCGGTTTATGCCACTTGATAACTCGTAAGTATCAGCCACCTACACTATATATCCGAACCTTTCCAGGCCGGTTTCCTAAAATTGGAACACTCTCGGTGGACTGTATGACCAAGTTTAAACCTAAGGACCTCATCGATTTACCATTGGTAGGATAAGGGATTGAGGCAAAATGCAGGCCAGATGCTACATGCCTATCAATACCTTATACAAAGTACCTGATACTTATGCTACAACCTTAGCCCCCAATTATTGATGTTGTGTAACGTCCGGAACGCCACAAGCAGGTTCCATTCACTGACAAGCAATTTGGTGACGCCCCTTAAATATGATTGATCAATCGCTCACCGAATAAAAAAAGAAAAACAAATTGAAGTACATTTCCCTGAGATATCCCTGAGATAGATTACCCCGCGGAATAATATCGGTTATAGATTAGTGAATTTTCTTACTTGCCCTTGAAAAAAAAAAAACAGAGCTCCAATTGTCAAATTAGTAAACAATTCCAGCACGTTTTATCCCTTTCGAAACACTGTAACAGCGTTGCGCGCCTACGTTAACAGCCGTATTTCAAAAATGGGACATCATAATATTCGCTTCGACGGCGATACTCATGCCTTGAATGGAGCATGGAGCCCGCCGACGAGCAGAGCAAAGTAAGTATTGCAATGGACTTCGAGCATTCATCCCAACGCTGACAGGGGACAGTTTCTGCGAGGAAGATTACGCTGTGAGTTTCTACCTGGCCGAATTCATCAACTCAGTATCAAACGTTGCATATGGTAAGCAGGGTACCGCAAGTCATCTTGCTCCTCGAGGGGGAGATCGTCCTTGACAGACATTGCTAACAGCATACTCTGATTAGTGTACCTCGCTCTTCGCTATATGTATGGCCCGGGAAGCCGGGGGATTTTTGCACCGAGATGGGACTTCATGTCCATCTCTCTCCTAGGCCTTGGCATCGGATCATTCCTATTCCATGCATCTATGCGCTACTTGCTTGAGTTCGCCGACGAGTTCTCGATGCTTGGATTGACCTGGTCCATGCTGCAAGTCTCACTCACTGCGCGACAGTCACCGACGAAAGCCCGGCTTATATCGATCGGACTGGCTGTCTTTTTCACGGTATTTGCAGTGTTTTACGTTCAGTCGCCGCTTATCATCTACCAAGTGTTTGCATTTGCGGGTGGGATACTCTTGGTCATTCTGCGAGGTTCCTATCTGTTTCACTGGGTCCAGCCTGCATTTCCGAAGGCCAAGAGCCGCGACTGGAATGTGCGAATGTGGAAGGGCATCAGCACCTGCCTTGTTGGCTACGTGCTTTGGAACATCGATTTGCAGTACTGCGCAGAGCTCAGAAGCATTAGACACCAGCTTGGGCTGCCTTGGGCTTGGGTATTCGAGCTTCATGGATGGTGGCATGTTCTGACGGCTATCGGCGCTAGCCAGTTCATGGACGTAGCGAGAGAAGTAAGGGATGAGGTCAAAGAAGAGGAGAAGAAGCGACGATGATTACCAGTGCTAATACGAGGGGCGTAAATAACGCAGGATTGTAATTGCTATTTACCTAGGTTGAGGCTTGGATACAGCTTGGGGAAGATAGAGATCCCATAGAAGATAGTATATATGAGTAGGTACCTATTAATGTAACCAGGAGTCAGGATGGGCAATATTCAATTCTCTCCCGCTATGGCCACTTAGGTACTCCTCCGCGGCTTATTTCTAAGGCTTCATGGAAACAACACATCCTTCAGCGCTAGACACTACCAGGGTTAGTATCTGTTTCTCCTTCCCTACTTCGACTAGCGGATCACCAGGGGGGACCTCGATTCTAGAGAAAACCTGCACTAGTCGCGCAACGGTGTAAGTAACCTCTAGCATAGCGAACTCCTCTAATAAGCCATCAGTATCGGACGGACAGATCACGTAGGCATCGAACTTGTACTTACGCCCTAGGCACAACCGCGGCCCGCCATTGAATGGTAGGTACGCCCAGCCAATATCCTTTAGCGAGTCGCCTTCCCACCGCTCAGGGCGGAACTGATCCGCATCATCACCGTAGATATCCTTGCGGCGGTGCATCACGTATACACAATATCCTACGCCCTCGCCCGGTCGAACAAGCACTGGCGATTTGCCGTCGGGCCCACCGCCTACCGGTAGGGTCGTGAGTGCCACCGCCTCTCGAGAATTGACTGGTACTGATGGATAAAGTCGTAGCACTGCGCCGACTACGTTAGTCTAAGAGCACGCAGCGAAGACTGGCATTATCCACCATGGCACACCTTCTTTAATGACTAGATTGAGATACGACATGCGTTTTAGATCTTCTCGTGTCGGTTTTGGAGCGCCGGCGCCTAAGCCTGAGATATGTTCTATTTCCTTCCTCAATCGGCTAAGAACATGTTGATGGCGGGCAAGTAGTCGACTGTTTAGGTTGTATCACGATCCGGTATTAGCGCACGAAGTGAAAATAAGAAATAAGAAATAAGAAAAAGAACTTCATGTTCTAGGTGTAACCTACAATGTCCACTGAAGGCAACACCCTGTTGTGTCGCGTCCCGCAAGTAGCACATTCAGGCACTGGTCACGGAGGACTTGTGGATCTTCCGTTTGCTGCACGAGAGCCTCCACGAAGACATATCTATCCTCTTCGGCAACATTTTCCTCCGACTTCCGCCCGTTACTGCTCTGGGCAGACGTCTTTAACGCTTTGGCGACGGCCCCGTCGATGAAGCGGTGGCACGTTCTACAAGCATCCCGGAATGTCCTGTCGTTGAGCACCCAGTAGAAAGGCCCTAGGCGGCCACGATAGGCAAGATAATCCTGGGCCGTATTGAATGCCTTCGCGAAATCAGACTCCTGCCCGGATACTTGGCCCCAGTCGGTGGAGGAAACAAAGTTGCCAAAGAGCAGGAACATAGTTGTCTCAAATGTTAACTTGAAACACAAAGGCTGCAGGTCGACGATCCCGTCTTTCGGAATAGCCTCGATGAGATTTTGCGCGCATTTTTGGATTTCCTGAAAATTCTGCTGTCGGTTTAATATGAACTGCGGGCGGAGCAAGTTTCGAGAATGCCTCCAGGCTGCGCCATCTTGAGTGAATATACCGCTCCCAAGCACCGGTCGAAACGTTGGGGCGCGGAGTCCTAAGCTGTAATCTGAATACCGCTCCACTACGTTAGTTTTTGCTCACTTCCGTCGGGTTGACAAGTTGATGGAAAATGCTACCGTTAAAGTTGGTTGATAAGATCGCCTCGATATTTCTTGGATCGACCGTGTTCGTGGCCCGCCCGCCGAGGAGATTCTGCTCAAACGTAGTGCCCGACCTGTCGACTTCTTCAATGAAGAACTGTAAGATTTTCATTTGCCTAGAGTGTTTTAAGGCTTTCACGAGCATGTCCAGTCCGAAGGGCCACTTAGACGCCCACGGTCGCAACGGTTGGCATCCATGCTCCAGCGCAAAGCGTTGCTCAGCCTGAATCGTCTTTCATAAGATTAGCATTGGCATTCCTTAGGCTTGAGCTCACATTTTGCTGCAAAGTAGAGTGAATTACTTACTTGTCGTCGTTTCTGCCACTTCCATGCTAACCATAAAGATACTAGTAGTACACAATATTGGTAGATTGCCATTTTTGAAGGATTTTAAGGCTCTGGGGTCAAGGAAACGAGGATTTCGAGGGTAGAATTGCCTACATTTACCAGTCTGTTCCGTATGAGACTCAATGCACAGAGGGTGGCTTAAAAAGAAGGGGGCCACGAGCTCCAATTAGGGGGCTGAACCAATTTCAGACCGGTTGAACTTCTGTGTCCCTCAATGGTCTCAATGGTAATCGGACCAATAATCGGCTTCTGCGCATAGACATTGCAGAATTACTCCGCGAGCCTGCCTAAAGTACTATGTAGTTATAGTAAATTGGTGTGTAGGACAAGCCGCTGTGGCGGTCAAGACTTTATGCAGTAAAACGCCGTGGCACTACGCTAAGAAACAGTACACCATAACGGCGATAGAGTACTCCAGCACCATGGTCACTCGCACCGAGATTCAAGTACTCACATGAATTTTCACTTTCCTGATGTTTCTCACACGTGCTGCGGATAAAAGCTCATACGAAGGTCCTGTTTCTCCAGCCTCCAGCTTCCCTGTCCCCTAACTTACCTTGTCGTCCCCACTACCAGTCCCCAATGCTTCTTGCATCTCAGAGCAGAGCCAATTGTGTCCTCCACAACGCCAGCATCTCCATTTCGTCAACAACAAGGACATTTGGACGGAATATGCCCAGCTCTGGGTCCAAAGCAACTCTGGTTGTCTGAGTTCGGCATATCGTCATGGCGGACCCTTTTTCCATAGTCGCCGGCACGGTCGGTATTGCCGACGTATGTGTCCGCCTTGCGCGCGAAATTCGACAACTTCAGCAGGATGTCAGTAGCATTAAGGACGAACTGAATGGTATGATACACGATGTTGAAGAGCTCACAATATTATGCCAAACCATGAAAACTACCTTTATTACGAGATCAAGCGATGCGCTATCAAAGTCGACGGAACACGAGTCTGCGAATCTCTGGACACTTTTAGGGAAAATGATCGAGAATAGTTTTGGTGTCTTGGAAGAGCTCGAAATTGAAATTTCATATATCCAAGGAAACTCAACAGCCTCTGTGCCAGACAAGCAGGGCAAGATCGAAGCTTTGGCAAAGGTCATGAGGAAAAGAAAGCGCGAAAAAAAATTGCAACTCTGCCAGCAGCAGCTAAGAACACACCAGGCGGGAATGCAGCTCATGTTTACGATCATTACTCACCATGATGTCTCTGTTGCTAAGGATTCCAGTACACGATCATTAGACACTCTTTCCCAAGAAGTTAAGAACCTCGATAGGAATATTCAGTCACAGATTATCGATCTCCGGCAATCAATCGGAACAAACGGCAGTAGTCATTACGATGGTGCAGCCCTTGCAGCGCTCGAGGATGTACTGGCATCGATTAAGTTTGCCGCACTCACAATAACATCCGCGTCGACTAACCAACACTTCGATATTCCTCAGTCGGTCAGCGGCATCTTCACAGGACGCGAAAAGCGTCTTCAAGAACTTCGAGAAATACTCATCCTTCAGCAAACCACGTTGAGAGATCGATTCCAGCAGCGCTTTATCATTTATGGCTTGGCTGGGTCTGGAAAGACTCAGTTCTGTTGCAAGTTTGCTGAGGACAACAGAGACAGTTTCTGGGGTGTTTTCTGGATCGACGCCAGCACCACAGAACGTGCCAAACACACTTTGGGGGCCATTGCAGAGATTGCAGGCCTCGAGAAGAATGAAGCCTCCGCTCTGCATTGGTTGTCAAACCTCGAACAAAGATGGCTGCTCATAATCGACAATGCTGACGACAAGGATGTTCCGCTCGAGAAATACTTCCCTAAGGGAAATAGAGGCAGTATACTGGTGACCACGAGAAACCCAGCATGCAAAGTGCACGGGAACGTCGGGCCTGGTCATTACTATTTTGACGGTCTGGAATTTGACGAAGCCACTCAACTCCTGCTCAGAGCTTCGAACAAGCGCCCTCCTTGGAGTTCAACTTATGAAGAGCTGGCCTTGTCCATTACCAAAGCATTAGGATTCCTCGCCTTAGCAATCATCCATGCCGGTGCTGCCATCAGGGATGAAGTTTGCAGTTTAAACGACTACTTGCAATATTTTCACCGCAGTTGGCGAAGAGTTCGCGATGCGAAAGTCCCGGAGAAGACCTCAGACTCCGAGGTGACTGTGTACGCTACTTGGGAAATATGCTACAACCAGCTGAAGCAGAGAGATACCGAGGCCTCTCACGATGCATTGGAGCTCTTGAACATACTAGCCTTTTTACATCGGGAAACGATTTCGCGGGACATTTTCACTCGCGCTTTACGACATCCAGAGCTGGAATTCCGACAAAGGGATGATGGCTCCGGGCCGCCCCTAACTCAATATTCTTGGCATGCTACTTGGGCCCAGTGGTTCCTGGAACGCCCTAGTGCAATTGTTGCATTTGCTTTTCGATACAGAAGCCCACCTGTTCTATCCAGTATTCTCCAAGATGCCCGACAAGGCGGCAGTGTGGACGATGCCGAAGATCGTGTGCGACGTGCCTTGAGAGAGCTAGTCCGCATGTCGCTGATCATCCGCAATGACCATAGTGATACCTACGCAATGCATCCCCTTGTTCATATGTGGGCACGCGAGCGCCCTATGATGAAGCTTGACGACCAAGCCGTTTGGGTAGACGTGACCGGGAGGGTTCTGGCGGCATCTATCCTTCTACCCCCTCTTGGAACCGCTGCTGCCGACGAGGATTACCATCGGAGTCTGCTACCTCACATCGAACATGTTCAGGACTGCCGCCGATTCATCACCAGAAGCATATCTGACCAGAGAGTATCCGTGAGCACCGCTACATCTTGGTTCAGCTATTGGTCTAACTGGCTCATGCTCCCCGATCCTACGAAGATAAGCATGTACGCTAAATTCAGCTTAGTATATGCCAAGTGCGGCCATTGGGAAAGTGCTAAAGAGCTTTTAGAAGAGGTTGTACATTTTCTATCTCGCTATTTGGGACCGAATCACCAGCGGTCGAGGCGGGCTGTGTTATTTCTCTCTGAAATACACATCAATCTTGGACGACCTTCTGAGGCCGCCGAGCTCCAGAGCTCTGTTATAAAAAACTGTGAGTTTCACTTAGGACCGTCTCACCCAGATACACTGGACGCAATGGGCGCGCTGGGACGCACGCGCTTTCAACAGGGCCAGTTCACCAGCGCGCGTAGACTCCAGGAAATGGTTATGAAGGGGCTGTTACGGCTATCCCCTCGTGATGATGCGAAAGTTCTCAAAGCAATGGACAATCTGGGCTGCACAGTAAGTAAGTTTTGGGACTTTGAGAAGGCGCTACAGCTGCACTCGAAGGCAGCCGAGGGAATGGCTAAATTGCACGGGCCCGACCATGAGGACACGCTACTCGCCAAGGAGAATATATGCCGCGTGTCCGTACTTCTCGGCGGCGAGTACCTGGAGTCGACACTAGAGCTTATGACCGAAGTGCTAAACACGCGCCGTGCCAAGCTAGGTAAAGAGCATCCATTTACTCTACTATCTTTGGCCAGCATGGCCATCGTGCTATCTGCAACGGGTCAGCTAGATGAGGCTCAGGAGCTAGTGCGCAAAGCCTTGCCGGTGGCGGACCGTCTTCTTGGGCCCGACCACATCGGCACCCTATTTGGCCAATACACGCTCGCCTGCATTTTGGTGCAGCAAGGCCAATACGCCAAAGCCGAGGAGCTACTAGTATACGTCGCCGATAGCCAAAAGCGTATGGCGGCAAAGCGTGGTGACTACCACCCAGACCGACTCGCTACCCTCATAGAGTTAGCTCGTTGTTCCTTTTCGTTGGGGAAAGTCCACCGCGCCATCGAGATCTGCGACGAGGCCATCTTCGGATTTGATTCGATCACCGTTGCGCCGCACCCTCTTGTTAATAACCTGCGCATCACCCGTGACCGCATGGTTCAGCTAAACCAGACCAACTCCGGTGACCTGTCTTTAGAACAGCACCATATTACCTTTCCCTTCACCTTATTTCGGACTGACAATGATACCCGTTGATCGTCGCAACCCGTACAGTTAGCAAGCCTCCGGAAAGCCGACAGGACCCCTTCACTTCAGCAAACATGCATCGGAGATGACTCTAGCAGAGATCGATGATGCCCTCGATCCAATTGCTGCCCCCTCCTCGTTCTCATCCACCAATTTACGGAAATACATCCAAGAGAAATACGACCGACCAACTCACCCGATCCACATCCAATCGATGCCCATTCAGCCAGCAGTAGACGCTCGCTATGAACGGAAGGAAGCTGCCAGGAGGGAGCTTGGGATTGAAGTGCGGATAAAGACCGCACGGCCGAACTTTGTGAAGGCTGGAAGCATCACACATTGTTGCCGACCGGTCGGAACGAGACAGCGAAAGTAAGATAGAGAATACTGCCACAATTCACGTTAATCCTAGCACATCTAGAACCTGCACCAATTCAACTCACAATCACACAGACATCCGCCACGCAATTCGACACAGCCTCCTATTCCACACGGTGGGCCATCAGGTCAAGAAGCGGTGCATATTGGAAGGCGAACCACCGACGTCCACGAGAGGATGGAGTCTTTACATGAATTACCCAACACGAGTATGTGAATCAATTGCCAAGCCTTTTCTACCAATGTATGGTATTTGAAACTTCTAGGTATACATCGAGAATGGAGATTGGCGCAAAGTGAAGCGGCGCGAGCTACCCATATAAGAAGATTTGGGGCGAGGTTAGTTTGTTATTCTCGGCACGATTTCGCGTGGTGATTGTCTCACGGCGATTTCGGGGCTGATAACGAAAAATTAGCTATATAAGTGAGGCCGAGCGTGCAAGACAGGAGATGTCTAATCCCATGCTATAGATTATTCTCGGTCGTTTGGGTGCGTTGACATATTTGAGCCGGGGTATGAGGGATTACGAAGCCATGATCTCAGTAGTTACGATGTTAAGAAGCAATTCCAATATTTCCAGAATTACTAGCACTGTCTGACAGGCTCTCATAATTAGGGCGTAATAATCAGGGGGCACGAAGTCATCAGGTAGTGCTAGTAGCAAACGCACGCCCCTTGAATAAAACATGAAGCGACTAGTTGATTTCCATCTATCTTACGAAGAGAATTCCTATTAGACAAAACTTGGCATAATCTGGTAAGAAGATATTATAGCATCCAACCTCTTTAAGTAATCTAACTCGTAATCAACAGCAAGGTCGTCCTGGACCCAAATCTGCTGGAGAATATTCTGTAGTCCATGCAAGCTCCTCAGAGTCAAGGTTCTCATTGCTCTCCCAATATGCTCGAGAATTCGCATTCTCTGCTCATCTGTCCGAGCCTCGCATCCAATAATCAGCAATGGAAAAGCCAGATTGCAGGTGTCCAGGTCGTCAAGAAGTATGTGGGCCTTCTCAACCATTGCATCAATTTCAGGGGAGGTTCCTGAAAAGTTCCGCGATGCTCTTTTGAGGTAAATTAGAGCAGCTAGCCTCAAAAGATCCGTTGTAGTCACCCAGGCTGTGCTCGAGCGGGACATGGTATCAGATATATCCTTTGGTGGTGACGGGACAGTGCTAGTTATTTTGTTTTCGAGGCAACGCAAGGAATTTTCGTATTCGTCGCTGTGGTATAGTGAGTCTGTTGGTTTTCGAATCATGTCGAACATACTATATAAATGTCGAAGAATCTCATGCGAATAATGCGATGCGGTTGTAACCTGTCTAGTATCAGATAAATGAGCCTTGCACGTAGGAACTTGCGTATTCTTCAGCTTGACCTTTCGTGAGTGGCAACTTGCCTGGTCCACGGGCGCGAAATTTCCGACTCTTCTAGTAGACTCTCCGTTTATATACCAATGTCTGTGGCTAAACCGGCTCATGACCGTATGATACTCTGCCCAGTCTAGAACTCTGGAAAACTCGCCCTGAAAACTCCAGCGGTCAAGGCCTGCGTTGTCGATTAAAGTTCTAGCTTCAATCAAATGGCCTAGAATGTAGAATCCAGTTTAGCAACGTTTTCGATGAACCAGGCCACCCATGTCGTGAAAAGGTAGCAGAAGAACTAAATCCATAGACCAGATTTATCGTTCTAGGCCGGGCAAGTAGAGAGAAATAGACCAAACGTCACTTACAGTACCATAGGGATTTACAGAACCACGGGGATGATGCATTTGGCAATGCGAGCATCTGAAGCGCTGGTGAGTGGTTGATCGAAGGGAGACATAATAGATCTATGCTTAAGCATACCTCAAAGTGGCACAGAATCATATTCGCGGCAATATGTTGGACCACTGCGGAATTTCCAGTACAGTGTTTGGTAGATATGATCAGCATGCGTAGAGCGCGCGCCTTGAACCGAAAAACCGATGCTTGCAGACCTTGCCGGTGGAAGGACGAAAGCGCCAACGCCGATTGCAATACCGCCACAGAAGACGGCGAGCTATCTGACAGAGCTAGACGCAATAAAAGACCCAAGAACTCGTTCTTGTCCGATTCGAAGATAGCCAGGGTGGACGGCGCCGTATAGATAACTGCACATGTTAGCTCGGCAAAGTTTTACAAGTAGTATTGTATTTACAGTGATCAATAAGTTCTCGATCCGCGTACCCTATGTTGCTTGGAAGCCATGATAGGGCCATGGACGGATCGAGTCTTTGAAAGACATATCCCGTATGACTACCGAATCCTACTCGCTGGAGCATTAGCTGGGTGACAGGCAAAGTCCGTGAGGGAGGCAAACCTCGATTCATACGCAGGCAGTCGTGGAGCTGAATATCCCATGACGTCGCATTGACGAAGCTCGTCCGGGAGAAACGTTTTGCAGTGCCAACTACATCCTTCACGGAATGGGTCAAGCTCCGCTTCTTGTTGATACCTTTTGGCCACGACAGCCGCAGCCCGTAATGGCATGGCCTATTCGACCTAGCACACCTGGCACAATGGGGGCGGACGCGATCGCACACTGCTCTGGAGTCTATCGTGTGTTAGTAACCAGCCCCCTTGATGCGCGTCACTTGGACCGGAACAATAGGATACCTCTGCAAGCCCAACACTGATCCACATGCATGATGAATGATGCCCCAGGTGAGATATGCGACCTGCGATCTAAAATTTGTTCATCGTTCTTATATACACAAAAGTTGCCAGTTTTCTCCTTTTGGCTCCGAGATGACAAATGCCCGGAGCGGGGCGGTTCTGGGCTCGCCGTTTACTAATTATGGTGGAAAAGTGGGGCTAATGGATGCCGGGTCCCGGCGCATCGTCCACATTTAGAAGAACGGCAACTTTTCTGTGTCTTGGCGGTTTCTAGTCTTGGCATCCCGCAGCCACTAGTCTTGGCATCCGGGCAGCCATCGGGTCCCCGTTTTAGAGCACCTCGCTACTTACCTAGGTACCTAAGGTACCTAACCTATACATACATACACCCGCTGACATTGTGCCAACCAAGAACAAAGCTAAGAATAGAGTAGAGCAGATTTGAAATCGAACAGCGAGCAAAAAAAGGCTCCAAGGATGAGTCCAAATCAATATAAGTACAGGCGCGATTGCTCCTCTTTCAGGTTCATCAACACTCAGAACGACGTCTTAGAATCATCCTACAGCCAATCAATCTCACTTTGATACAGGGTAGAATTTCAGTTACAATGTCCTCCTACGTGATTTCGGGAGTCTCTCGTGGCATCGGCGTACGCTCTCCTCCTACTTCACGAACAAGACTCACCACTAATACAAAGAGTCTGTTATATAATAGTTCGAGTTTCTCCGCCAGCTCTCCGAAAACCCAGCCAACTCGGTCTTCGGGCTCGTCCGCAACAAAGCCACCGTCGAGGCCAAGGTCGCCGCTGAAATCGGACGGAGCAATATCTACATCATTCAGGCCGACACTACGGACGCAGATGCATTGAAGGTAAGCGAGCGAGTAGCCCATCAAACCGATGTGGAAATTTGGCTCAAGAGTTCTCTAGAAAGCAGCCCAGGTTGTTTCGGAGAAAACGAATGACACCCTGGATTACATCATCGCCAATGCCGCGATTCAAGCTAAGACTGCCTTGGTCGGCCTTGATACTCTGTAAGTCCTTAGTAGGGGGAGGATAAACGTCCCAGGTATAGTTATTTGAGAACTAATTCTTCCACAGGAGCCAGGACTCAAAAGTGCTGGAAGAAGATTTAATCGAACACTTCCGAGTCAACACCATCGGCCCCGTCCACCTCTTCAGCATTTTCATGCCCCTGATTTTGAAGGGCCGCGCAAAGAAAGTGATTGCCATCTCCACCGGTATCTCGGACCCTGAGATGACACTCAAGGCCGATATATTCCAAGCCGTGGCTTATTCGATCAGTAAGGCAGCTCTGAATATGGCCGTGGCCAAGTTCAGTGCCGTCTACCGCGAGAAGGGCGTCCTTGTCATGGCAATCTGCCCTGGTGCGGTAGACACCGGCAGTCTGCAAATTGGTATGTAACCGCCCGGACAACTTAAAATAGTGGCTGACGTTTGGAAAGAAACCGAGGAGGAAGGAAAATTGGCTATGGCTATGTTTGGAAAGTTCAAGGACTATTCACCCACCTTCCAAGGGCCTGCCCAGATAGACGACAGTGTCAAGTCGGTGCTGGCTCTCGTGAATAAGGCTACCGTTGACGGTGGTTATGCAGGCATATTTATCTCCCACACAGAGAAGAAGCCATACCTTTGAGAGTATATAGGTACCATCAGTATCCTGTCCCAAGGCGGACCATTGTATAGATCTTACCTGATGTACAATGACGTTGTATAAGAGTCGCTGTACATGGACTATTTTAACAGATGTCGAAGACCAACTTGACGTCTCCGTAGATCGCCACGCGGGATTATTTAATTCTCTTGTCTTCACTCGGGAACTGTCATATCGAATATTACGATCGCCTCAGTCACCGTCCCAACCCTTTCATTAGGCCTGTTGATATTTGCATTCTTCTAACTTATCGAAGCAAACTAAGGGGGTCAAGAAATTGTAGTGCGAATCGCCTACATAAAACTATAGTCGATATGGACCAAAATCTTTATACCCAACGCCCTTAACGAATGACTGCAACCACGGGCCCTGGGTCTTCGCATGTGCGAGCTCCCACAATAGACTCCCATGCGCCTCCCCGGAGACCTTGAAAATGGGTCCGCCGTCTGCCTTTCGCTCGTCGACATAGTAGAATCTACAAACCCCCCCGGTTAATATTCTATTCATCAACACGATAAGGGCTGGGTGAGGGGGCAAGGGGAAAAATTGGTATACTTGTATCCGCGGTCTTTATATGCCGCTGCCGCCGCATTCATCATGTGTGCGGCCGCCGACTTGCCCATACCCGCATCCATAAACGAGGGGAGGACGGCCACGTTGAGGATGTTCCCTGTGTAGAAGAACGACTTTGCTGCATCCGCGGGGAGATCCGCGAAGCCGAGCACGGCTTGCTGCGCGGCGACGAAGGCGCTGATGGTATTGATGTTCATGTCGCGGTTAAGCCCTGCCAACGGGATGGCGAAGGGGTCACTGGGCGGCGAGGGCGTAAAGGAAGCGGCTGCACGCCACATTCTTAGCATCGGATTCCGATTCCGCTAGATAGACTCTTCTTTCCGGGTTTGAGGGGACTTACCATTATACACGACGACGCTGGGGACGCCCAGCTCTTCCTTGGTGCGGACAAAGGCGTGGACCACGTCGTCCGTGTTGGCGAAGTCACTCTTGATGTGAAGTTGCTCGGGTGTGCTGTCGGCCTCCTGCAACGAGCGCGAGGCGAGGGCGACCTTGTAGCCCTTCGCCGCAAAGGCGCGTGCGATGCCCTGGCCGATGTTCGGTCCAGCGCCGAGGATGAGGATGACCGGAGATGTGCCCGGCATGATGGCGTGTGGTGATGGGTAGTGAATAGTGGTGGAGGGATAAGTAAGCGCTTGTGCTGGTGCTTCGTGCTTTGTGTTTTTGTCTTTGCCAGTCGAGCACGAAGAGCACTGGCCTGTTTTATATAGTCGGTGCTGACCTGCCCGGCTACGCAACCCCCAGCCGCCTAATCCGCATTCGGGCGCTAGCAGCCAGAATTGATAATCAGCCCACTGCTGAAACTTGTTTCTTAGTGTCAGGCCAGAATCCAATTGGTAATCCGGTACGGCGGACGATCACCTGCGGTAGGGGGGGGCCGAGTCACAACTGTCTGGAGATGGCCGCCCCACCACGCGGTTGGTGTGGCACTTAAGATCCCAGAATCCATAATGGATACTAGAAGTCTCTAAGGATTCAAGTCGAGTAGTAGGAGTAGCGGAAGGGGAGCTTATTGGTATTAAGAGGATAAATATAGAAAGATCCTAGCTTCCAGGAGGATAATTCGAAGCGTTTAAGTAAATTACCGTTACACATTCCCCCTTTTTCCACGCTAAGGAAATTATAAAAAATTAATAATATGATATATAAAATTTAAG
>JAOXNQ010003261.1:0-36240 GCA_028571165.1 Hypoxylon perforatum
ATTATTAATTTTTAATTAATTATATTTAAAAATTTAAATTAAAATTATTAATCCGGGATTTACCCGGCTTATCAGCTTATCTTGCCAATATCCGATACCCCCCATTCAAAGCTTTCATTTATAAGCTTTTTTTGTAATTTGTTAATTTGCCGTGCCGCCACGATAAAAGCCGTAAATCGCATATGAGGCGATTTGCGGGTGGGAGGGTCGTTATACTTAGGCTTGAAACCATGGAAGAAAGCCGTTCAGTGTCGCGAAGTTTAGGGAAGTGCTATTTAATGAGCTCCGGTCTAGAAGTTAGAAGGTATATATTAGGTACCTCAACAGCGAGTTTACCTCGACGGATTCGACTGATCTACCTTTCGTAAAAGTTAACAGCTAAACGCAAGTCCTGAAAAAATAGTTATTCGCCTTTAGAGTTAAGACACCAGGCGAAATGGCGAGATGAGTGACTCAATCAGGGAGCATCTCAGGCAATGTCAAAGATGAAGTCATCGACCAACTCGTTCGTCAAGTGCTGTAATAGTGCATTCCCATCTTGAATGGAAGCAAACATGTTACCGGCAAGGAAGCTGTCAATGTGGGGGTCGGCCAAAACACCCACATTTCCAGGCTGGCCGGTCGGCAGCGTAGAAGCACTAGCGGCGTAGCTTGGGCCAGCGCCGGCATTGTCCACCGGGTCTCCTTCGGCCTCCGTGGTCTGGACGTTTCACTGGCAACGTGTAAGCCCGTCACAAGTCATGATACCTGATTGTACGTCATGCATGCCCTTCGTTTGATTCGAGCACCTGCTAATATTGTATGACACTCTAAGATACCTGGTAGAAGACTGAATATTAAGGCCAGAAGAAATTTCGGAAAGCCCACCTTACGAACGCCTATAAATCTTTGAATCCCGCAAATCCATCAAGGCTACCATACATTTTTCGCCTCACTGAAATGTCGTCAAATCCCTTCCAGCTTGTGCAGAGTAAATTCATCAGCTTCTTGCATCTCCGCGTCATCACTCACAACATCCGGTATGCAGCCTTGGATCTCTCCAGGAATGAGCGGCCTTGGTCGGAGCGTAGTCCTCTCATCTTGAGCCAACTGCATCATGAACTTCGCCCCGTTACTATCGCACCAGCAGAGCCAAGTGCAGAGGGCCCGACTGCCTTCATATGCCTGCAAGAAGTCCTTCACAATCAACTGGTCGATGTCCTCGCTGATTTAAACGACCTCCGCGACCATAAAGGGGATACTCCCCCTGATGGACCATCTTGGGCGCATATTGGCGTGGGTCGTGATGATGGCCGAAGAAAAGGAGAGTACAGTCCGATTCTATATCCAGTCAAGTTTTTTAAGTTACTTCATCAAGAAACAAGATGGCTAAGCCCCACCCCCGATCGACCGAGCAAAGGATGGGATGCTGGAAGCATTCGTCTTCTCACGGTTGGCGTCTTTGAACACAGAGCAAGCCGGAAGCGACTGGTTGCTGCAAACACTCATCTGGATAACGCCGGTTCTAAGAGTCGGTTCGAAAGTGTGGCTATCATCCTAGAAACTCTAAAGCGCATTCACTCTGAGTGGTCAGGTGGCAGCACATTAGGGCTTTTCTTAGCTGGCGACTTCAACTCGTTTCCTACTCAGGAAGCCTATCAAGCAGTCAACGACAGTGGTTACTTGATCGACCTGCATGACGAAGTTCAAGCGAAAGATCGCTACGGTGATGTTATTACTTTTACCGGGTTCGAGCCAGAGAAGGATAAGGACGAACAAGGAAGGATTGATTTCATCTGGCTAGGACCGACATCGAATAAATCCGCCACTCTCCAGAGCACTCCTTGGACGGTGGACGGATATGCTGTGTTGCCGAATTTGTTTGAGGCTGGCGTGTACTTGAGTGACCACAGGGCCGTTGTTGGGGATTTCACGCTACAGTAGAATTCCGTCAAATGATGTTATTATTAATGAGTATTTTGGTACCTACAGACTTCATCGCTTAGCAATTCAATGTAAACCATTTTACATTGAACAAGAGGTAACTTACGTCAATCAAATCGTCCAATCTTGTCTCCAGCTGGTGCATTATTTTCGGTAGACCATTTGTAGCGAAAGACAGTACCTAGAGAATAGCGTGGCATCAGTGGGACCCGCCGCATTTCTATCACTATCAACCTGTCTGGCCGCCTACTACCTGGTACCTAGAAGCCTGACAAGGGTCCTAATATTTTTGCAAAATAGAATCGAAGGTTTGCATCTTGTATTGATAATCGCATCCTACCTCGTTGATGATTGACTTAAGATAAACTTATACTTACGACAGACTCATCAAAATTGTACTCCTCATAGGGAGTATTTATAATAGACATCATAGTCCTCCATGTCCAGCCGGTTTAGAAGAGGATGCCGGCCTGATTGCTCAGCGTTGCTACGCGCTGACGACCTCTTTCTATTGACAAACCCCATCCCGACTATTAGAGACACTATAATTACAAACGCTACAACGGCAAGTCCAAGTCGGACCGAGAGTCCCTTGGTATATCGCGGCGATGAGTCCGTGGTGAATATATATCCAACAACCACAGGGTCCACGAGAAGTTCGTCAGGAAGCCGGCGCTGTTTAGGGCGCAGGGGACGCTTGCAAATAGGCGGGCCGTTGCTGTTTCAAATTAAATCAAGCTCTCTAAATTGCTATGAGGTTAAGTATTTTGAAATAGAATCGCAGGTAGCTTTTTCTTAAAAGTGTGATGCAGGATACACAATTAACGCTGCCTACGTACCTATCAGAAACATTGTCCACGGGAGTAGAGGGAAAGCGGCCTATGCCAGCCAAAAAGGGGCTGGCGATTATAGGGGAGTTAGCAGGTAAAATACGCTATAAATACCTACCTACCTAGGGAGTTACTTAGTGGGCGAGGGTGCTGTAATGATGATATCCTACTGGAATTAGTGTGCATGTACGCTGTAATCATAGGGAGTTTAGTGGATAAGAGCCATTATGCTGGCTGACGAGGACCCCAGCCTGCGAGCCGAAACCCCCTAAAAAAGCTTCACCGAATCATCCATCATGAACTACCGGAGCGAGGCCCCCTACAAGGTTTAGAGCGGCGGCCGTGAGAGCGGATGCCGCGCAGAAGATGGTTGCACATACGATCATAATCTATCAACAGGCTGATATCAAAAGAATTATCTAGTGTTGAAAGGAATTGATAGGGCGTATAATTCGACGGCCATGAACAGAGCGTTTGACAGGCTGATAATGTCTCCGGTCGTGCCAGATTCATCCGCGACCTCGGGCAGAGCAGACAAGACGGCTGTAGACGACATAGGCGCCAGGAAGCCTCTGAATGATGGGATGGCGGTAATGACGGATTTCCGTGCGGGCGTGAATCACCGGTACTGGCTTTCTGTACATCCATCACTGGTGGGTGTCTCTATCTTGTTTCTCTCCGCCTGTACTTGTTCTGATACCGGCGACGAAGACGGGTCACATTTCGTCTCACTATGAATTATAGGGGATTCCATTGCCCGGGATTGTGTGCTCTGGTTTGCCATGGTGAACCGCAACGTGACTTTCCTATTGCCGATTCTAATGAAGCAAAACTCGAAAGGCCAAATGGTCCATTGTAATCTTAATGAGTCGAAATCATAGATCAAGGCCGGAAGCGGTTTTACAGCGACATCTCGGTCGGTACAGATGCGACAGACCGGGATCGGCGTTGCGAGCTTGCTGCCGGTGTGGAGACATCTCAACTCGCCGGCTAGAGGAAGATGACCCGGGACTGAAATAGGTTACCGCTCTACGGGATAAATCTCTCGAGCCGGTCGCTCAAACGTCAAGGAGCTTAAAAGATAACTTCGGTATGTTTACGTATCTGAGTCTAGTGAAATGTTGCGAAAGGAACTCGGAAGTAGTCAATTCGACATCAGTTCTAGCTTGCAGTGCATACTGAACAACACACTACCAGCGAGTAGCAAAGTAGTCCAATTACTAGATCAGCGATATCTACTCCCAATAGTTTGCGCTCACAATTCGAATAAAGTTATGATCTTATTATGTTATGAGCTTTCATAGGTAGAAATAGAGTAATGGTGTTAGCATTGTCTGTTTAATCAAGCCAAGGCGACTACCCCTTGAGGTGTGGTAGAGAATGAAACCCGAATTTAGTGCGAGCCATGCCGTGATAGAGTTGGCACGTAGTAAAGGCTCCAGTCACTGGAATTTGGTAAAATTGCTCGCAATGACCTTGAAAATAATCGTGTGGTTCGATATGAATGCCCAATGCGAAACTGTCCTATGAAGACCTGTGTCGTCGTGGTGTTCATCTAACATTGAGAGACGCGTTTGTTGCATTGAAGCTTGCTTAGCATCACGTCTTTTACGTGAGTAGAGGGGAGGCATGGTTTTGGTTGTGGCTGGTGAGCTGTGGCGCATTCAGGGGCTGCTACAGCAACAATTTACTCGCCAAGCCTTATTTTGAATCGTTATCTCCATTTTTAAGATCATACATCATCTCCGGCTCAAAGTCCAAGCTCATTCTTTCATGTGGATAGAAGGGGTTAAGAAGTGAGGACGGGTTCTCGTTCCCGAGATCTAGAGATCCGTCTAATTTATATTATTTTCACGGACATCTATCTATCGCTGTATCAATTAGCGCTATATCTTTTTTTAAGCTTACGCGGTGATCAGGTTACCATTGATAAGATGCGGCTCCTTTGGGGGTTGATGTAAGAGGTCGAGTTTCATGAAACAGTCTTAGGCTTCTTGGGATGGCACCACGTCTTAAAAGTCAAGCGGGTTGCCGTGCTGAGCATCCCAAGCATCCCACTCAATCCCACCTTGTATCGCCCGTCGTCTCAACGCGATGGGGCGCGCTGGGCGCGATGGGAACTCGACCCGACTGCGGGCCGTTTCAAGGAGTCGGCCCCACCCATCACGCAGCGGTAGATCGAACGGCAAGACATGCTAGGTAGACATGGGCAACCATCCCCTGTTAGAGATTGGCAATTGTAAGATGATGCGCTGCCGGGTTATAAGACGAGTCGCTGCCAGAATTGGCCAGCTGCTGTTCTGATCTACGATCTCTTCCGTTCTTTTTCTCTGCATGATCAGCCGGCCTGCTTCGATTCTTAGGTGATAGTTTATTCTGCAGCGCTCCTTTTTATATTTATTATTTCTATCTTTCTTTCCGTTCTGTGAACGCCATGCCTTCTCTTAGACAGATTTTTGCCGCTTCGGCCTTGCTGGCGGTTGCTCACGGCCAGGGTGTTATCCTGAAGGCGCAGGGAGCGAAGGGATCGCCGGCGAGTCTGGGTCTGCAAGGTATGTCGATGCCGGACAGTTTCGTTTCTCGTGCAAAAGGCTAATAAACATTTTAGTTGATCCTAATAACGACGCCGATGCCAACGTCATCTCCCAGACCGAGATTGTCACGAACGTAGTGAACGAGTGTGGAAGGACTTTAGCGGCGGGCAATATCGATATCGGCGCCACCACCGAGGATGCTCTGGCAGCAGATCAAGTCACCCAGGTGACCAAGGGCAGCACTGTCCAGGTCACAGTCCGAGAGGTGAACTCGACGGGAGCCGGTCCATACACTTGCGACATGGACTTCACGGGCAATACGGCCGGTGGTACGGGCCAGATCAATGTTACCACGACTGAGAGCAAAGCCGACAAGAATGGAGACATCACTCTCAAGGTAGCCATGCCTGCTGATATGGCGTGCATTGGATGTAAGTATACCCTCTCGCAGCATCTTTAAGACTTGATGACTGACCAACGGTACTTAGCTTCAACCGGTAACGTGTGCACGGTGCGATGCCGCAATGCACAAGACTTCGGAGGATGTTTCGCTGTGCAGCAGACGGACACAACCCCCGCCGAAAACACTCCGCAGAACATCGTGGCCTTCCAGGACCTCGCGGCCGTCGACCAGCAGGTCCAGCAAAACATCGCCGATCTTCCCGCCGCGGTTGAAGCCCTCGCCACATCCGGATCCTCAGACGCCGAGATTGGCTCGGCTATTGTCGAAGGTATTCAAGCGGCAGACCCTGCGACGGATGGACTCGCGCAGGACGCAGCGAATGCGGATGCGGGTACGGATAACTCCAACACTGGAAACGCCAACACCGGAAACGCCAACGCAGGCAACACCAACGCTGGCAACAACAACGGCAATAACAATGGCAACGGAAAGAAGGGAAAGAACCGAGGAGGCAACAACAACAGGAGAAGACGCAACACCCGCCGTCGCGTGTAAAGAACCAAAGCATAGATTCGAGTCTACCCGATGCGCTCAGCTTCTTCGATCCCCCTGTTCATAGTCTTGTTGGCGCAATCCGAAAGGTTAGGAGAAGCAATAATGAATTGAAGGACGCTCAGAGAACATACTCCTTACGCGTGTATATATAGCTTTTGTTTATAGACTTGGAGCTCCGGGGTGAGCTCCGCCCATATTTATCATGACATTTCCGTCGAGTATTTCGGCATGATTTGAAGCCGATCTAGTGTATCGTGGTCTCTACTCCTGGCTATACCATTACCCAATGCTAGTGTATCCCTGTTGAGTCCCTTTTCTCCTTGCCCCCCAAAGACAAAATTTCGACATGATAATATGAGGCCTCCATGCCACGGTGACGTAGTATTTGGCCCAAGATCCGCCCATTCCTCATGCTACTTCTTTATTATCGCTTCATATCACTCCCCCTTTCACTAATCTTATTACTATTCTCAATTCGTAAAGTTACCACCGTTAGAACCCCTCAAGGCACGATTCACACCACCCTTATAATCAGTAAGATAAATCATATCTTCGTCCCCACGATCTGGACCGTAGTGATACGGCGTACGGAAATCCTTGCTTATTGGAGCTTCCATACCTCCAATCTGGGCACTGCTATAACCATCTATGTTGTGGTAGTCGTTAATGTTCCTATTAGTACGTGGCCAGCTAGTCGGCGTCCCGCTATTTTTGGAGGAGTTGCTCTTCTGCCACTTGCGCAACCAGGATCCGATCCGGCCCTCAGTAAAGGCCATAGGCATCCCAGGTATGTTGAAAACCAAAAGCGTGCAGGTCACCTCGCTAAAGCTCCAAAGATAGAGTGGACCGATACCGTAGTTCGTGTCGCCTTTATTCTGATAGGAGAGGTGTTGTGTCGCATACAGCCGGCCAGCTGCACATAGAACGGACCTAGTTGATCATTAGCAGGAACTACAACTACTGGTAAAAGTGCAAGTCAGCCGTACAGAATACCAAATGAAAAGATGATGGAAACTCCGATCTTCTTATTCCTCGTCATCTGCAAGTTCCAGATGATCCTCTGCGGCAGCAATAAGATGAAAACGTCCATGACGAGATTAAAGGAGGCTGTAGTGATGTACAATGCCTCCTTGTCAATACACTTGCCCGTTAACCATGGCGTCCAGTTCGCTTTTAGTGGGATACATGAGAAACACATGGCGATGAATACGGAGAGGTACATTAGGATGTTGAGCCACATCATGAAGCGCGCCAACAAGAAAAACTTGTTTCGCGACCGGTTATGATCGGGGACGAAGATGTGTACTAGGTAGCGAAGTCAGCAAGTTCATGGTCGTCTTTCCGAGACAGGGTCTTCTCACGCACTCCATTCTAACAGGATGGCGGTCTTCGCGAATACCATGGGGATATGGTAAAGCAGAGCGAAAATGATGGCATACTAAAGGGCCAGTTGTTAGCAAGGTTTCCGGAGTGCGGTATGGTAACATACTTCATAGACGACTTGTAAGTCCCGAAGCCGGACATCCCACTGACGTACGAAAAAGCCGCCGTAGCGCAACTGCGTATAATAGGCGCAGGCAATGCCAACGAATCCTGCCTGGAGAGGTATTAGATAGTGGGGCTAGAAGCAAGCATATGACTACGGCAAAAACATACGAACGCCATAAGACCCAGATCTATCTCATACTTTTGTGTCAGTATTACCATAACATGCGATGAGATCAGCTGACGAGACGGGGGCATAGGTAGCGTACAGTCTTCAATCCTCACTCTCTTCACAAGGGCCAGCTTCGAGTAAGCGCGCACCGAGGCCGAGAAGGTGACGAGGAACAGGCAAATGACTGATATAGCGATAGCTAGGTCGTTACGGTTCGCCGGGTGGTCGAAGTTCGGCTGGACTCCATCTGGCGGCGTCATACCAGGACTATTTAGGATTTCCTGCTGCTCCGCAGGGGGGAGGTTGGGGAATTGCTTCAGCAGGTCTGCGAGTTTACTCATAGCGTCTGTTCTGTACCTGTGTTTTAGTATTAGGTGAAAAACGATGAGAAGTGAGCGACTGGAGAGTCTATCTATGAGCTCTGGTATATATATCTCAAGCTTCGCAGCATGAAGACACTAGGTATGAAATAGGTTGATGATCGTCATGGTGGTTACCCAGGTAGCTACAACAAGAATGTGGCATAATGGGTAAAAATGTAGAGTAGATGACATGATAAAGGATGAGGTAAGTCGGCCTCTAGGGCGTCTTTGAGTAAGCTAGCTGTGCCGCATCTGTGTATCATACGCAGCAATGCCGAGCTGAGACAGGGGTAAGCAACATGAATGCTCAAAAAGGGGATCGATGATGTGACGCATAGGCCCGGCGCCGTGGTTGTAGGATTAAGAATAACGACGCGGACTATAGAACCTTGTCGGGTTATTATTATTCTACAGCCCGAAGTGCTTAACTTGGGATACCGGCATTTGATAAATTCGTACCATCTCACTGAATATGTGAGGGCAACTTAGGCTAGAGCGATGCATATTCATCTTAGTAAGTAGCTGAAAGGTGTGGCAATGCCGGTAAGATTGGTGTACAGATTGTGCAACCCAAGAACGTGTCATTTATATCTATCTGGCAAGTCTGATCGTCTAGATTGATCGTATCGACCGTCGTCCCGGCGATTTTATTCTCGGCCAATCAAGTGTGTTCTCATATTACCGGATTGGGAATTTTTTCCGAGTGGATTTGCCCCAGGCGGTAGTCGAAGGCTCTGGAGGATGCTGTCAGAACCGGACCATTGGGATCCTTCGGACCGGACTCCCGATGTGATCGGGAACACGTATTATCTTCCAGTTTCGAATAACCATACATATTTTCTATCAAGACTACCTCGTACAGTCTCGGGAACCTGGCTCATGTTTTGGCCTCCCCCTTTTATCGCTATTTAGTTACGCTGAACGATGTGAGTCTTACAAAAAGATAAATCATATCCCCCCTGACATGATTTTCGAGTAACCCAGAATGGTTCTTTACCTTCGTTAATTTCGAAAGACTCGGGCCTCCTAAGGTTAATCCCTGCCGAAGGCCAAGAGCCTCATATCAATCGTCTGTATATGGCTGCATCCCTCCTGGTGCCCACATTAGGGAATCAACATGACTTCTGGATATTGAATTAAGTGACTGTCTAGCTATTGGTATAACCACAATAGGATCTCCGGTTCTTGTGAACACAACGGCTGGTCGTCGTCCGCGTTCAAGTCGTCTCTGGCCAATGTAGTCGGCTGCTGCATGGTAAAATAGGAAACAGCCCATGATTCTAAAATAGAAGCAGTTCACGTTAGATCACATAGTAGGCTCTAGGATAAGAGAATGGTAGCTTACAAAATAGGGAGCCATGCTAGCGCTGTGGGGAGTATGTTTTGATAATAATTGGAATAGGAATAATGTCGAATGTCATAGTTGTAATGGAATGTAAACGCTATCGAGATAGACATCCCAAGTAATATCGCTCCCTCTATGATGAGTGATCCTAAAGGTGAAGTTGTTTCGGTGCGGCCGAAGTTTGTATCAATGCTTTCAACAAAGTCCCACAACATAAGACAGCTGGCCTAATGCTCAATCAGCTTCCTGTCTCTTAATCGGATAACAGCAAACAACTTACTATAAAGAACTCAGCGGCAAGCATAAACTCGTTGGAGATATGTAACACTGGACGTGCATACTCATGCAAAAATAAAATAATGCAGGTAAATAGGAACCGACTACTGCTAAAGGCGAAGCGACTCATCCGAATGGAGCTTGCCTCGGGAGCCCAAGAGGGGCGCAAATTCCCCGAGCCTTGAAGTTCTCTCTGCCCTTGCGCATCGTCTGTTAACTCAGAGAGTTTTAATTCAACCGCGGGGATTCCAATCATTTCAAAGTTCTGATTTTCTTGGTCATGGTGACTCAGAGAGCTAGAGGCCCCTGAACCCAATCGGCTTCTGTATGATAGTGGCATCTCCCTGTCGCGAAGATATATACTACCTATGATATCAAACAAGCGTCAAAATACCCGTTCATTACCTTGTCTTTGGCGTAGGGCGAAAAGAAAATATGCGGAACTCAAGTAGGTCAACAGGAACTATTTTCTCCCCCCCTATGAGGGGGTGGCTGGTCTCGACGTAATGACGGTGGAGGCTTAGAACACCGCCTCTGTACGTACAGCTACACCGATGGCTGGGCTCGTGCAATGTAGGCAGATTTAGGTACCGTGATACTTAGGCGTGTAACTGCAAGGCGTCATTTACCATAGCCATTTACCATAGCCACCGCCACCATGCTACAGTTATGTTGTCGCAGATTAAAGACAATTCTATTAAAATAAGCCAGTTGAAAGGAGATTTTAAGGGGGTAGTTTGATTCCTTTCGCACTGCGACTTCCAACATCCATAATTCCACTATTTGAAATTATTACTAACAAACTCGATGAACAACAAATAATGCCACCACTACAGGTTCTAAGTCAAAAGGGTTGGCGTCGGACTGGTTGCATCAACATTGCTCTAAGCCTTAGCTGCGGGTTTTTATTATTATCTTGCTTAATCTATTTCCGCATCAAGTCTGGGTCACCCTTTCGCAGAGCTACTATCATATACGAGGGCACATGTGATGGCACATCTAGGCTGAATACAATACTTCACCTACTTATCAACCTATTTTCGACTGGAATTCTAGCGTCTTCGCATTTCTTCATGCAGGTGGTGAGTTCCCCATCACGCAAGGAGGTTGACCGGGCACATATCTATTACCGCTCCCTTGACATTGGGATTCCATCTGTTAAGAACCTGGGGTCCGTCTCCTACTTTAAGAGATTCTCTTGGCTTGTCCTGTTATTCTCATCTCTTCCAATACACCTGTTCTTCAACAGTGTGATCTTTGCGACCTCATTTCAGGGCTCCGACTGGCAAATCACCATTGCGACTGAAGGATTCACGCAAGGTGCTGACTTCTATAACCCCGGGGCAAGCCTAGCTCCTGCCGGGTCACCATATCCATCATTCCGATATGATGCGGAGTATGAACGCTATCGCGACCCAGTCATTCATAATTCATCGAACAGGTTAAGCTCCCCCTATGTTTACAGTTATGGAAGCGCAGTTCCTCTTGAACAATACGGGAATAAAACATCGGACGTTATACAGAGCATCTCAAACGCTGCAGAAAATGGCAGCGGTTGGGACATGCTGGATGCCCAAGCCTGCCGTGCGGAATTCTTGTCCTGTAACTCAAGGTCACAATATCGTGATGTGGTGATAGTCATCGAAACGAGCACCAATGACGCAACGGGTTGGAAACGAAACGACGTCTTTAATTTAAGCCACAGCCTTTCTCAACTATGGGACGAATATGTTCCTCCGGATAAAATAAATTCGTTATGGTATTCCGCTACATGCCATATCACGAGAGATCTGAAATTCGAGTATATGCAGAGAGACTGTTATCACGATTGCAGCGCAGTACTTGGAAATGAAAAAATTCGACGAGGGACTGTATGGCAACCGGCTGAGCTCCAACGAGAGCCTCTAAGTGAGCTCTCATCGCCGGATTGGGTACTCAATTTTCACAACATATTGCGTCTCGAAACCATCAAGGCCTACCAAAAAGATTACAATTACGATTATCATAAGTTCAGCAACCTCACTGTCAAGTACTGCCTTGCTGAACCTCATCCACAAGCAATTTGCAAAATCGAGCTATCTAGCTTGCTACTACTAATCGTCATCATTTGCACATTCATAAAAAGCTTCCAGTGTATGATGATTATTTGGAAACTACCACATCCCTCCCTCGTCACTTTAGGCGACGCTCTCGAGTCTTTTATCACTAGACCGGACCATCAGACCAGTAAACTTACAAGTTTGGATGTTACTGATAGTTGGAGACTTGAGACTCGGCGTCGTCGGTATTGGTACTCAGACAATACATCAAACTTAGTAGCAGAAGTCAATGCTCGCCGATGGCGCCATCCGAACAGACGATTCAAGTCCCTCATACTTAGGACTGAGTGGGCTAAACCGTATGGCTTTACATCATTCTCCTGTATTGTACTCATGATCGCCTTGATAGCTTCACTTCGATCAAACGATTATAAACTGTGAGTATTCAACTTCCTTACACACGACAATCACTAACTCTTTCCAGCGACGGCCTAGGTTCATTCGGTCACTCGAACGAAAATCGAGTTACGAAATTAGGTGCAATAATGCACAACGAGTACCTGGTCACACTCCTTCTGATCAACGTACCTCAACTTCTCTTATCATTCTGTTATTTCTCTTATAATGCTCTCTTTACCCGCTTTCAGGTTGAGAAAGAATGGAACTCGTACAGCCTCGTATCTCAGCCACTCCGCGTTTCATATCCTAAAGGCGAGCAGGTCTCTAGCTTCAGGCTTCAACTGCCTTATAAATACGGCATACCTCTCCTGGTCATGAGCGCGCTAGGCCATTGGTTCTTATCAAATGCGATATTCATATTTATCATTGAAGGGGGTATGCATTTATACAACCCGGAAGGACAATCTACACAGATACTAATAAAGCAGCAGGCTACTGGATGACAACTGATAACATCGATAGATCCTACTTCGACATCTCCGAGAATGGTATCGTTTCACTTGGCCATTCTCCCATGGCTGTGCTTTTTCTGTTCATTTTCACTTGTGTTCTCATACCGATACCATTCTTTTTCGGTCTCAGAAAACTTAAAGGCAAGATGGTAGCAGGTGGTTCAAACTCATTGGTACTGTCGGCGGCTTGCCACTGCTATATACCTCCTCCATCTGAGCCACAAGCGAGACCAAGCCAACCGTCAAATGACGAAAGTACGTCACAACTTACACCTAATCTATGCTTAGCTACGTCTACTAATATGATTTTAGATGTAGAGGATGTTCATAATCTGGCGGATGACTACTCCATATCGATAGCCGACAATTCTGAGTATCGGGAACGAAAGCTACGAGAGATGTCTGTATCGAAACTGAGGTGGGGTGTTACGCCTCTGCCATCTCACTTGAATGAAGAGGTAAACGATGATGGGGAAATGGTAATGCATCTTGGCTTCAGCGACGAACTGGACAATGTAACGACACCCACGGAAGGAAAATGCTACCTGTAGCAAGCGCTGAAAAGCTGGACTGGGCCTCTACTACCCGTGTAGTTAAATTATTCGTCAAAGCACTACTGGGTGGTCAAAGCATTCCAATCTCAAGCTTCTGCGGCGGTAGTCGATGTGTTTGTTATTGAAGATGACCTTGCGTTTCCGTAGGTAGTCTTTACGTTGTACATTACAAGCCGGTTCTGATGAGCTAGAAGGTCAAGCCTCGCTTATTAGTTTAGAATACAGTGCTGTTTAAGGGCAAGCGAGCTGAAGCTGATGAGTGAAAAACCCCTCGTCCAGAATAGAGGTGTAGTCAGCCAGTCTATAAGGGGGAGGGGACGCATTCTTATAAAGTACCTAACCTAATACATCCTATATAGCTACCTACCTATTACACGTGATGACATTGAATAATGGAGATGGAGTATAATGCCGCTAGAGTATACCACCCGTCCCAAAACCTCAAGCTCTACCCACGTGAGGGAGATGACATTCTCTTGAATTTCGAGACAATTTTCTCTGTTAATGGAGGGAATAGGTGTGCTCGTAACTCTTCTGTAGGCCAACCGCGGCTTTCAAAGTCCGATAAACGCTGCTTCATGTATTTCTTTTTCGAGCTCTTTAGCACCCCGCCGCGGGATACGAGAAGACAAATCATTTCATATGCTTCGAGGAGTGACACGTTGCGATTCCATGGCTCGCCTAAAGCCCTAGTACCGTACCCATCGCTAATCTTGTCATCAGCACAGTGGTCCAAAGGCGTCTTTTTCAGAGAACTCAAAGCGTTTACCGAGGCACCTTTGTCCAGGAGTAACTTCATAAGTGAAGGTGGACATATATGCAACGGCTTACAACGGAATTTCTTGTCTTCAAAGACTATATCGACATTAGGATTTTGCCCATTATCGAGGAGGAGCTCGGCTAATTGTATGTAGAGAGCATCAACGGTGTTGTCTAATTCATTGATGGGTTCGCCTACAAGCTCCCTGCGGAATATGGCGCGGGCCATTTTCTCTAGGAGCGCACTGAATGCTGTTGAATCCCTATCTAGTGCAAATCCTCTGTCAAGGAGAAACCTGGCTGTCTGCACAAAATCTTTAGGCATTCGATCGTAGTGCGGTCTGACAACATAGCTTAGAAGTGGCTCTGTTGAGTTCCGGAGAAGATTGGGATCTTCGGCAAGCTTCTCGATAATATACAGCCGAAGTCCAGTAGATGCAGCGAAAGCAAGAGGTGTTGTAATCTCGAAATCATAGCGTCCGCTCTCGATGCTATCTATTTGGAATATGCGACTAGGAACAGAATCCAGAAACAACTTGAGACTACGACCAGTAGTCTCCTCGGTGTTACGTGCATACGTCCCATAAGCGACTTCGGGAACTTCCAAAGAATGCACCAATATGTGGTATTTTGATAGAAAAGCATTGCCGTTCTCAACTGTGATCTTAGCCTGGTCCCCAAGGACTAGCTGCTTAAATTTTGAATCCATCACGAAGTCCTCAACAGTTTGATGTAGAACTTGGATATAATAGCCATCCGTACCGCCGGAAAGAACTTCGATCAGTCCACCGCAATACATTTTTGATTGCATTGAAACGAAGATCGCCCAATCTCTCCTATCGCGGTCAATTAGACTCTGACTCTGTAGAGCGCGCTCGGCTTCCCCGTAAGTTCCAATGTCAGAGCAGGTGACCGCAGATATGAACTGCTGAGGCGATAACTCGTCTTTTGACCGCACTGCAATTTCTAGCATAGCGTATGCCTTCCATCTGTGCATGTGCGGGATTCTTTCGATAATTTCGACGTAGTATGAATCGAGTTCCGTAGGATACGACTTCAGTAGGTTTTCTAGTTCTTCTTTGCTCATCGTTGATAATGCTGAAGCCTTGGAAAGATCTTGGACCACAAGCTTCACCCATAGAAACACGCCTTGAGAGTGTCTCACAAGATATGGGATTAATGTTTCCAGGGCAGCAGACGGTATGTTTTCTTCCAGTAGAGAGCCCAAGCAGTAGCTTTTAATGTCCTGTTGGGTGTAGTCATGGATGCGGAACCCGTAACGATTTCTGAAACTCTTAAAAAAGATTTCCCATGGACGACTAGAGAAGCAAACTTTGATTATCTTGTTCGGATTTGGGCGAATCTTACCCAAATCTTCAAGGAACTGGCAAATCGATTCAAGACGCCCGTCATATTCGTCAATTGCGTCTAAAAAGAGGCAAAGATGCAACGGCTCTTCGTCCTGAGTTAGTATGTTATGGAGTCCCCTTTGAAGGCTTGGCAAAGTCCAATCTTCTGGGGTCAGGGGCTTTGTTTGCTTGGGGCCGGTTTGAAGAAACTTGCAGAGCTCTGGGCGCTCTGAGATTATCTGGGATAAAACACTTCTGAGAAGACCCTCAAATGACTTTTGCATCGAGGTGCCGCGATAGTGGAAGAAAAAGGCTACGCGAGTGAAAGTATTGCCCGTTCTCCAGTTATGGAGCAGATCAGAAGTGCGCCTGTCTTGAAATATGAATTTCATTAAAGTTGATTTCCCAGAACCAGGCTTGCCGTTAATCCAAAATAGGCCGGTGCCTTTTCGGAGCCACTGACTGAAACCAGGCTCTGGCCGATCATAAATCCAGTCGAATGTGTTTTGGAATTTCTCTTCTATCTCCTCCAGTCGATTATCTCGTTCAGGCGCACTGAGTGATTTTAAAATAACTAACACAACATAAGTTAGCCTGTCTCTACTTCATAAGTACGTAAGGTAAATAGGGAGAACTGTAGTTACCTTCATGGCTTGACTGCTCAACCTGGGATATTTGAGGATTCGTTACTGTTTGGGTAGCGTTTACTTCCAACTTGGAGATTACTGTTCCGTTCATCGAGATCGGCGTTGCTTCCTCCAATGATATAATTTCGGTCAATTTCTCTACCACAATGTGATAAACGGGGTCGTTTTGAGAGAACTTGACCATGTTAGAATGGTCCTCGTTGATTGGGAAAATTGCGTCGGATTGTCTAGTCTCTTCGTACAGTCCACGAGTGGCAGATTCTGGTGTTACTAAAATCTCCCGGGGTCCCGTCCTTGACCATAGCCCTTTGGTATCCTGCTACATAGAGTTAACGGCCGCCTCACATGGTAGACACTAATAATTCGACCACTTACTGCCAGTGTAGGCGACTCTTCCGTCTCATAAGCCCAATAGAGTGAACAGTTCTGAAGATACGAGATCCCGCTAAATTGATCGTCAAGTTGCCGGAGATATGTTGAATTGACTTCGAGTTTGGCAATAAGTTCGACATTTGGCTGACCCTCGACAACGGCCGCGAGAGGCGACTGCTTCATACCAAAATTGGGCACGCCAAAGAAAACAGCACCTTTGATAATCTGTCGTGCGGGACCATCGCGATCAATTCGATTGGCAATCAAGAGAAACACCTGTTTCAAAACAATGCCTCCAAGACTGTGTGCTAGGAAAGAAAGGGGCTTACAGGTTGGTGACATCCAACCATTGGCCCTGAGATGATGATACAAGGCTAGGGCTAGGTCAAATACAGACTGGAATGAATGACTCTTGATAAGAGCTGTGTTATAGCCGTATAATATGGGCCGTACATTAGGTAATGACAACGGTAACTTATCACGAATCCACATGAAATCCTTTGAATGACCTTTTGGTTGCCAAGATCCAAAAGGATGGCTGGCAAGGCCAGATATTGCAATGCAACTGGCATTGTTAGCTGATTATATGAATGCTAACAATATGATACACTTACTCCGCTGTATGGGGTTTTAAGCGTGAGGCAGGATCATATAACGGGGTAAAGCCTCGAAAGTGTGTGTCCATTACCAGGCGGTCGTGTGGATTTACTTCAATCACCCACTCGTCCCCCTTGTCACCTTGTTTCTTGACGTTTGGCTGTACATCTCCTTCTAGGATTGATCGGGCTTGGACAATGTCATTAAATACCAGAGTCGCTACTTTGCTTGATACCAACGGGTCAACGGAAATAGCTAATGAGATAATTTGGATGGCAGAAGAATCGACACCAAGCGCCCTACTAAGTATCCCAGCTGCGTCTTGCCTATCGACGTGATCAGGCAGGTCGCGTAGTCTAAAGACCTTGCGGTCCATGTCCTTATGTATCACATAGGCTGTTTAGGTCTACATGGAGAGGTCGAGTATCTGAAGCGAAGGTGTGTACGGTGATGAGTAGGGAATAACGCTGCATTCCGCGTTATCTACGGAGATGAAGCTGAGAAACTGATCACATGACGTTACATTGGTCCATAAACGGGACGCGACGCTGCAGGTCGAGGCCCTCATCAGCCACTGTCTTGGCGGTGATCCAAATCGCCCTGGGTACCTCATGTTATTGCTCTCTCGCGACTCTTCATTGCAGCATTATAGCTTAAAAGTAACGATTCTACAACCCTCACGTTCTAATATGATTATGTTCACATGTCATTGCATGGCGATTACTTAGTCCTGATGCTGATCTTCGGATTTGGAATGCCCTGGTAGATAGCGCGTGTCTTAAGCTACGATGCGGAAGCGCTGACTTAGGTCAATAAGCGCCCTATATACCTAGTTTCGCCGAGTAGCCTTTCGACGAAGCCTATTTTAACAGAATCGCTGAAGTTCGCATACTTCGTCTATTAGTAAGATAAGCTTCCTTGGTGTACAACCTTTTAATAAGACAGACTCGGTAGGTACCTACGGTTGACTGTTAGCCACTGGGTGTGATTTACCTCAAAAGTTGCTTTGCTGTCCGCTACTCATACATTTATCCTATGGAATAATTGTCTACGGGGTGACGCACCTTGGGAACTCTACTGGCATTGGCTTAAAGTGGCATCTTAGAATAGGAGATGACTAATGCATGAGATTTTGCAGTCAAGAGTATTCGTGTGATTAAATCGTCATTCCTTACCTACCTACCTATCTCCTGGGCAGGTAGGCGGTTGGGCGGCTAGGTAGAGAACCATCAGGTAAATCGGTGGAGGTAGACTATGGAGTGAGACTGACTGATTTATTTATATGTTGTTAAATGTATATATATAGTACGGCTAGGAAAATTACCTAGAGGCCAGCAGCAAGATATAATAAGCTCTTGCGACGGATTACCATGCATCAAGATAGCTGGCGCTGGCGATACAATTTGCTAATGATTGCCGACATTCAATTGTAAAGTAGTATTTGCGGGACAAGTCATGACATAAATAACCAACCAAAATGTTCTCGAAATGCGAGATGCCATGTACATCATTCCAGCGCCAATCACGTTGATTGTGATTGGTTTGGCCGCCGCGCAACTAGCCTGCTTTGGGCGCACGGGAACAACTGGCATATGCACATCAAGATCGCTACACTAAACGTAAAGTATTATAGGTGTGTACCGGGCATCGGATTTGGAAGCAGTTGTACGCACTTCGTGGTATAGAGCTGAAATTTGCGGCTGAGTTGTGCCTTTACGGTAGCGCGTAGCTATCTTGCGTATTTAGAAGCTAGTGTCTTGTTGCCTTGTGATTTAGATGTTGTCATTGTGGTTGTGGTCGTCAGCTCGGGTGTGGCTGAGGACGAGTGTGGCAATGGGTTTTCATCAGACTGGGGCTCGATGGAGTTCTAATTTTGGATATGTACCTGGTGCCTGGGCGGGTAGATTCAAGCTGTTCGGTATTACGCGACAGCGCCTTACGCGTTCTTGCCATTTCATATTTCGTTCACCTTTCTCTCATTTTTGAGTTGGCAGTGTTGCAACTTGTCTGCTTGTTTGATAGAAAGTACCTACTATAAATGCGTTGGTTATAGAGAACATATTCGGTATGCGGGCGTCCACCACTATAACCCCTGGACAATATTACAACTGAAACGACGTCACTCTCGGAAAGTAACGAGGTGGAGGGCTGCTGGGCCGACCAAAAGGTGGAGGTAGAAAACGGCTAGCGTTTGTTTGGAACCCTTGTACCACTGTACCGAACTTTTCCCCTAGGGGGTACCTCTTTTCCACTATCGAGCAACGTCAAGGGGGTCGCAGCAGGGTCGCAGCAGGTACAGGGAGCCTATTAGCGGCTCGTAATTCGCTGCTGCGCCCGCTTTGTAGACTTGAAACAGGATAATCAGGCCCATGGGCAACGAGGAATAGGCGATCCCACAGTTGACCCCCAGCCCATCGCAATTCTGCGAGAAAGTCCCCTTCAGTCCTTCAGTCCCTTCAATTTTTCTCCCATGCTGAAACTCTTGTCAAGGACCATTCCCTTCCGTCCAACCTCAACTACTTTCTCTGCAACCCAATCGTAGACAACGCATACCTCGAGACTTCCTGAGACCTTTTCTATCGTCCCAAGAGAGACTGGGAGACGTCGTAAACAATCTTCCATCCGAAAGTTCTACATGCGCTTTCTCTAGTAAATACGCGACATTCGAGCAACCTTCACTACCGCCGTCAAGGAACCCGCTCACAATAAACCACCACAATAAGCTTTCTATATACTCGGCGAACCCACTTGCAAACCCGCCAAGGTTCAGGGTCGTTGAATCCGCGACAATAGCCTTCGTCTGGCAGTCTGGTCCATTCCAGGGTACATACTACCACATTCCAACCACTGAGGTCAAGTTGGAAGCTCTCGTTTGCGATCGCGATCGCACATAACCAATTCTCGTTGGCTTCTGCCGCACCTCTTTACCTTTCTTAACCTCACACTTAACCGCATCAAGCGCCCACCCTCCGTGTGGGTATAATTCATAAACCATGTCTTATAATCGTATAGGAGGTATGCATCATCACTATCATCCCATCCCTTGAAGCTCCCCCCTATTTCTCTAGCCCCCGTCTGCTGCGCGGTGTTGTCTGCTGTCTCTTAGGAGCCACACCAGCCATCGTCATATGCCCTACACGTTTACTCTACCACCAACAATACGTTGCTGTACGCAGATTAGGCGTATTTGTTACTGTGTCTTTTCTTTCTAAAACGACGACTGGTGGCGCGGGCGACACATATCTTATACTTAGTTATATGGCTAGCCCACATTTGACAAATTCATGTTTTGCTTCTGTATAGCTTCTGCCAATTCCCGACCTCTCTAACGCACATCTTTTCAGATCACGATTATTACGATCCTACGATGGATAATAGAATGGGTCGCACGCCCTCGCCGGGCCACCCTCTCCAGCATGGGTACCAACTGGATGATGCTCCGTACGGCCATCACCTGCCATCTGGTAATCTTGATCCTGCTGGCACAGGAAGATATACGCCGGGCGACCGTCTCCCGTTGAATGCCGCGCACTCTACGGACACCCTATCACAAGATCCCTACAGCCACGGGCAGGGTTATCATCCTGACTATTCAGTCGACCCCGAGCAACACCACGACACTTACTACAACCAACCGTACGAGCCGCAGCCCGCTACGACACCCTTCGCCGACCAGCATGCGTATGAGCAAGAAGATCAGCGACCAATGTTAGCTCAGAACGACCCTTACGCGCAAGGCCAACCACAAGACCCGTACCGAGACGACCCGCACCAGCAGCAGCAGCTGGGGGCGCCTATTAAGAGGTGGAAAACGGTAAAGCAGGTGCTGCTATACCGTGGCAACTTAGTTCTCGACTGCCCGGTACCTCCGCGACTATTGGACAAGGTGCCTCATGGCCAGCGTGACGAGTTTACCCATATGCGATACAGCGCGGCTACTTGCGATCCGAACGACTTTTTTAACGACAATTTCACTTTGCGCCAGAAGCTATTCAGCAAACCCCGAGATACTGAGCTCTTCATTGTCATTACTATGTACAACGAAGATGACATCCTGTTTGCACGGACGATGATTGGTGTGATGAAGAACATTGAATATATGTGCAATCGCTCCAAAAGCAATATGTGGGGGGCAGAGGCCTGGAAGAAGATCGTTGTATGTGTGGTCAGCGATGGCCGTGCTAAAATAAACCCTCGGACAAAATCCCTTCTAGCTGCTATGGGTGTGTACCAAGAAGGTATTGCCAAACAGCAAGTTAACGGGAAGGATGTTACGGCGCATATCTACGAGTATACGACTCAGGTTACCCTGCAGCTCAAGAATGATGTGGTTCAGGTGCTTCCTCCCAAGGATCCCAAGAAACCAGTACCGGTGCAAATGCTATTCTGTCTAAAGGAAAAGAACCAGAAGAAGATCAACTCCCACAGGTGGTTTTTCCAGGCGTTTGGTCATGTTCTCGACCCGAACGTTTGCGTATTAATTGATGCTGGTACTAAGCCAGGTGGGAATTCCATCTATCATCTCTGGAAGGCATTCGAACTGGAACCCCATTGCGCTGGCGCTTGTGGTGAGATTAAAGCTATGTTGGGACGAGGTGGGAAGGAACTGATTAACCCGCTCGTTGCAACTCAGAACTTCGAGTATAAAATGAGCAATATCCTTGATAAGCCGCTCGAATCAGCTTTTGGGTTTATCTCCGTCTTACCTGGTGCCTTTTCTGCATATCGATTCAAAGCTCTGCAGAACGATAAGAATGGCCTCGGCCCGCTGGAGAAATACTTCAAGGGCGAGACGCTGCATGGCGCCGGTGCCGGTGTTTTCACTTCCAACATGTACTTGGCCGAAGATCGTATTCTCTGTTTCGAACTTGTCACCAAGCGCAATTGCAGTTGGATTTTGCAGTATGTGAAGTCGGCTACAGGCGAGACTGATGTCCCTGATTCCGTGACCGAACTCATTCTACAGCGTCGTCGTTGGCTGAACGGCTCGTTCTTCGCTGCTATCTACGCCATCGCACACTTTTACCAATTTTTCCGTTCGGACCATTCCATCCTCCGCAAATTGATGTTCTTCATCGAATTCGTTTTCCAGACTGTCAACATGATCTTTGCTTGGTTTGCTATTGGCAATTTTTTCCTCGTCTTCAAGATCCTGACGACAAGTCTGGGAGACACACCAATGGGTACAGTTGGCGATATCCTTGCCGTGGTGTTCGAATGGTTTTATGGTATATGTTTGATGTCTTGCTTCGTTCTCTCGATGGGCAACCGCCCAGCAGGTTCAGGAAAGCTCTATACTGCCATGGTCGTCTTCTGGTGTATCATCATGATGTAAGTCTCCTCAGTCCTTCTAGATTCGCAGAATGCTTACCACAAAATTGTAGATACCTAACATTCGCTGCTGTCTACATTACCGTCATTGCCGTCCAGCAAGAGGTGGCGGACGGCTTTAATATTAGCGACCTTTTCAAGAACAAAATCTTCTATTCCCTCATCGTCTCTATGCTGTCGACTTACGGTCTCTGGCTTATTGCCTCGCTCATGATGTTCGACCCTTGGCATATGATTACGTCCTTCATACAATATCTACTCTTAACGCCCACTTACGTTAACGTGTTGAACGTCTATGCGTTCTGCAATACACACGATATATCATGGGGTACCAAGGGAGATGACAAACCGGAAGAGCTGCCTACAGTCGACACCAAGGATGGCAAGGGTAAGACTGATTTGCCTGACGCGGGTGATCTGGACGATCAATACGAACGAGAGCTGGCAGTGTTCAGCAAGAAGCATGTAGTCGTAAAAAAGGCACCTTCGGAAGCTCAGAAGGCCGAGGCGCAGATGGATTACTACCGTTGGATTCGTTCCTTGGTTGTTCTCATCTGGATGATCACCAATTTTGGTCTCGTGGCTTTGGTTCTCAGCACAGCTGGTCTCGAAAAGCTCACCACCGAACAGCAGGATGACAGCCAGGAGTCCCGATCAACGCTTTACATGACGATTATCCTGTGGAGTGTTGCGGGGCTGAGTGCCTTCAAGTTCATCGGCGCTTTGTGGTTCCTCATCGTTCGCATGTTCCGGGGTGTTTAGAGGACCCCCTCCCCGGATGTGTTTAAGCCTACTTCTGTTTGTATTCTTCCATCGGCTGTCTAGAGGACGGCAATACTTGTATATGAAAGCATTTGTTTGTTTACACGCCTGCGTTGGGTTCTGGGAAGCCCCTGGCGGCTTATGCGATGGCTTGGGCGTGGTTGGATGTCGTTTCGGCGTCGCTATTCTGCGTACTTCGACGTACTTTTCCAAGAGCATTTGGAAGAATTTGACTTGTTGGGGATTGGACTCGGCGTGTTATTTTTCCCACCGCTGGTACTCTTCGTCATGTTGGATGACATCCTGCTCGACTATTACGTCTCCCTCCCAGTTGACCTTTCGATAGCCTGGGCGATCGGAGCCCTTCCTTTTGCCATGGTTGTGGACGGCTTCCTCTGGTTTGGCGAGGCTGCCGATGGCTTGCGCCAGATCTTCGTCGACGACCCCAGACCCCTAGCAGAGTGGCTCGAAAACCTCCTCCCACTGTTGTTTCTGCCATTCGGAGCTCTCATGAGGCGCTGTCTCCGATGGGGACGCCGCCTGGGACCCTGACCCGAATATCTTTATTCCATGACTGCTCTCGGTTCCGACTGTCCATTTTCCCATTTTCACCTTGTGTCTTTTGTTCCGTTTTCTTTTTCTATTTCCACCCACGAGATTCCGATTTCCTATTTTAATATACCCCATTCAGCAAAGAAGTTGACGACGAAAGCTCGGAGGCTCGGAAACGAAACCCGCATACAGCACTGCGTGCATTGCTTACATGATTATGTGGCGAAGGGGGAGAGGGGACGAATGTATAATGACGAGGTGTTTGTTACTGCATTGCGAAGTCAATTGCTTTCCTGCGCGGTTGGAGGACAGACTTGAAAAGAAGTTCCGGGGACTGGGGATTCGCCGGCGACAAACTATGTAATATCTCCCCGAGGAGCTACCTGGCTATGGTTATGATCTGATCATCCTTGATGGATGGACGATCCACTGGCCTTGGACGCAGGGAACGGGTATTGACTGTTTGGTTAGTTCTACTACGGGCAGAAGAAGAGTACGAGCGACGTAGCATGCGATGAAAGTGCTGGCTGTGTTAGGAGTCGGGGGAGTAAAGTGAGCTATGCATGAATGCATCGGTTTGGCGTAGTGGAGTTTTCCCTTCCGCTTATTTCTTGGTGGCTCGTAGCTATGAGAGATACCGTACCTAGGTGGTTTGAATGGCAGAGCATTTCGTACATATTATCTGATGTCTTTGTGTCTTGATCTAGTGATGAAACCACGCGTGTGCTTGACCTAGGATAATGTTGATTTGTTTTGACCGTGTCTAGCGTCGCGGAGTAGGTTTTCGATATCATGGTGATATTGTCAAAGAAACTAAAATTAGCATACAAAGAGCCAGCTTTTCTCGGATATATGATTATCAGACACTTGACTCGGAATAACTCTAGATAATTGGCAGCTCTTATTTCTTCTATGGTGCCTCCCTATGCCAAGCTATATCGCCGACGAGAATGTCACCTTCCATCTTCACGTAACCGTAAGCAAAGTTATGTAATCTTGTCATTATACGCGGGACTTCGTAGTGAAAGGGCATGATGAATACCAGCAGCAACAGCGGCGCACCACGCCTGCTTCTTTCCATTTGCGCTCTGCTCTACACTTATTTATTAACACCAAAGGCATTAGTAAGCCCCCTTTTACTAGGTAGTTACAAAGACAAGCCCGTACCTACTCCCCTAATGTGGGTAGGCAGATTGGTTAGACGCATCATCTACGCAATCTCTCTTCCCAACCGCTCCAGCTCCTCCGTGATAAACTCGCGCGCGTTCAAGATCTCCGTGCTGCCGTAGACGACCCTCTTCCTCGCGCGGCCCCCCTCGCCCGTCCGCTGCGCCCACTCCTGCAGGTTGCCGTACTCGTCCATGCTACCGCCGCCGACCGTAAACACGACGGCATCCGTAAACCCTTGTCTTCTCTGCCCGAAGCTGGCACCGGTCCCAGGGCCGCCCTGGACACCACCAGCACCACCGGGCGCACCTGGCAGCGCTCCGGGTGTGTTTGCGCCGCTGCGCATAGCGCTGGCGGGCGGCGGCATGCTGCCGCGGGCGTTGGCGCTGCGGGGGTCGAAGTACAGGTAGTTCTCGGTCTTGGCGATGGCCGAGGTGGAGGCGGCCTGGGGGTCCATGATGGACTCGACGATCTTGGTGATGGTCAGGTCGCGGTTGGCGGGGAGGAAGTTCTTGATGCCGCCGATGAGGGAGTCGAAGTTAGACGCTAAGTTCGTAGGGACGCCGACTCCGGTTTCCTTGAGGCGGTCCGTGAACCGGTTCGACAGCGACGAGAAGCGCCCGAAGATGTCGGTGGAGCCCGACTGCGAGCCGGCGGGCTGCGACGGCCCGATAGTGGTTAGTTGCGTCATCTTCGTTGTCGCGCGGACCCTGTTGCGTGGATGTTAGCTTGTCCTGGCATCGCAGTGGTTTAACGGTCGGAAAAGATATACACTGAGGCTATACTTACTTTTGAACGTAGCTAAGAGAAGTAGTGTCTACCCCCGCGGCCGTCAGTGCTTCTACCAGTTGAGTCCAATCTGCGCGACTGGCTTCTTGCTCCGTGCTTAAGAACCAGATTATGAAGAGACGCAGCTTGTCTAACGGGTCCTTGCCTTTAGTATCGTCCTTGATGACCTCAAGAATTTGGGCTTTCGTGTGCTTCATGACGTTTTCTTCCATCTGGAAATAGTTGTCTAGTTGCCGGTCCTTAATGCCTCTCAGTAGCGAGGCGAGAATGTTCATGTGCATATCTAGTATGGCTTTTCGCTCTCGCAACTCTGGCAGCAATGTTATCGCGGCCTTCAGATGTTGCGCGCTCGCGCTAGTATCGTTTTGTAGGTCCTCTATTGACGATGCGCCTGTTTTCTTGGTAATATCCGCAGCGTCTTCCTTGTATCGCATCAACTCGGCATCGATATCTTCTGCAACCTGAGGGAAGGGGACACTTGAGTTCTTCTCCCAAAAGAAGTCGGTAGAGTTTAAGTCGTAAGCCTTCCTCGTTACGCCCTTCGCGGGATTCTCCTCGTCTACGGGGGTTTCAATGGTTATTCTGTTGAGCTTCATATTCAAAACGTCGTGTACGAGAGACTGGTAGGTCCAAGAGTGAGAGAGCATGGGATTTAGGTCGACATTGCGGTCGAGGATTACGAGGACGGGGCGAGAGGCAGGCGTGTTGGCAGAGGAGGCCGGTCGTGCGGTCGAGGAGAAAAGGTTGTCTTTGGAGTTGAGAATATGGTCGCGAAGCTTTCGGTCGAGTTTGCCTGCGATCATTTCCGCCGCAGCGCCTTTAGGACATCGTATGACGGGGATGACACCTGTAATGCTAAAATCAACATGACAATCCGAAAAGAGGTTTGGGGTTCGCCTTACCCATGGTCACCGCGACGCTGAACAATCCACTGACTATCCTGTCAATGACATGGTCTAGCTCTTCGTCTTTCGTCTTTGCGCTATTCAAGGCCCAATAAGTATGCTCTTTCTGCATTCCTAAACTGAATAGGTCAGGTTCGGCGACTATAAAATTGAGGTATTGGTCGAATAATTGGGCAATGTGTTCCGCGGTACCCTTTTCTGCGGTTTGCGATGCGAAATCCTCGAGCAGCGGCCGCGGTATGGAGGAGAGGAAGTTAATGTAGGCTGGGGAGTAAAGGCCTTTTTGTAGATCACTCGTTATGCCTTCGAGGTTCTTCGGGTTTGGCTCGACAAGATAGATAACGGGGACATCGGGGATAGGGTGTCGGGCTGCGCTCACATGCCTGGGCAAGTACAAAGTGTTAGCAAGTACCAGAGCAAGCGGGTAGAAGTCAAGTTCCTCCTACATATGCATTGTGACGCCCATAGATCGCAAGTCGTTTACTCGCAGGACACTGCTAATCACATCTCGACCGAGGTCGTCGAAAACGAGAACTTTCCATATAGGCTCGCCATTCGCGGTAAGAATAGGACCGGCCGGGGCGAGCCCATTCGGATGGGAGTCATCTTCGTCTGTCTGGTCGACGGTCTCGTTCAAGTTGAGAATCTTCTTGAGAGAGGCTGGGGTAAGTTAGTCGTGCAAGCTCGCGGGGGCAAAATGACCAATTGGGAGATCCGACCTATTTGACGATCGCGCAATGAGTGGCCTTTTGCTCCAGCCATGGGGACGGTATTTTCAAAAGCGGCAACGGAATTTTATTCGTAGCTACCCCCTTTCCTGGCTAGTATACTCGACGCTTGCGCGATGCTGCTGAGCAAGTATCCGGCGTCGAAGTCATACATATAGTTTGGTAAGGCACCTAAGAGATCGAGGCAATGGCAGGGGCAGATCCAAACATAAGAAACGGCCAGGAAGGAGAGCGGCGGAATAAGTAAGGTAGGTGCCTGGGTGTTGAGATACGTCACCGGTGACAGGTATTCGGCTTCGAAGGACAGCAATGTGCTTGGATATCATAAGCCGCGAACGCTCTGATCAGCTTAGCGAGGGAGAAGGAATTGGTTAGCTAATATCATGAAGTTATTTCATTTATTCCATTACACGACTTTCTCGACTTTAGCAAATGACACGAATGATGTACGATGTTCAATGTACCGATGTACCGACAGCTTTGCAACAAAAAAGTGCCCAGGTACGGATTAGACAGTGAATTCAATTTTGGCACTGTGGGGAACTGTGAGCATCATCCCACCAATGGCTGTCTCACGCTACTCTATTTTTGGTCATTTGTCATTTTGGACGCGACTACCTTGGTAAATGTACCCGCGTCTCAGAAAAGACTTAGGTACGTATTGCTTATTAGCATACATTATGTACTTAACTCACTATTGAATATCCACCTCAGAAATAACATTGAGCAGAGCATATCGTTGGCGAAGTTGGGGAGTATATGGAAATGAATTGGGCTTGAAATAGAGAACATGATAGGTGGTGAATAGGCTCCCCTGAGTACCCAAGGCTACCATGGTAGTCACATATCAATATCAATAATTGTAGTCGGTGCTGTCATCCTATATCCAATCCTTCCACATTCCTTTAGCCAATAAGCAGCTCTAACTGCATACTATAGATTGCCGACAGGGGTTACTGGCTCACAGATATCCCTTATTGGAAAGTAGAAAGTGCTAGGTTTGAAATAAGGAAAGCCGACATACCGACGCTAACGTAAATAAGATTGGCCCCCAAGCCCCCGACCTCTAGCATCATACAGTACAGCCTCCCATCCTGCCCATCATAGAAGGTTTCCCTGCTCCACTTGGGCTATGAACGGGCCACTGGGCACTTCTTTTTTCCCTCCAGGCTCTCTTTTTTCTTACTTGGTACCCGCCCTCCCCAGCAAGAAAAAGCTTGCGACGCCATCTTTCCCTTCTTTATTTCCCATCCATCATCCCCTTCCCATCCCCAAACGCGTTCATCTTCCATCATCTTTCATCCATCACACCCTTCCCCATTTCATCAACTGCTCCTCGCTCAGGTCGTGCCATATTACAGATTTGATACTCCAATTAAGCCTAATTTTCTCTTCTAAATTGAGTAGTAAACTACCATAGAGAGGACTTTTCAAAGTCGGGTGCCTAATTTCAAAACACTTGTGCCGCTCGTTCGGTCGCTCGCGTTCGCTTCATTCCCTCGACCTGTCAAACTAACAATCAAATTCATCAACCAACCTTATTCACCCCAAAGCCAAAGCTCAAGATAGACGTCTCTCTTTTCTTTCGTTTTTATTAAGTCCCAAAGGAGATTTCGGAATTTTCGTAAATTATATCTCTCAATAATGGGAGTATGACCAGCACCTGTTTTCTTCATAAGAAGGAACAGCTCTACGAACAGTGTGTGGTGGGAAGTGGTGGCTTCAGAAGTGCAATAACCAGGACTTAAAAAGGGTATGAAAATAACATCAACTCCCCCATCCCCCTTTTTTTCATTTGTCTGCCTTTGCGAAGCCTTTCAACACCATTATCTGCACAATTCTTAAGAAAGCATGTATGTGTGTTGCGTGTGAGCCTTGGTTGATCACCCTGTATGGAATTTCTCCACCCACCCCCCGAACTCCGATTCTTGCATCAGTTGTATTTGCGTCTCGGTATGGGAAATTTTGGGATGGCAGCCAACAGCAGGATAGAAGGAGACAGTGGCCACATCCTCACTATGAACTACAGCTGCTGAGCACTTGAGGGTGCTGCTTGAACAATGAAAGTTCTAGTGTCCAGTTCAGCATCTAACAAGTAACTCCTAAATTCCCAACTGAAAAAGGGACGGAGAGTGAAAAGAGCCTTATAAGAGCAAGAGAGAATAATCTCCTTCAAATCCCCTAACTTTGAATATGAAAGCCTGACAGCATACTTGATTATCGTGGTCTTGAGTGCTGTTAGGCTCTTCATCCGTCAATTTAATGGTCCATCGATTGTCGAATGTTCACAGCCAGGGATTCTTGAGGGCCTCTGGAAGCACAGGGTCCGCCTCGTGCCAGCACATCCCCCAAGGTTTGGACAGACTATAGCGAAAAACCACATGCAACGAGCTTCATCGATTCGACTCTAAGCCCCTAGACATCGAGCAACATAGTCACAATCACATCATGCATCTTCGGCTTCTAATTACAAGTGTGCCAACCCCTCGGGGAGACACGGGTAAACCGGATCACACAGTGGCTGTATTTCATCCTGCTACAGAGAATGTCAAGGACTTGTGCGCCTGCATGACCGTAACGGCTGCTCTTAACCTCCGTCATAACGGCTCTATCTGACTCGTCCGTCAAAGCCGGCCCCGGTAGCTTCGCCGTCCTCGGTAGCGTTCGCCGTCCTATCCCCCGGTCCTTATGGCCCCTCGCCCCCCGTCTATCTCGGCGCCCTAATTCTCTCTCGGCGCTCTCAGTCCTTTTGTCCCGGAGACCAACCCGCCTCAAGGTCTCGCCCTAAAATTACTACCCCTCCAAACTCAGTGTACCCTAACTGAATGCTTTTGGCCTTTTGAATTTTCCACACACACTTCCCCACAGGCTTTTTCAATCTTTTCTCTCTTCCTCGTGCCTGAAGACTAATTCCTCTACTACAGGCTGTTCTCCATTCAGCTGCCAAGCTTCCTTAAAGCCACCCCCAGAATCTTTTAATAACACGCCTTTTTCTCATACACGACACACAGGTACGTGACTCTCTTGCACAGGACTAGTATGGTCATTTCTGGTTTCGATTCTCATATTGCTCAATTACACTTTCGTTAAAATCGTTACGTTCTATGTTTTCCCTTCTCGACAATTTCCAATTGGTTGCGATAGTCTTACACCTCGCCTTGACTATTGCGAACACCACCTATCGGCCTATTGCCGTCAACTTGCCCCACTTTAGTCTTGTCACAACTTGCTAACTATGTCCCACACTGCAGCTCAGAACAATCACGTGCCACCCTACATCACGTGCCATCTGCGCATCACGTGCCCCCCTTGAGACCACATCATGGCTCAGAGCAGCGATAACTGGCAAGATATCTCTGGTTTCTACCAGGCGGCTTCAAATAACGAGCAGGCAAACCCATATAGGCATGACGAGTTCGCCCACTCGAATTATGGGTGGGGTGTTCAATCTCAAGCCCAAGTACAGCATCATCAACCATATCCAGAGCAGTCGAACCCCTACGGCTATAGACCCGAAGCTCATAGCTACGTTGACCAGCAGATGCAAAGGGGTCATGTCCTGGGTAGTCATGCGTTCCAGGGGCAACATGCACACTCTCCGTTCCCGGTAAGTCTGGAACCCTACTCCCAGAGCAGCCAGATGCCGGTATATAGCAATGGTCAGGCCACTCCCTCCCATGGTCAGGGAGTCCAGTTCTTCCCTGATCATGGCCACCAGTCTACGACCATTGCCAGCATGCCTACGTTGAGTGCCCACTCTTCGTATCCTTACCCGGCTATATCGGCGGCGTCCATTGGGCCTGGGGGTCTAAACTCGCAACCGAACCCCCAACCTCAGTATGAAATGCCACACCGACAACCGCAATTCCAAACGGTGGCATTTCAGGTACAGACACCAGGCCACGTGCAGCATCAATACCAACAGCCACGTGAGCAGGTGCCGGCCCGACAGCTAACTAGCGAGCAGATGCAGGAAGCTGCCCTAGCAACGGGCGAACCTGCACAAAAAACCCCAACAGCGCACCAATTGGTTGCATCTGCTGCTAGCCCTAAGGAAACGATTGATGCGGCCCCACCCAGCCAAAGTTGGGTACGTCCAGCTGGTTGTTTATTCCTCGAGGTTTTTAACCCACCTCCGACAAAAGCTGGCAAATTTTCGGACGTTGGACCTAGCTCATATTCCATTCAACGCGACACGCCACTCCTGCCAGAACGTAGTACGCGACTCCCGTGCGAAATCCAAGGAGACCTGGACAAGCTGAATGAAGAGCTGAAGAAGACCACGACGAAATCATCAAGAGACAAGATTTCGCGTCGGATTAAGGATCTGTACAACGAACCTGTGATTTTAGCCGACATTCCAGGTGAGTAGGCAAACAGCTTTGAAGCAGCCAATTCTACCTTGTCTTCCTACCATTTTCTTTTGCAGCTCCAATACTGATTAACTATTCTAGAATCCAAACCAAAAGATACAAAGGTGAAGACCACAAGGAAGAAGACTTCCAACATGGATTCTGGCAAAAAAGCCAGCCCCGCGAGTGATGCGACTCGTGATGACAATCCTACAAACATCCTAGCTCGTGAGGTAAGTTTTTTCTCTTCTTTTTTTTATTATTATCATCTTATTGCACAGCGGCTCTAGAGATTGCTTCGGGCGAAATTATTCTGCCTTTTGCCATCTGTCGCCTCGTACCCCAACCCATCTAATTTAAAAAAGTCAAACAGTACTGACATACAATTTGGCAACAGATCTTAGAAGAGAACCAGGGGAAGAAGGATCCTTCTATCGAGTATAAAATCATCAAGATTCTATGGCGCGGCTCGAAGGGCCCAAATCCTGAGGTCCTGGAGAGTGTCACTGACTTCGGCAACTATGTTACGGACCTGTGGTCGAAGAGCAAGGAGTTGAAAATCGACATGGACAAGGCCTCCAGCAGCGGTGATCATGACAAAGCAGATGCGCTGCGTGTGGAGATGGAGAACGTGTATGGTGACATTCGCGCTGCAATTGAAGCTGCCCTGAAATTCGGCGAACAATTCACTCTCTCGCAGCTTGGTCATCACACGAAGCTTCTCGGCGGATTATTCATTCTGCTGCGCAACTTATTCAAATCCGGAGACTACAGTGGAGCTCTGCCAAAGGCCATCATGCGCCTCACAGCTAAACTTATCACCGTGAACACTGCATTTCTCAAGAAAATCAAGTTTGACTCGGTGTACCTCAAGTACAAGAACGAGCTCGATACTGAGGCTCGAGAATACCTTGATAAGGTATTCGATAACGCCAAGAAGCGATCGATTCAAGAGGCTAAGAATGAAGAGGCTAAGATTGAAGAGGCTAAGAAAGAAGAGGCTTCGAAGTCTCAACTGCCCACCGCTAAGAAACAATCTACCCTAAGTCCCAGAGACAGCCCTACAGCATCGAAAATGCAGCCGGCTAAAAAGGAGACTCTTATCAAGAAGCCCACTGCCGAGATAAGAAAAATGCAGCCAACCGACTATTCTGGTCTCGGATCAGCCCGAAAAGTCACCAAGAGACCTGGTGACGAAGATGTCGATTTACGCGCGCCCAAGAAGACCGCTCTTGAGACATCAGCTTCGGTATCCTCTCAGGCGCCGAAACCCACCCTACAAGCCCGCGCGAGGCCCAGCGGTTCGATGCTGCCCGGAAGATCCCGGGTGCCTGCAAAGGCACCACCCAAAAAGGTGGTTCAGGCACCTACATCGTCTACCATCGGTAGCCTCCTAGACCAAATCTCCAAACCGAAGGAGATGCCGAAACGGAAGGTCGAACCGGAAAGAGCGCCGGAAACCCCGGAGGAGACTGCACGGAGGCTACGCAAAGAATCACGAAGACACCTTCGTGTCGCCTGGAAGCCAGACCACTTGTTGACCGAAGTCAAAGTCTTCGAACACGACACTGCTGAGGATAAGGGTCGCGATCACAACATGCTCCGCGATGCTCGAGACAACCGTTCTGAGGGTCAAATGCTGAAGCAGCGCGTTCGCGATGACGTCGATGACGACGACGATGGGACACCCGAAGAAGTGAACTTGCGGGCACTGGAATGGCATGTGACGGCGACTGGTCCACCGGATATAGATGACAAAAAGCGAAGTAAGTATTACATCACTGCCAACGGCTTTAAACCTGTCGAGTCGGAGCAGAGACAGGTTATGGAGGAACACGAAAACCGGGAATTGATGGCCATCTACACGAGCCTGTCGGAGATCCCCGAGTCGCCTCGATCGCCGCCGTATAGATCCGGCATCTACCCAAACCGAATCCATGTTGTGCCATCAACCCCCTCGATGTGGCAGACGTCACTAGAGCCGGATAATCCTATTCGCGTAGAGCTCCATCGTCGCTGGGCAGAAAGAGCTCAGTTTGGCCGTACGACCTCTATGCATTTTGCACTACAGCGTTACCATCAACGTCTCGCTAATGAGGCCGAGGAAAAACGCTCCAAGGACAATGCCCACGGATCGTACTCCCAGCAGCAGCCCAGCAATGAGGCCACGACCCGTCAGCCCAATTTGCAGGAGTCGCACCCCCAGCCCAATGACGAAGATTTGACCCGTGGGCGAGATTTACCGGAGATTGCGCGACAGAGTTTAGAGATGATGGAATTACTGTTCTCGGACAAAGTCAAGAACTATACCGACCCGGATCCCTACGATCCGGAGCATCCGAAAACACAACGCCGCCACGACTACGCGGACCCCAAGGTTCAGCGTGATATCGACGGCATCGAGGATGTCTTTGCGGAGTACGCGGGTGCCCCATATCCGCCGACTGAACCGCCGGCGCATATTCGCTCCAACCCGGAGCGTGTTGCAGAGTGGCATGCAGGCCGTAACCAGGACAGTGTGGCTCAAGCCATCCAGTCTCAGCTGCAGTCTCAGCCGCAGCCACAGTTGCAGTTCCAGCCACTGTCGCAATTCCAGCAGCAGCCGCAGCCGCAGCTGCAATCTCAAACTCCCTACATTCTCCCACAGGCGCAGGCTTTCGCTCAACCCTTTGCAGCTCCGGCTCCTCCTCCGGCCCCCGCAGCACCAGCGCCTACGGAACAATTACAGGCCATTCTTGCGACCCTGTCGGTGACTCAGCCGAACCCAGCACCGCCGGTTCAACAGAAGGATCTTCCAGCCTGGCTTTTAGCTAATCAGTTGGCCGGACAATCACTTGGTCAGCCAGAATCGACCCAGCCTTACGGTGTGCAACCTCAAGCCCCGGCTTATAACGCCCAGCTTTCTTCGGGATATGGTGCCCAGTCTCAGGTGCCTCAGTCTTATGGTGCTCAGCCTCAGATGGCTCAGTCTTATGGCGGACACTCTCAGTCCGCCCAGTCAGCCCAGTCAGCTCAATCCGCTTCGGCCTATGGCGATTACTCTCAGTATGCGCAATCGCAGGATGGGCAGAACCAACGCGACTATAACGAGCGCAACAACCGTAAGAACTTTCACCGAGGTGAACCCAACAAAGATCATGGTAACAAGGGCATCAATCGCTCTCTTATCGGCACCAAGGCCTGCTCATTCTGGGCGAAAGGCCAGTGCGCCAAGGGCGATAAGTGTACCTTCCGACACGATCCTAATGATCTGAAATAATCGACTGACCTTAAAGGTCATATGTTATCTCGCAAACTGACGAGATATTCGGGGACGCAAGAGCCCCTTAAATGTACAACCACACACACCATCACCATTTTTCTTTGCATCCGAGGGGAGGTATCACTCAAGGGGAACCATTGGGAAGGACGAGAGAAGAATTCGCATAGCATTTTCAGGAGTTTATGCCTACTCGGTGGCCGGAACGCGTCGTCGGCGGCGTCTTTGATGACAGGTTACCGGATCCCCCACTTTGTTGTTTGTCGTATTTTTTTGCGAGGCGTCGCATGTGTCAGAGTTGTGTAACTTCGGAGAAGCCCTCGGGCTTTCGACCATTACTTTGGACTTTGTATTTTTTGGCCTTTTCTGCCTACGGGCTACAGAAAAGGAACCTTTGGCCCCCGACACTATTTTGTGTGGCCGTTACAGATGGATGACGTTGGTGGATTGAGGAAGGAAGGTCAGCATCTTGGCATGGGGGAAAAGGTAACATTACCTCTGCGAGAGGAATGTATAATAGTTTTCAGGAGTGCAATCAAAAAAGTGATTGTAATCAGTGTCTTGGTATTTCTCGTTGCATGATGAATTGTGATATCCGTAACCGTCTAGATTAAAACTTCAAGGTCTTGAGTTCGTAGACTTGTAGGAGATGGTATTTCATACGATAATTTGATTATGACTACCACATCTGAATTACTAATGAGACCTTAAGTCCAATATGAAGTCCTAGAATACTCGATCTGAAAAGCTGGATAATGACATGCCGTACCTTACCAACATAACTGCCTTGAACGCCAATAAATGTAACATATCGATCCCAACACTGGCCATCAGTATGTTTTCGAGCTACTACCCTTCATCCGCGTAACGAATCACGAAGCCAAATAGCCGTCAGCAAAAGCGCTTATTGGCCAAAACCCAGCCTCTCCTCAATAACAGCCACGATATTCGTCCACTCCATCATCGCGCCGTCGCCCACGTCGCCACACGCAAGGGCCTTGGCCTTAGGCTGCAGTACCTCGAACCAGCCGTCCGCATTTTCCGTTTCCTCAACATTACTTCCTTCACGTCTTTCCAACTGCTCCCCGTCCTCCTCTTCCACCTCGCCCTTCTTACCCGCAGCCTTCGCGCCCCCGTACACCCCCCACTGGCCCTCAAGCACGCCCAAGTGCCGCGCCGTGACGGGATGCCGCCACATAGCCGTGTTCATAGCGGGCGCGACGAGCACGCGCTTTCTACGGCGCGGCCGCTCGGTGCCGTCGACGAGGCGGTGGCGTTGACC
>JAOXNQ010003302.1:0-35689 GCA_028571165.1 Hypoxylon perforatum
CGATCTCCGTCGTCGGCGACGCCGGGCTCGCAGGCCGTCAGGTTGCCGGTGGCGGGGTCGATGGTGAAGATGCGGACTAAGTCGGCGCCCAGGTCCGGAACGATGATGAACTTTCCTGTCGGGTCGAGCTGTGAGGCGTGCGGGTGCGGGGCGTTTTGTCGTGGGTTGGTCTTCGGCTCCGTCAGGTTGAACTTGAGCTGCTGTAAGACGGCTGAGGTGTTGGTGAGGGGCAGCTCGTACGTCGTCAAAGTAGAAGGGTCGCTGGAAGCGAGTTAGTAAGTCCATATCCGATGAATATTGATTTTGGGCAATTCCGTACTATTGGACTGTGGCAATGAAATTGTAGCCATCCACATCGCCGCCGCCATATGGTGTGCCGTGAACGCTGGCACCCGAAGTGACGGTCTGCCCGGTTTGCTTCAAGCTGCCGTCAGGTCCTATCGAGTACGATGAAAGCATGCCGCTTCCATTCCAATCTTCATCTACACAGTACACGATCGGCACACCCGCGTCGACATGCAACCATGCAGGCAGCGTTCCGCATCCTGACGCCTGGGACTTGGTTGCTAAAGAAGCAGTGGCATTCCTAGCGCCAGGCGTATAGGAAAGCGAGAAGATCTTGCCCGTGTAGTGGGCCGCGAGGAGGTTCGCTCCAAGCACTTTAGGTGCGAAGCCAAGAGTGCCCAGAATCAACGTCTTGAAGGATGCCATCGCGAACAGTTGTACCTTACGCGGGAGGAGATGAAATAACACTAAGCGAGAGTAGGCTTGAACGAAGGTAGAAAGGATACGAATTAAAGAATGGGATGCCCAGCGATCATGCGAAGATATCCACCTTTGTGGCGATCAAAGGCGCATCGCGAGGATGAATGCGCTAGGACACAGCCAGCACAGGCAAAAGCCAAAGTCCCGTTTCACAGCCTCAAGGCAGCCAGTATCGCAAGTGGCAAGCCCGCGAATAGTTGTCGCGAACATATTGGTACTAGGCAAACCCGGACGACCTCTTGGCTCCGCGAGCGCAAATGGCAACAGCTCGGAAGATCTTCCCGATTGTGCAACGCTCCGGGCGGGAGGAATTGCGCTCGGCAGGGGGCTTTGAGGCTAATTGGTCCGGTACCTCGTGTGAGTGGTCAACCTTAGCTTAATTGGGGATATTAGCGACGACGTCTCGTTGGCTGGAGAGCTATGTATTCCAATATGGATGTGACGATACCCCAGACGAAGAGAGGCTCCCCCCCACATCCCCGCGACGATCCCGGAGGCACGGTCCTATGCCCTGATGGACAGACAGCACATGGTTATCAAGGTGTCCCTCTTTACAGCCCTTTCTACTCGCTTGCAGCACTCGTAATATGCAGCTGGCGCTTAGGATTTGGCGCCTCTTGGCCGGAGTTTATGCACCCCAACTTAGACGTGATGGACTCGTGACCTGGTAAATTATCCCGAGAGCTACGATATGCCGCACGCTAGAGCGCGGATCATTCTGGTATAAAGTTGCCTTTTGATGATTTCTCGTGGAACCCCCCAGCAAGAGGTCCGGCAATTGACACCGTGAAGCCGCTCTTCTGCCACCCTGACTGCTAATATGGCGCATGACGCTCCGTAGCATTATATGTTCGTGTCAGCACAGCACATCGGTACGCCCACGCGGTCAATCGCAGCTGCGAGCCTCCCAACCCGATGTCCCGATCTTTAATCACTTGCCCGGTACTTGGATCTGCTGGTTCGAGCCCAAGGAAGTTGTCCCGCGGCTATCTGGAGTTGAACAATCCTGTGGGAGCCGGCAAGCGCATAACGATGCGTTGATGCTTAGCATTAAGCGAGGGCATGACCGGCAACCAAGAGTTTGAAGAGGCGCGAGCTCCCGCGCCGGGCCTCGATCGATTGGTTTGATTAGGCGCCACATACATTGTGATGAGAAAGGATCTTTCATATAGGCTGTATATTACATCGCAGCCCTAAAAAGAGAGATCATAACAAGCCGAAAAGATCGGCCAAACTATCGTCGATATACGCCTCTTACGGGCCATTATTCCCACGTTTCCGTCACTCTGTTAGAATGAGGAGATGGTCCCAATACCTGGCCGGCCAATCTCCGGCAGCAATCATAGTAGAGAATGTCCCAACTCCCGAGGTCAGGGGCCAAGGATCGTCGATATTAAGCATCGAACCACTTTGCCATACGTCTTACTCTGCTATACCTCCGCTATAAGTTAAATATGAATATCATTCTGTGATGAAGTCTCTCGTCGTTCGACTGGTCGTTCGAGTATCCTAAGCTTCCATAGACGGACCTGGCCGAGTCGAGGGTATAATTACCTCTGAAGAACCAAGGAGATTCAAGCCTCCTTAGGATTTCTTAGTCGTATCTTACAGTCTTTACTGGGTCTCCTTCAAAATGCATTCGACAGTCGCTTTATGCCTTGGGCTCCTGGCCAGCCTCGCTCAGGGGGTTGCGTTCAACAAGCACGCTGCTCTAGAGGACTGCCTGTCCGGTAGTAAGACGGCGGTGGACGCAATCGACTCTGACGACTATACCCGTGACGTTGCCCCCTTTAACAAGAGGTTGCAATTCACGCCGGCAACTATTGCAGTACCCACCACGGTGGAACAGATCCAGAGTGCCGTCGCATGCGGCTCAAAACTCGGATACAAGGTTACTGCGAAATGTGGAGGACACAGCTATGCGTCTCTGGGTCTTGGCGGCGAAGACGGTCACCTTATCATTGAGCTGGACCGCATGAACTCTGTCGTATTAGACAAGGAGACGAACGTCGCGACTGTGCAGTCAGGCACGAGATTGGGTCATTTAGCAGCAGAACTATTTGCCCAAGGAAACCGTGCGATTTCGCACGGAACCTGTCCTGGGTATGTCAGCTTGATCCCCTTAAGTAATAATTAGAACTAATAAGTTAGTGTTGGCATTTCTGGCCATGTCCTCCACGGTGGGTTTGGCATGAGCTCCCACTCACGCGGTCTCGCACTGGACTGGGTGAAGGGGATGGATGTGCTGTTGGCGAATGGATCCCTCATTCATGCTTCGGCTGAGGAGAACAAGGAGGTCTACTGGGGTATGTTAGGCGCTGGCTCAAACTTCGGAATCGTTACGAGCTATGAGCTCAACACTTTCGAGCCTCCTGCCAATGTTACCTGGTTCGTGGCTAGCCTGCCACTGAAGCAGAACACCACGGTCGCTGCGTTGGAGGGCATCGAAGATTATGTCCGCAACACTATGCCAGCTGAGCTGAACATGCGTCTCTATGCCACGCGCCAGTTCACCCAGTTGGAGGGTATCTACCAGGGCAATAAGACTGAACTCGAAGCTGCCCTCAAGCCCTTTCTCAGTAAGATTGGAGGCACGTTGGCGACTTCGCAGACGGTTACGTGGATTAAGGGTTTGGAACACTTCGCAACCGTTAAGCTCAACCAAACATACCCCTACACCCAAGTAGTAAGTTAGCGTCTCGACTTTTGATTATGATATACCTAACCTCCTTGCAGCAAGAGCAATTCTACGGCAAGAGCCTGGAACTGTCGGGCCTGAACGGGACGGCAGCGAAGAGCTTTGCCGACTACTGGTTCAACGTCGCCAAGCAGGAGACGGCACACTGGTACCTCCAGGTTGATTTCCAGGGTGGCGTGAACTCGGCAGTCTGGAAAGCCGACTCGGAGCTGACGTCCTACGCGCACCGAGACAAGCTGTACATCATGCAGTTCTACATCTCGACCACCAGTACTCCCGAGACAGGCTTCGAATTCGTCAACGGCTGGGCGGAGGCTACGACATCGGCTTTGGAGGCGGATGACTGGGGCATGTACTTCAACTACCCGGACACTCAGCTGGATCGTGCGAAAGCGCAGGAGATGTATTGGGGAAAGAATCTGGCTCGGCTGCAGAAGCTTAAGGCGGAGCTGGACCCCAACGAGCTGTTTTACTACCCGGTGTCGCTGAACCCGGAGGCCGCGCTTGAGTCGCTGTAAGCTATATGTTGAGAAGAAGGGGAAACCCGTGTATATAAATACGAGATACCACTTGAAAGGTTTAAGATAAATGAATGAAACTGCTTGATGAACATCCAGATTTGGATTTGATCAACTGGGGGGAAGCTTTATTGTGCTAAGAAAATATGGAGAGGTAAGATTTATAGGGCAGTTTAATACCGCTACCACCTGAACTTACAGTACCTGGAGCACCTAAGCTAGGGCCACCTCACCACCCTAGCCTGCTGTCATTTCGCCCCCACCTGCTGGGGCTATGGCACTTCCCGCGAATCCCCACAGCACCCTCCATTCTCAACATTGCCATCATTCATCTCGAATAGTTCAAGGCAATAGCCTTGGACATCTAAGTCTTCCGTTAATATTGGCTGAGGCTTCTAATACTATAGTACAGCCCACATACCGAGAGGTATGCCTCAATTCGACTACTTCAAAGAAGCTTGGAAAACCTCTATCCTTGAGCGAAGGACCACTGTACGCGATGAGTTTCCTGACTATCACGCCTCTGACCCCGGGGTCTTAGTCAGCACGTCGCGTATCCATTCATTTGAACTCGGTACTGGCGCATCCATCTATACCAACTCATTGCTTCCTGCTATACTCCAGGCAGAGCATGAGATTATTCTTGTCACCTGTTTTTGGGCTTCGTCATCCACGAGATCCGCGTTGAGAGATGCGCTAGAAAGGCTAGCCGAGGAACATCGCGAATGCGTCCTCAGGGCCGGCGAACCTGGCTCCGACGCGCAAGCTCCGTCACCCCTGAGGATCCGCATCTGCTTCTCATCTAGATCCCTATTTCAGAAGCTATTTCACACGTGGTCGAGAGACGGATATGTATATCCGCCGTCGACATGGACATCACAGCTGGGATTACCGAGCCCCGAAGTTCTAGAGGCTGGTCTCATTGACTTACGTGTCAAGTCGATATTCTTCTTACCTTTTAGCGTGCTCCATTCCAAATATGTCATCGTTGACCGCCAGAAAGCCTGGTTTCCTAGCTGCAATGTGAGCTGGGAAGCATGGCTAGAAGGCTGTGTCGAGATCTCCGGAGACGGCGTGGGCGATTTAGTCAAGTTTCACAAACATGTCTGGGATCCGCAGCTTGAGAGCCAGCTCTTACCTCGAGCCGTACTGGATCTTGGATCTGCCAGACCTCCAGGCCTAGGAAGAATCACGTTGACTCCCATTCCCAGTTTTGCTGGTCGTTTCGTGAACTTACCGGAGGCTGTGACCCCGACAATCCTTCTGCCATCTTCTCACCACCAAAACCCCAGATTTAATATTATTCCATTCAGTAAGCCTTCAATACCGCCACCGACACCCCTTAATTGCGCTATATTACGTCTTCTGGATACGGCGGAGCATTCTATATATATACAAACTCCTAATATTACATCGACGCCCGTGATCAATGGCATTTTCGACGCCTTGACGCGCGGTGTCGACGTGGTCATAGTAACCAGCAAAGGACTCATGCTTCTGGAGCAACTCGTTACAGCTGGCACTACGACATCAATGTGCCTCCGATCGCTGATCCGAAGGTATCGAAAGCTTCAAGCCAAGCATGCCCAACTTCAGCATATCCCCAGTCATCATGATTCGGAACCAGAGCTGGACGTCGAAGCACAGCGGCCTCAGCTGGGGTCGTTGAAAGTCTCATATTATCGCCCACAGCCTGGAGATCGCCCTGAGAGCATAGTGGAAGAGCCGCAGAAGTCGCATATCAAACTCACGATCGTCGACCGCCAATACACTGTTCTTGGATCTGGCAATGTAAGTAATCCCCCCGGTAAGCCAAAGTGGGCATAAGTTAATTCATCGTTTTATAGATGGATCGCGCAAGTTGGTTCACGAGCCAAGAGCTAGGAATATTGTTCTACTCTGTTGATTTTGCAACGGCGGTTAACAACACCGTCGCTGAGGTTCTAGTTGACCGACTAGAGCCGGTGTTCTCCTCCGTGGTGCATGAATGACCAGTCCCGAGCTTCAACACGTTTTAGTACATCGGATTTCCTAGGGACTTTGGACATACCTAGTCACACACCCAGGAACTCATCATTCCGTAGGGATCGGTTATACCATATCTCATTCGCTATCAATGGTCGCTAATTTTGAAACATGTCATTAAATATTGTGCGAGTTTTTAAATAACGGCAACTCGCACAATATTCGGAGTGCCGAGAAGCTCAAAAACAAAGATCTTAGCCTTCAACTCAAAGCTTTATGCTGGAGAGAGAAGAGAGAGCTGAGTTCTAAGAGATTTAATTAATATTAATAAAGTAATATGCCTTGGACTTGGTGCGAGTAGCACTTTTCTATTCATTTAACACATTAAACTCATTGACTTGTGCTGGTTGTCGTCCTACTTTGCCGCAACGCCCTCGGCCGGTGGCGCAGCGCAGGCACGTAAGGGATACACCAGCAAGCTTAATCTGCCTTCACCCAATGCTTGGTAAGCGGGGAAAGTGAGAAGCGCTTGATGTTAGAGATGGGTTACATATAATTAAAAGGTTAGATTACTCTTTGTTATGAGTATTCAGACCTAGATCTCTTCATCTCCAGGCAGCGATTGATTATACTCTTACAATTAGCGTCGACCATGTTGGCTGCCGGTAACATCCACGAGGCAGGGCTTAGCCAAGTCATTTACTTCATTCTTGCCACCCTCTTAACTTCTGTAAGCAAATGACAACTTCCAGGAAGGCTCCCGGTCATTTCCTAATAATCGTGAAAGCTAGCGCTACTCGTCGCGTACCAAGTATTTCTTCATCCTTTGGCGACATATCCTGGTCCCTTCATTGCAAAATTCACGGATGCGTACAACGGGTTCTACGTTGCTAAAAGACGCCTTCACCTAACGACACGGCAGAATCATCTTAGATATGGTAAATATACATGATCTATATTCATTGACCTAGAATTTCAGGTGATCCTAACTAGCTCCCCAAGGCCCGGTGGTGAGGCAAGGCCCGAACAAACTTGTCTTCAGTACAATTGCGGCTGTCCGAGGTAAGACACAATGCATGACTCCACGAAGCGTCTATTGCAGCTGAGTCTAGTGGCAGATATCTACCGGACAGACCAGACCACAAAGCCCAAGGCATACATCGCCTTAGGGCCTGGGTTAACTACCTACACCACGCTTACGGCAACCAGCAACCGCCTACACCGAACCAGGAGGCAACTCATCGGCCAAGTTCTAACTGATCGCTCTATGCGTGCCTTTGAGCCGACCATGATCGAGCAAGTTGATGTTTTCATCGGGAACCTCTTAGCGTCCACCCGAAAGTCTGAGGCCGTCAACATGACAGATGAGTCCAGGCGACTCGGCCTCAATATCGCAGGTCTCTTAGCCTTTGGATACGATATGCGGCTCCAAACCGACGAGCAGAACCAGTTCATGCTCGACATGCTCGACGCGGGCCCGTACTGGAGCAACGTCTTCCTGCACTACCCCCGCGCTCGCACGTTCCGGCTCGGCCTGATCACCGTCCAAGCCTTTCGGACATTGCGCGAACCGTATCTGGCCCTCGTGCAGAAGATGATAAAGTCGCGCATGGCGGAGGAAGTAGACGCTAAACACGATCTCTACTCGCACATCGCCCATGCCCTACGCGCGGACGCAGAGTCCGGCGGTCTTCGCGACAGCGAGCTCTGGTTCGAGGCCAATCTCTTCCTAACGGCTGGTATGTCGTGCTTCTTCCACATAAACGCACCTTTACCCCTTGAGAGCTTTGACGCTTACCATATACCGCAGCTGGCGACACGGTAAAAACAGCCCTTAGCGCTACGTTCTTCTACCTATCGCGCAATACAACAGCGTATCAAACCCTAGCTACCGAGATCCGCTCCGCCTTCCAAGCGGGAAGCGAAATCACCGGCCCCGGAATATCCGGGTGCCCGTACCTGCGCGCATGCATCGACGAGGCCCTACGCATGTCGCCCCCGGCCAGCGGCATACTGTGGCGGGAGCAGGCCCCGGAGACAACCGGCGACCAAGCGCTCGTCGTCGACGGCCACGTGATACCGAAGAACACGGTCCTCGGCGTCAACGTGTACTCGCTGCACCACAACGAAGAGTACTTCCCGGACTCGTTTGCGTACCGGCCCGAGCGCTGGCTCGAAGATGGAGCAGACCCGGAGGCGAAGAGGCGCATGCGCGACGCGTTTATCCCGTTTTCTGTCGGGCCCCGCGGGTGTGCGGGGAAGTCGATGGCGTATCTGGAGGCTGGATTGGTTGTTGCGAAGGTATTATGGTATTTCGACTTTGAGGCTGCTCTGGGGAAGTTGGGGAAGGTTGGTGAGGGACACCTGGGGAGGGAGGTGGGGAGGGAGAGAGAAGGGGAGTTTCAACTGTATGATACTTTCACGGCGATGCATGATGGGCCATATCTGACATTCAAACCTCGAGGAGAATATTGGAAAGATCTTAATAAGGGTGAGTGATAGCACGCGGACTCTGTTCCATTGACTTAGATCCTTTTCTCCAAAAGATGTAGTGAAAAGGGGGATGTCAGTTATATATCAGTTATATCAGTTATATCAGTTATCACATTTTGCTCCTGTGAATTTTGGAGGGGGTCCGTGAGCGTGAGGGGTTAGACAATGACATCGATACCGCTTTCAACGGGATCTTCCACGCCGTTTTCTTGCCTGATTCAATAGCACATCGTCTAGAAACCAATTCATCATCATACCTATCTATGTCAAGATTCATATACGACATGACGATGGTAATAGCAAAGCTATGAGAACGGGCATGGTGGTGTGGCCGTTAGGGAGGTGCGATTACAGTTATGGGTCCCGCCCCCAACTTACTGGCATAACCTGGGAAGTTGTGTGCTACAGTAAAAACTCGTTATAACGAATCGGATTTTTCAGGGCATCGAATTCGTTATAACGCGGATTCGTTATGAGAATATTTCCTTTTTGGGATATGATTACCCAATTAGGTAAAATTCATTTAAAAATCTAGCTAAAGTGGGTTCATTTGAGGCCCGTGCGAGTCCTGAAGGGCAAAAATTTATGCCTTTTATAACGAATTACGTGAGACCAATCCAAAAAATTAACGAAATTCGTTATGGAAAAATATTCGTTATTAATATGGGAAATTTTTTTTATCTAGCGTTTCGATTCGTTACAATGAGGATTCGTTATGTACCTAATTCGTTATAACGAGTTTTTACTGTAATAAACCCGCCAACAGGCTACAGCACTGACCACAGGCGCACATACCTCCTTGGCGTGCTTTCGCTACCACCAGGATCTCTCGACGGAACATGACCCTATTCGCTTGTTTCTGGGTTGAGAGTTGCGGCTCTATCGGTATTCTGATTTGCATGCGCAAGCGTGAGGTTCAATTTGATCCCTTGCATCACTTCGTTGTTTGTTCTAGCTGCTTAGACGAATTCCGTTAGAATGAACAACATCCTCCCTCGGTTATAAAAGCAGCTCATAACCACCCATTGGAATAGTATGGTAACTAGGCCCTATCACTTCCGAAAACTTATGGCTCATTCGTGTTTTTCTGGAAATGATCAATGCTCCAACATGAGAGTCTCTTGATGATTGTAATGGCCCGGAAGTGGGAACGGGGGCCAACTCGCTATGTTTGCCTTGACCTACCATAGTATATCACTGCCACCAGTCTTAAAACCCCGACCGAACCCTGACCGGTCTGAGGATGGCAGACGTCGGAACAAGCACATGGTTCGTACCATTCATTACGTTCAGCAGTACATTGATCTAACAATTAACAAGGCCGACTCACCGACTTTGCTGTCGGGTTTTCACCCTCTGCGCAGCTGGCCGGGCCCTCAACTGGGATGTATCGGATAAAATTGCCGATGCTTATGACGCCGCCCAGGTGTCTACGCAGTTAACTTGTTTTTCTCCAAAGGAAATGACGAGATAAGATCACTGAGTAAGCTACCGGCTTACCTGCCTACTTGACTGTCTCCCTGACACTTCCCTGGCATTACGTGTTGGTGAATATACGCAGCATACAGGGAACTAACAATGAGAACCAGGTGGCTATTTACCATGGGAGAACCAGAAATTTGCGACTATTGGATTGAGACTAGGGCAACTACTGGGAATTATCAGTTCATGTGGGTTTTTTTTTCGGAGTTAGCTCAGCTCTGCACGGAAGCCATGTTGGCGCGCTCATATGCGTGTGAGCCGCAGCTTCACCGAGCCTATGCACCAATGTCAGCTCACCGTTACACGGATGCCAGGATTGAGAACGTGGGGGAACATAAGGCTTATAACGCCCCTAACTTGGCTAAATGTTGCAGGCAAACAGCAGTAGCTTGGAACATACTTTGATGCCATAAGATGATTCATCGATGGCAACCTTCGCTTATGCAACAGGCAATAGCCACCGATTAAATAAGCCCACAGGCTTGCCACACAAACCACATGCCAACTCCCGAGATCGGGTCGGGTAGAGAACTCCAACGGGTAGAGCTGCAAATCGACTCCAACCACCCCTGCCCACGCACGCCCTAGGTCGCAATTGGTTACCACGATCTACTGGGAAAAGCCTAGCTACCAAGGCGCCGGAATGGGCTTGGCGCATGTTATCTTTCCTGCTGTCTCCTCCAAGGCCGCGCAACGAGGATCCTTCCTGCGTTTTTCCACCTGTTGGCGTCTGGGCGTTACATTCAACTATCTCCTAATCTCATCCCGTTTCTGACTGGTCGCTGACCTGTATCTGCTCGCGTCGCACAGCCCAGCCCAGCCCGCTCTGCTCGGGGCTTTTATCTTGGTACTACGCCAGCAAAAAAAGAGGCTTTTCCCATATGGAATTCGTCGCCGAGTTCTTTTCTCTTCTGCTCAAAGGAGTCTTCCACCACCTCACCTTTCCTACCGACCGGCTTCCCGGTACCTGAAAGACTTCAACGCCTGCCCTTAAGAAAAATTACCTAATCATGGCTTCTTCGGGTGTCGAGCACGTTCCCAGTGCACCTCCTCCCTACGGAAGAAGGAATGACGAGGAGAAAAATGCCCTCGGCCGGCGGGGCAGCCAGGCCGAATCCTTCACGACAATTGTTGAGGGAGACAGAACGCATCGCATGCTGAAACCGAGACATATCCAGCTCATCGGGATCGGGGGCACCATCGGCACGGCTCTGTTCGTTTCTATAGGGAAATCCCTTCTCGATGGAGGACCGGGAAGCTTATTTATCGCTTTCTCGCTCTGGTGCAGCGTCATCCTCGCCGTGACGATGTGTATGGCCGAGATGGTGACATATTTGCCCATATCCTCACCTTTCATCCGGTTTGCTGGTCGCTACGTGGATGAGGCCCTCGGCTTCGCTGCGGGCTGGAACTTCTTCGTGTTCGAGGCGGCACTCGTGCCATTCGAGGTCACAGCTTGCAACGTCATCATCCACTTTTGGAGTGACATCGTGCCGGCCGGCGCCATCATTGCAATTGTCCTCGTGCTCTACGCGCTGATCAATCTCTTGGCCGTCAAGTGGTACGGCGAGACTGAGTTCTGGGCTGCTCTTGGTAAGGTTCTTCTTATCATCGGGCTGATCGTATTCACCTTCATCGTCATGGTTGGAGGAAATCCCCAGCATGACACATTTGGGTTCCGGTACTGGTACTCTCCCGGCTCATTCGCTACGTACTACAGCAGCGGGGCTCTCGGCCGCTTCCAGGGGTTCATGCAGTGTCTGATACAGGCTTCGTTCACGATAGCTGGTCCAGACTACGTTTCAATGGCGGCTGGTGAGGCCGAGAACCCCCGTGTGGTTATGCCAAGAGCCTTCAAGGCCGTCTTTTACCGACTGACCTCGTTCTTTATGCTTGGATCTCTCTGCGTGGGGATTCTGGTTCCATACAACGACGCCGAGATGACCCGAGCCTTCGCCGATTCCGAACCCGGCGCCGCTGCCTCGCCTTACGTCGTTGCGATGAACCGTCTAGCAATTCCCATTTTACCGCATATTATCAACGCCATGATCTTGACCGCCGCTTTCTCCGCTGGAAACAGTTACGTGTACTGCGCGTCGCGATCGCTCTACGGCCTCGCCCTCGAAGGAAAAGCGCCCAAATTCCTAATGAGGTGCACCAGAACGGGCGTTCCCATCTACTGCGTCTTATTCGTCCTGTTGATCGCGCTGTTGTCGTTCCTCCAAGTGAGCTCGAATGCCGCAGTCGTGCTGAGCTGGTTTGTTAGCTTGGTGACCGCGTCGCAGCTGATTAACTTCAGCGTCATGTGCGTTACGTATATCTGCTTCCACCGTGCTCTGAAGGCGCAGGGTATCAGCCGCGACACGCTGCCGTACAAGGGTCTCTTGCAGCCGTATGCGGCCTACTATGGCCTGTTTGCTACCTTCGTCATGACTTTCGTAGGCGGCTACACTGTCTTTTTGCCAGGCAAATGGAATGTTCCGACTTTTCTGTTCTCGTGAGTAATTAGGATGCCTAGATACCTACCAGATCATATCGCTGACGACTTCACTAGTTATACAATGATTGGGGTCTGCCCAATTCTGTTTGTTGGCTGGAAGCTGATTCACAAAACCAAATTCATTAGGCCCCAAGACGTGGACTTGCTCAAAGACGTAGCCGCGGTGGAGGATTATACTAGTAAATACGTCCCTGAGCCTCCAAGGTAAGTCTTCCCCCTAGTAAGAAATCGATGACACCAATATTAACAACCGCAGGAATTCCTTTACCAAGTGGTTTAATTGGCTGTTCAGTTAGAAGGGTAAGATAGCAGATGAATATTATAAGACATACAGGTGAACACCATCGAAGCTATACTCCCTAGGTACGCTCTAGCAAACACCTGGGACCTCCACTGTCAGGATGTCATATTACCTGCTACAGACAAAAGTATACAGTTAAATATAAGATTTCTCTAATGCACAAAGTTTATTAATTAAGACAGGTTGCAGATCTAAAGCATTTGATAGCAGCCCCTTGACCATCAGTAGACTCATGTACGCCTACTTGATGGGGTCAACGGCCTTGATATACCCAGAGACCTTACGTCCGTCCGATCCTCAAACCGACTGCGAGGGACCGAAAGCATCCCAATATGCTGACGAGGTGTTTGCGGCGGCGGTGGCGGCGGCGGTCTCGGTGGCACTCCCGGGTTGTAAGGGTTTGCATACGTCGCCTTCATCTCTATCTCGGAGGAGCTCCGCCGCGAGCCGAGCGTGCTAGAGGACGACGGCTTCCACGGCTGCTGCTGCTCTGTGCTCTCCGCGCTACGAGTTCTTGTTTTTCCGTGCTTCTTCCCCCACATGAACGCGAGGAGGATCAGCGTGACGAAGATCATGGTCCCGAGGATGGCGCCTACAATGGCAATGATGAAATTCGGCGACGATGACGCGTTGGATGCGTCACTGCCCGTAACGACCCTCTCTGATCCTGTGGGTGCTGGGATTATGCTGGAGCTGGTAGCTGTAGCTGCTGCTACTTCTGCTGCGGTTGCTGCTGGGGTGCCGCCGGCGGTAAGGGGTAGGACTAGTTGGGATGTCATTGGTACGGCACGGAATAACGTCTCGACTTCCCCAACTCCGGCGCACACCGGTTCTATGAGGGCCGACCCGTCTGCTGGGAATGTCGGGAATATGCTTCGCGATTGACATTTCAATGGTCCACTTCACAGAATTTTTTGTTAGCGAAAGTGCACCAGTCCTAACCTCGAGGACTTCTTACCAGTTTGAAGTTGCGCCATCCTTGAACACGATCGCGTTATCTTTACAGGCTGTCGCGAAATCACATTGCGTAGAAGCCGAAGCGCAACACGCTGCAAAACCAGCGGACGTGGTAAATACTTCCCCGCTGGGACAGTATATGGGTATAGCTAGTGTCTCTATTAGCCTTTCGCACTCACCTTGTCGCATGAAAGGAAGGCTCACTTGTAGTTTCCGCGATAGCAAAACCTCGGAACGGGTCTCCGGTGATGGTAGGAGAAGGTGCGCTGATTGTTGGTGCTGGTTGTCCTAATACTCCGTGCTGCACAGCAAGCAAGACGGCACCCCAGGGCCGCATACGAGATGAACGCATCGAACTATCACTCTGGAGTAATGCCACGAATAAATTAATAATTAGACACAAGATAAATTTCAGAGGTTTTCTACGCTCATATCAATTCTACTAAAGAGTTTCGCGGTTATGATATCGGGTGGCGACTCGTTCATAAATACGCCACCTCTTCCGATGGCAGCTGTGCCAATTACGCCAATTACGGCGATATGTTTCACGATACGATTTTTTATCTGGTTGAAATGATCCAGTCCTCTGCAACATTTCGTTTCAGTCATTCTCATACAGTCGGCGCCCTGAAGGATTCCTTCAGCCGCCACAAATGTGCCTATATTTGGCGCGCCATTCCCCCTGGCTGCGTAGTAAGTCGAAACGAAACACTCCATATAGGAAAGTCGCCTGGGTTCACACTGCATGTTTTCACTCCTGGGGACTAGGCATGTATGATTTTTATATGAACATTGTCAGGACCTGGGGACGTAACGAGCCTTGCAGTAACTCCTGGATTTCTGGTTTTTGAGGATGTCGCGTTTCGCGAGCTTCGCAAATTCATCCCTCGACTTACCCCGTGGCGCAGCGTCTAGAACGTTTAACTTCCTCTTTCGGATGCGAATGATTGAGGGGACTGGATTAAATCTTTCTATCATCTGTTTTTTCCCAGCACCCAGGTGCGCCATACGGAAATATCAGATCATAACACTCAGCATGCAATCTTATTCAAATCCTATCTGAGATCTTTTTTTCCTCGATATTACCCATTTTACTACTCTTCTACATTTCGGCAGATATCTTCTCTTCATGGCTCCTTAATTGGTCAATATCGTGTTGCTATCGGAGCGCGACGTTTATTAATAGTGGCTGGAGTTGTTCATGGTCGACGACAATGACTTTTTGAACTGAGCTGCGCCAATGGTAGGTAATATTATGGTCGGTCGTACTGATAAAACTTTAGTGAAAATTCATTTCCTTCAGGACGAAAGCGTGGTAGGAAGTCATATCATTCAGGTATGCTAGGAGCTTGAATAGATCACCCGATTTTCTCGCTCGGAAGCATACCCATCAATTTGTCGGGCAATCTAGAGGTCCTGACAGCCAGGTTAGCCTAGTAAGGCGGCAGTCTCTGCATCCCACGGAATGGATTATTTGTCAATTGAGCTACGATGATTCCAAAGCTCAGGCACCATTGGCCCTGGTGTCTTTGCCTTTCGAGATCTTTTTTACGCACTCCTGGTACGTAGGAATTTCTCTCGACATTCCAAGTCCTACTCTTCCATCGCCTTCTTCCTCACCCCCTATCTGCGCTAGGGGCGCATTTTCTCTTTCTTAGAAAACTTGCGAAATAACAGTTTCCTAGTATATCAACACCTGGAGTGAATAGGGGTAGAACTGTATTTTATTTGCCTCAGTTAAACAAGTACCATACATACCTACCCGCTTGATTCTTCCCACATATGTTCGACAAAAAGAAACTTGCATGCTATTGCTCGATAGGCTTATGATTGTGGAAGGACAGGTGCTGGTAACGTAAACCCAGCGTCAATCGCGAGAGAAGTTCCGTGAATGAAGCTGGCGGAGGGACTGGAAAGGAAGACAATGTAGTCGGCTACTTCATCAACAGTGGCAGCCCGCTTGAAGGGCGTCATGTTATCGATGGCATGCTTGACCATTGGGTTCATCTCAATGGCACTCTGTATCATGGGCGTGTCCACGAAAGCAGGGCAGACGGTATTTACGCGGATAGCGCTCTGCAATGCCAGGGAATCGACGGCTTCATAGTAGATCGTATCAGCGGTCGTTTTGGTATGAGACGTAATGGACAAGTCAATGCTTACCCGCAGACTTCATGATTCCGATAACGGCATGCTTTGATGTTCCATAGCTTATCACCCCAGGCGCGCCGATCAACGAGTTAGTGGAACCTAGAAGGACAATCGAACCCCTGCCAAGGCTCCGTGGGCCGTGACGACGGGTGCCGGGAAATACAAGCGGCTCCTGCGAAGCCATGGCCGCCATGACCGCACGGACAAATAGCACAGCGCCTAGAATGTTCGTGTCGCTGACCTTAGAGAAGATGTCTAGATCTAGGGTGGGTGTGAAAGACTTGTAGCCCTCCAAACTGATCTAGTTCGATCGTTAGTGGTTTCGTTCCAACTCCCGAGCAGGGTGTAAGAGAGGCAGGAGCTAAGTACCCCAGCACTGTTGACGGCATAGTCGATGCGTCCGAACTCCTTAACCGTTGACGCGACGAGACTCTGCACGCTCTCTGCGTTGCTGATGTCGACCTTGACGGCAAGCGCTCGGTACTCGGCATGCCGGGCATATTTTTGGCTTTCTTCGGCGGCTGCCTTGACGCCTTCATGATTGATGTCGGCGAAAATAACTCCCTTGGCACCGGCTTCCGCAAACGCAAGTGCTGTTTCCTTGCCGATGCCACCTGCAGCCTTCAAGAACGTTGTCAGCGGGATGTCGCTAGAATCTGGGGATGAGGGGTCGCTCTCTTACCCCTGTCACGAGGGCGATGCCGCCGTCGAGGGTTAATTTGGATGCCATTTGCATGAAAATGAATCATCAACGTTAAAAATACTCGAAAGTATATGGTATATGTAGATATTTTCAAATGTTTTGAGCGGGCTGGCCGGCATTAAAGATATAGCTAAGGCTTCTTGATGGGTGACCGAGGGTAGGTACTTATAGATAACCCATGGGTTTTTTCTCTATGAATGGTGGTGGAGTTCTTACCTTAGCTACCTCCTGATCTCGCCTAACCTCTTCCCAATTTTCTCTTAACCTGATAATTCAATCTGACTTATCATTTTATGCAAATCCTATCGGATTATCTACGGGTCTTGGAAATGTCCATGGATCATTTATGGGTTGGTGGGTGGTGGGTTTTTTTAGCTACTAATATTTTATGCAGTTAGAAGATGATGTGTAGATGGATTAGTGCTTCTTCTATCCAGCCCCTGCTAGCCCATTCCTTCCAGTTATATCTACTGTTAGCTTTGTGGCAGGCTCCTGGCTGCAAAATTAAGGTACGGAAAGGAGGGTTCCGACTTGATGCGGTGAAGTCAAAGTGCCGTAGCAAAACCGGCCAGCCGGAGAAAGCAGAATAGAAAGCGGCCGGTAGGACCTTAGCACGGCCGAATGCCTGATATTAACCTAGTTATAGACGGAACTTAGCTAAAGTTGCGCTCGGTCACATATACTATAGTACCGTAAGTACAAGGCTTATAGCATACATAGGTATCAGCATAGGTATCGTGAAGCTGTAGTTTCCTTCAATACCAAACGGAAGGCGCATATCAAGAAGGTGCAATCTATGGGAGGGAGATATATTTAAGCCTGGGTACACTCCACCGGCACTCCATTCCTTTCACAACAAAATATCCCGCCACTTAGGTGCCTATCTCCCACCTAGGTACGTAGCCAAATCTTCTCGTATTACAATTTACATCTCTCGCCGTACGTTTCGAAATAGTAACGGATGCGCCTTTGCAACTAGTTCCGCTTCCTCTCCAAACTGAAACATGTTCATAGGAACATCAACACGTGTACGAACATAGATACCCATAACTTATTGACTAGGAGTAGCGACACTAATAAGTGCATTCTAGGACTCGAAGCATCAGATGGCGTCGAAGCCCCGATAGAGCGACGAGAAGTCATCGTTAGAATCCTCCTACCATCGATGTTAGTTCTAGTACCCATATACTCCCCCGATGGATTGAGTTGACATGTTTTGACAGATGAGTTCCGACGGAGAGACGAATTCCGACGAGATAATGAGTTTCTATGGAAATGAGCCGGATTCCGACGAGATGATGAGTTTACATGGAAATGAGACGGATTCCAATGACGAGCTGGACTTCAACGAATCTAATGATGAGCTGGACTTCAATCCCGGCCCTGGCCATACGGCTCTTCACCTCGCTACTGCCGCCGGAAATTTGCAGATGATAAAACGTCTGCTCGAACTCGGCGCCGACGCACTTCAGACAGATACTATCGGACGTACTGCTCTTCACGTTGCTATCCAGAAGGGACTACTGGGTGCTGTAGATGCATTAATGAGTTGTCCAGGCATTTTAGAATGTCGCACGAGTGATGGGGAAACAGCTCTACATTTAGCGGTCAAGGGGAGAAACTTTACCATGATACGTTGGCTTATGACAGCCGGATGCAAACCTAATCCACTGGACAACTCTGGAAGGACACCGCTACATCACGCTGTCATGAGAAGTGATGGCTATATTGTCCATATGCTAGTGGACAATGGAGCAGATGTAAACGCCAAAACAGGATAGGTCCACCTCAGATACGACCCGTGCGATGATAGTTACTTACTTAAGAAATTTTAACTTGAATGATTTTCGAGCTATATTTTAAAATTCTCAAAACCTTTCGCTCCTTCTGCGTATATTTTGGTAGCCAAGGTGAGTACGTACCGTAACTCATCCCAGTCTGTGATTAGCAGTGAGCTGTTCCATCAACGCCGAAGACCTGTAAATTGTTTCTAAGGAGACTATAGACCCATCATTTCTTGCACAGTTTCGCCCCTCGAGTAACCTGCCCTGCCATCCTAACATATTTTTCCATATTGATCCTATGTCGACAATGGTGCTGCGCAAGAATACGCTGGTATCGGCTTAGCAGCATGTTTACCAGAGTATGAAACTTCTCACCAGTTATCGTTAATCTTATTATCGATATGAAATACGAAAGGGGGAATCCCAACATAGGATCTTCGTACAAATATTGATGACTAAGCGTTTTCTATTCAAGAACCAGCCCCTCAGGCTTCAACCTGCGGATGAGCCCTGGCTTGCACATGTATATGCATCCTAGGTACTGAATCTCTTAGGATTCAGTTGGTTTTAAAACTCTCCATGTAGCTGTATCGTCGGATTGCTTAGTCAGCATACGTCGTAACAACAGAATCATTAAGGGATGTTTATAACCCAGGAGGTAAAGTTCGTAATGGGGTAATATCTCCCATTTCCTTTTGAGATCCGGCTTTCAGAGTATTATTAGAAGCTCCTACTATTACACCCTTGGTTATGCTGCTGCTGAGCACGTTGTTCACTGTCTTGCTTACCTAATGCTCGATAGATTGGCAATCTCTCCCCACAGCATGTCCATAACAAGGTACGCACCGTAGCATTAGACCGAGTTGACTAGTGATCTCGACAGGCTCTACATCGTGACTTTTATCGATACCTTATTACAATTGGTCCAGTGATCGGAATGTTCTTGACTAGGTACTTTTGCCCTTCGGCATCGTCACCTATGCACCTAACGGGTAAAAAACTAATTACATAATCGCAATGATGGTGGTAGGCGCCGTCTTGCTAGGGCTATTCGTTGTCTGTGAGAAAATTCTTCGCCCCTGTTGCATACTTCCCCTTCAAGTTCGTCAAGGACCGGAATATTCTTGGTTCATCTTCGCTCTACGGCGTCATGTTCATTTCTATATAGTAAGGAGCCCCCCCTGATTAAATATGGCCTAGTTGCATATCGGGTCTAACATGTTGTTGGGACTCGTACTACCAATCGTATCTGCAGGTGGTTCATGACCAATCTATTACAATGTCCGGATACTAATTAAACTCCTTCTCGCTCACTGCGTCTTTTATTGGACCCTTTGTCGGCCTGTCAGTCTTTGTCTCCCACCAAGTATCTACAGAAAAGAGTTACTAACTTGATAATAGCATTGTTCAATGCTCCCACTTTGCATCGTCTGCCTCGTTGCGTGGAAAAACATTGACGTCGTGAAGGTAGAGAAGACACACAGAACTCAGACTAAGGGTACAGTGTGGTAAGGCTCTAGTCACAATTTAGTGCAGCCAACAACTGGATGATTAGGAAAATAGAGCAGAACGAGCATATCCGCCAGCCTTACAAGATACCAATATAATTATTGATCTACAAAGGTCTATTTCTATGAAGTCGCCACTATCAATTGTAGGTTGTTGGTCGTGTTAGGGGGTTGATATACCAGCCTGATGTAACCTAAAAGCTCTCTGGCTGAACAACGATATGAACCTACATAAAGAATACTGATTTTTATCTTTCAACAGCTGTTTGCCAGACAATATTCAGTTTGTAGAATATGCCTAAACGACACCGCTGTAACAAACATAGGTGGTTTTGTCAGTACCATATAATATGGCTTCCGTCGATCATGAACATCACCATGAGTGCTGTCGTGAATTCATCTACTTCGATATTTGAATTCTGAAATTTGAAAGATGTTTTCAAAAAAAACGTCCCTAGTCACTAAAGTTCTTTCTGCCGCGATGTCTTCCGCAATAACACCAATTACTTATCCAAATAATGGAGTAAAAATAGAGTTGGCTGAAATTCGCCAGACGGGGAATATGGGAGCAGGGGTATTCGCCACTCAGGATATCCCGGCTGGTACTATCATCTTTATTGATACTCACGCTCTTGTGATTCCCGTGGACGAAAGTTGGGACGGGAATGTTTCAGCGTTTATAAAGGCTCTTGAAGCACGCCCATCCAGTATCGATGTGCTTAAGGCGGCCGCCTACAATCCTCCAAAATTCGACGAAAGAGAACGAGTACGGGTGCAGTTAGAGCGGTGGCTGATATATGAATGCGGTGCAAATCCTACAAACCCCGGCTATTGGCCTTATATAGAGATGATTGTTGATGGTGCGTATATTCCCGCTCTGATAATTTCTTGTAGCTTGTGACTAACATTAGGTCTGTCTAGCCTTCTTCACCCTCAAAACTAACACCTGCCAAGTAGCCTTTGGCACCGGAATGGAGGGCTTTTATCCTACGTTCTCTCGGTAAGTAACATCCCAACCCTCCCGAATATTTTATTCACAAAAGCACTTGCTAACCCTGCTTTTTGCAGCTTAAATCATTCTTGCGCCCCTAATTGTGATTGGAACTTCCTAGTGGAGCGGGATTATATGATGGTAGTCAGCTCATTGGAAGACATTAAGGCGGGAGAACAGCTATTCATCAGCTACACCGATAAATTGCGCAATCTAGAAGAACCTTGGAGCCGACAACAAAGACAAGATCTCACACAAGAAAATTGGGGTTTCACCTGCACCTGCCGTCGCTGTATTGCAGAACCATAAGAGCCGACCGGGAGCTGCTCTTCGTAGTCTGTCATTTTTGAATGCTGAAGATAAGCTCAGGGACCACTCCCCACTCCTCTTGGTTGGTTTGGTCATTGTTTACGATGTTTCTGTTTATCTAGCCTCCAAGTCTTAGGGTCAACTCGTTTGGCTCTAGGTTAGGGGGATTTTTATATCAAAAGTAGTTTCTCTTGACTTAAATCTTGATTTCCGAATGCCATTTCGTGCTAGAAGATTCTTTCAAGTTCGCATGTACCTACACTAAGTGAATATTGTTCATAACAACGTCCATTGTATGAGATAAGTTCGTCCTCTGTCTTACCTGCTCTTTGTGTCTATTTGTGCGTGGTATTAGGCATTGTTTGTGGTCGCGATTTTGGGCGAGGCACAGAGACATCCTACAAAAATATCCCAGTCTCTAGTTAATGCAGAAAAAAAGCGACGATAAATTGTGAGCTATTAAACTAGTATTGACATGTAGGACAGTACGTCTCCGTATGGTTGGTTTTCGGATAACGATCGCGTCCATACGTTCCATTCAACGAAACACTGCCAACCACATTCCCCGACTCTAGGCGGATCCAAGTATCTACCTCAAAGTTCTCCAACTTCGACTGCGTTGCCAGTATCTGACGCGCACCGCGCTCCCAATTGCCGTATCCCCCGTATCCAGAATGCTGGCCGAAACACAGGTTGACGTCGTACGTGGGAGCCACGGTCATGTTGGGTAGCTGACGATCCCATTTATAACACCAAGTGTTGCCGTGGTCATGCCCGGAAAATACGGCCATCAGCCCAGGAACTTCCGAGATGGCTTGCATGAAAGGGGTGTCCTGACCCCCATAGTCGCAACTGCCATCGTTTCGGCCATCAGCACACCAGCCCTGGGCTTGAGGAGCCAAGGGCACATCATCATTGATCCCCGTTTCGGTGTTAGGGTCGACGCCTTCTTCCTGTAAGACGTATGATGCGAATGTCGGGATATGGACGAACGCTAGGGAAGGTATCAATTTGTTGTACTTGTTTACAAGTTCCGCATGCGTTTGGAGAAACCAATCCACCACCGTGAAGTCGACCCAGTTGGGCTGGCCAACCCGATTCCCCGCGTCATCTTCCTGCTGATAACGGAACCCTCCTTTACTATCAAAGAACCAGAGAAGGAGCTCCGGGGCGCAGGATTCGTCGGTGCAGTCGCTATCATAGACCGGAAGGTAATAGTTGGACACGCCCGCGTCTTCGCCGAACACCATCTGGGTCGTCCGGCTGTTGTACCATTGCCGCTCGCGGGCAAGGATAGTGCTACCCGAGATGTTGTAGTCATAGTCGTGATTGCCATACGTCGAGGCCCACGTGAGCCCTCGATCAACAAGGGGGCCGACGATCTGATCGACGTACACTGTACTGTTCTCTAAGAATCCGTTTTCGCCGGTAATCAAGTCGCCGTTCAGGACGACCAGCCCCGGGGATTCCGCATCGAGGATCTCGTTGATAACCTTGACTGAGTTGATGTCCTGTTGGGGACCCCACTGATCCCATGCATCTACGCCGCGTAAATTAGTGGTTAATTCCTATCTGGGATGTCCGAGAGTGAAGTATTACTTTCTCCAAAATGCAAGTCTTCGAAAATAGATATCTGAAATGTGCCATCGCTACTGAATGTAAGAGGCCCAAAAGGATTCGTGCTATTCACGACTTTCTTAGCCAAGGGTCTTGCGTCAAGCATCGATGCGACGCATATCAACACAGCTAATACTGGAAGAAGCATGGCGGACTAAAATAGCGACTTCACATCTATGGAGAAACTTACCTCTCAAAACCGAGAGGCGGTTGGGAAAGAGGTTCGCTGGTCGAGGGGATTGGCCCAATATGTACTTGTTCCATTGTCGCGAGTACTGACAAGGTGCGGGACGCAGGGTTACAGCGCACGATCACATATCCGATTCACGTTCCAGCTATTCAAGGCATGCGCTGTGAAGTTGAAGAATGACGGCCCGAAAGACCCCCACCTGGTCATGCGTCCTTGTTAATGTCTTGCATCTGCCTCCGGAGAGGTGGTCTTCCAAGCTTCCACGAGTCAAATGTGATTCCCCGCAATGTGTCCTAGGGGGTATCTGTAATTGGCTGATCGGAGTTCGGTTGGAGCTTGAAGCGCTATTGTCAATGTTAATTGTCAAGAATACAATACGACATCACATTACGACGATAAAAGTTGAATGCTGTAACTTGGATCTTTCCTAAATAAGCAGCATAGTAAATCCGTGGATGCATTGTCCAAGGTTGGTTTGTGTACCATGAAATGAAAGACGAAGGACTTCCAATTGTTAAGTGCAACTTTTTACTAAGCAGAGTGGGGATCATGTATCTTAGGTAAGCAGCCCCTTTGGGGCTATTTACGTAAGCAGTAGGTAGTTATTCCTTATTGTTAATTAAACCCCCTGAACAATCCTTTAGGAGGACTCAGTCCTACGTTGCTAAGTCAAGTTTCACCAGCTTTATATACCTAGAGTTTGATCTAGGTTGAATGAAAGGTACAACCAAGTTGTTAGAGGGGGGACTCATCCTTACTCTAATACTTTCTTCAGATAACTAATTCTATGTAACTAACTCCCTAAGTTATATAACCCTCCAGGTATCACTTCTCCATAACTCTGTTCATCTATCAAAGTTCCACTTTCTGGCCGGCGAAGCTGAGTTATCGGCTATTTCTAACTTCTCGGTCAACTCCTCTGCTTCATGTGGGTCCTTCAGCCAATCTCGCAATTTGTTCAGCGCAAAGATGTCATGCTGCTTCTCAGATGTCCAAAACACTCCATCAGTCCAGCCTGGTGTTCCAAATGTCTGCAAGCGCTTGCCAAAGGGTTGGCATGAGCCAAAGTCTATCAGCACCGGGTTTCGGTCTTTGTCGAGCAAGATGTTGTCCGGATTGATGTCGTTGTGAGCCAGCCCCATCCCATGTAGATGTTCGACGGCGGAGTAAACAGATTTGAATAGGCTTTCATGGTCAATGCTCGCGAATTTCTCAGTCAGAGCCAACTGTCCAAGCGTCTCCTCGTGTTTCTCAATGCATATAGCAACAATACGGCCTCGCTGTACCCGGCATCCGTAATAGCGAACGATGTTGGGATGTGGATTTTTCAATAATTGTTCCATGATGAGAGTTTCCGAGAGGACCAACCCTGGTGTCCCTGTATCTTGCCCAGGCTGGTACTGAGGTAATCCAGGTCGCTTATAGAATACTTTGCCTTCGATTTCACGAGGAGCGATGGTTAGTGGCGTGTCTTTGGGGAGTTCGGGAAATAACTCGTCGTCTGCAATACGCTCAAGTGCTTCAGCGAAGTCGCTGAGGGTCATATCCTCCGGAGCCTTCGACGTCCGACCGTAGTATACTTCTTCATTCTCCGTTATGAAGAGGAAATTAATCTTCAGCTCGTTGGTGATAGGATCTAGAGAATGAACAATGATAAGATCATCGAGAGAAGTGAGTTGCGGAATAGTAGCTGGTTGTTTCTGCTGCCTCTCCAGGGACGGCCCATCAGCACTTACTTCACTCATGGTATCGATGTTCAGTTGATATAGGAAAAATAAAGCACGCAGAATGATCTTGCACGGTTGATTGGAAGTATTGTAAATTGGCACGCGTTGGGTATTGAGGGAAGGCCTTAGGCGGGGTAGCATGTGTGACACGGTATCTGACAGTACCCATACCATGTAAGCCGTAATACAAGTCCGGATGAACCAACTGTTCCTGTTTCACAGAACCAATACTAATAGAATCAAATATAAAGATAAAGTGAACACATGAAAAAGAAATCCCACGGCTAGTCCATAGCAAAAGACGGTTGAGTTTTGATAAATTTTCGATCCCATTCAGTCGGTGTTGTTAAAAAGATTGCCATTGTCAAAGACAACTCAAAAAGGGGCCACCTAACCAGATGAAATACAACAAAATATCTTATCATTAAAAGACCACGTATATCCCTGTCCCCAACGCTAAAGCGGCAGGAAATTTAGGATGGCCTGGCTTTTTTTTATCCCCGAAGCTAGCTTTACCTACGCTCCCTTCCAACGGCACGGTTAGCAACACGTCAGGGTGGGCAGTTAGCCATCTTCGTCTAATAGGCTACGCAGCAACCTGATATGGTTTATATTATCATAGACTGCCAATATTTGACGCCTTTGTTGTCAAGAACAAGGAAAGTATCATAGCCATCGAACTACTAGACAAATTGTTTAGTTAGCTTGCACTGACAAGCCCAAAGTTACAGCTCTCATTACCAAGTCTCGACTTTAAAGCTGATTAATGAGCAAGATGGAATGTTTCACAGAAACACCAGCCAAGCAATATACTACGCACAGCTTAGTCTCCCCTGTCGACCATGTCATAACGCCAACCAAGCGACAGGAAAACAACACCGTTGTTGCACGAAGAGCCATGGACCTATTTACTACTAGCCTCCTTGTATATATAAGGAACGGCTATAAAGAGACTCATCTCAGAAGCTCTAGATGGCCGTAACTATCGGGGTTGGCCTAAGTCTTGTCAACAGTCATGTCTCCTAGCTAGTCGCTATTTACCTGAGCTGCCATCCTAACCGGGGATAAGGGAATGGATGAGACCTGAAAGTCTAAGAGGCTTGAAAGGCTAGGGCCAGACAGGTTGACATGAGCCAAAGCCTATCACCACCGGTCTTCTTGATCAATATCCGCGAAGTTCTCGGTCAGAGCCAATGATTCAAGCGTCTCCTTGTTTCTCGATATATATTGAGACAATATTGACCTCGCTGTACCTGGTATCCAGGAAAATGAACGATGCCGGGGTGTGGATTTCCACTAACTATTCGATGAGGGGAGTTTCCGAGAAGACCCCTTGTATCTTGCCCGGGCTAATATTGAAATAACTCCACTTGTTCCAACCTCAGTTATGTCCATGATCTCAACTCATACCTAGCTCGACAAGATGGTTCCCTTAACAGAATTATCTAGTTCTGTAACCGAACGATATCTAACGTTTGTCTAGAAAAGACAATGTTCAATTCCTGTTGGTGCAACGAGGTTACGGTAAGTAACACGTTATGTTAATTGGCACATCCAGTGTTATTACTTTCAGTCATAAGCATCTGTATGAATGATATTTTTACGCTGGCTACTCAATTTATTCCAGGTCTGTAAAACAAGTGATTGAACTTAACTTCACTTACCATACAGGCAATCCCTTGAGAATCAGGTTGCAAAATTGACTACTAGAATACCGATAGTTCTATTAAGCAATAATGGCGGAGACTCTCCTTACTTATCATCCAATTCTGCAAACGAAAATTCCCAAGGCCGAAGTACGTATGGCCCCTGGTAGTATGGGTTATGGTCTATTCGCTACCGCGGCTATCGCAGCTAACGAGACGATCTTCTTAGATACTGCAATCTTCTCATTTCCCAACGACACCATACGATACTTTGCCACAGCATACATGGATGCGCCTCTAATCCTTAAAATGATTCTCGATAACGGTGCTTTCGTTCAGGCGATATACGATGAGCTCAAGGTCTCCTCCAAAAATAGCCTCCGCTCCTGGCTGAGAACGACAAATAACAGGGGTGGACAATATATGCAGACAGAGCATTGGGAAGAATTACGGGAAAATATTATGCGAGCGTATTCAATCTTTAAAGTCAACGCCGCGGGGCTTGCTAAAAAGTTTACATCGGCATTCTATCCAATATTCTCTCGGTACGTAGCACCTTATTCTTTGAAACTAAATTCTGAGCCCCTAGATTCCCTTTCCAGAGAAGTACCTATAGGCTAACTCTTTCATCGCAGGATTAATCATTCTTGTCAGCCGTCAGCTGGTTGGTTAGTTAGGGCAGGTCAAATTATGGAAGTCACGGCGTTGAGGAATATCGACGAGGGGGAGCAAATTTTCATTAGCTACGATCAACAATGCGAGGATCCATTAGCCAACTGGGATCAACGTAACAAAATCTTAGCCGAATGGTATTTCGAATGTCGATGTCCTCGTTGTGTAGCTGATAAACCGTAGAGTCCTTTTAGAATTAGGTATATTCATATACGATTACGAGAATCAAAATATTACTATGATAGGTTTACGTCGGTATATTATGCTTCCCTATGTCTACTTGTGTCCCTTTGTGTTAGTTCTGCGATTGTTAATCGTCATCTTTTGTCAAACTCAAGGTTTGTCAATGCTACTTGTTGGTCAAAGACATTTTTATTCCAAGTTTAGGTGCGCAATGACAAACCCAGTAATTAACTCTTCAATTGTTTACATAGTACCCGCCTTGCTTAGAGGATCGCCAGTTATTAATAAGGGCCTAGACAAAAGACTAACACAGAGGATTGTTAGAAAAGTGACAGAAGAGAAAGCAGAAACTAGGGCAGATTAGATAAGCAGGTAGAGAGAATGATGACTCAGCTATTGTAGAACTTCAAGCGCGTGTTACACAGTCATCAACAACGCGCACTTACCTACGTCAAAGGCGACTTTTTATATGCATGCAATATAACGCAGCGGGTTAGCGGATCTGAAAGCCAGTAACTCTATTTCTCCGGTTAAGCAAATCCTAGCAAACCTGGTAATTGTGGACGATCGACCAGGTTGCTATCTTCCTGACACGGCATCGCCTTTAGGCTCGGAAGCTTGGCTCCGCCAAGAGATCAGATGAAACCGACCAGACCAGATCATCGGAAATATTTGAACACAACTTTTTTTCCGTCGATGAATCTCAGTAGTACAAAATCTACTCACTCGGAAACACATACCACGACCTACCATGCTTCGATTTTTGCTTATTTCCCAATTTACTTTGGCCCTCGCTTACCAAGCACAGCTTCGTCAAGATCCTCAGACGTGTGAGGCCCACAATTTACTCCTTATACCCCCTATCCAAAGCTGCGTTCTTTCCGAGGCACCACGTGGCACTCAAGACAACTTATCGAGTGAAGCATCATCGCCGCTAAATCCCTGGAGATCAAGTGGATTCTGTCGCGGAAATAGAGCTCAAAAATTTTGTGTCTTTAGCAATCCAACCTTTAATTATGGCGAGGGTGTATCTGTCATCACCACTGGGAAGAGTATGGCAGCAATTGCAGGAAGACCGGCATTTCTCGCGGATGGGAATGGTCAGGGAATATTGGAGTCAGAGTCAGCGCCTCCATACCGAGAAGAGGAAGTTAAGGGTAAAGGTATTGGTTTAGTAGCAACACGGAAAATCCAGGCAGGAGAGCTTGTAATGGCACGGACACCCGGTCTGATGGTAAACGAAAGAGCCATTGACGTTTTGGGAAAGAAGGCTATATCAGAGCTTCTTACCCGTGCGGTTGACGATCTTCCTAGGCGCCATAGAGAAAACATACTTAATCTGTCTTCACATAGCAGTGCATCCGACGCCGATGATTTGATCTACAAGATATTGCAGACCAACTCTTTCCGCACCGGTCGTCACGATGGAGTCGATCCGTTTTATTCCCTATTTGCCGAAGGTTCGTCAAACGCTCAAGATATTAGGACTGCAACTAACGTCGATTGATATAACCAGTGTCGAGGATCAATCACGCCTGTCGGCCCACTTGTGCTTATCACTTTGACCATACGAACTTCTTTCAGAAAGTTCTTGCCGTACGAGATGTCGAGGTTGGGGAGGAGCTGTCTATCGCTTATTACGAGTAAGACCCCAATATCAATTTTAGCGTCAGAGGACGACATACTGACAGCCTACTTAGTCCTCTCCAGACTCATGCAACAAGACAACAGAAGCTTCAGAAGGAATGGGGATTTCAGTGCACATGCGAGCGCTGCAGTGCTGACGCGTCCATGATAGCCGAGTCAGACAGTAGAGTCTTGCAGATCCAGAAGCTCTGGAAGGAGCTAGATGACCATTCAGCAACTTCAGAAGCGACTCCCGAAAAGGCCGACCTCCTAGTATCGCTATATGAGCGTGAGGGTCTCCTCGGACGCATAAACGAGGCTTATTACCGCGCGGCACTTGAGTACATTGGAGTAGGCGACATCGCCAACGCGACCAAGTATGCGCAGTTATGCGTCGACCACGGCCTCTTGTTTATTGGTCCTGGTCGGCCTTTTATTCAGAATATGCAGGAACTGATTGCTGACCCAACGAAGCACCCCAAATGGAAATTCCGTTCCAAGGAAACTTAAGGGTTTATATCCGATCCCGAATCTGACTAAACATCCATGCGAACCCTCGGATGGTGGGCACCAATGAAGGCGACGTTGCAATACATCATGCACCTCCATGGCACGCATAGCCGAAGAGGGGTTCTGCTTTCCGTGGTTGCGGTTACTAAGTCTATTTCTATGTATATATTACTTTATTTGGGATCTCGAACTATTGAAAGTCATAGCGCAGCATTCATGTAGAGTATTGATATATTGAGCATTCTCATGGAGTCGCTAGCTTTCGGTTTTCGTCAGAGGCTGACTGAGCACCTGATCCAGTCTCTCGTTATTGGTGGTCTTGTTGCTATCGCGCTTTGCGTCGTCGGCAACGAGGTCATTCGCAGTCGCGCACGAGTCCCAGGCTTGAAAGGCCCGGCAGGTTGGCCAATAGTAGGCAATCTACTAGACATCCGATTGAATGCGGCGTTGAAGTTTCAAGAGTATGCCAAGAAGTATGGCGATGTTTATCAGGTCAGCTGGACAAAAAGACTGAGAGAATCGTACCAGAACTCACTGACACCTCAATCTAGGTTCAACTGGGGAACACTTGCGTGGTCGTGGTGAACAGTGCGGCTGCTGCAAAGGCTCTGTTCATATCCAACTCGCAAGCGCTAAGCTCCCGTCCAACAACTTACACATTCCATAAGGTAGATTTATTCAGAAATCCTACGCAATGGGCTTCTGTTGACGCTGTTTCATTATACTAGTTGGCAGCCGGCGGGTCCAGCTCTGGCTTTACAATCGGGACGTCGCCCTACGACGAAAGCCTAAAGAAAAAGAAGAAGGGAGCAGCGGTGGCCCTCAACCGACCCGCTATACAGACATACATCCCCTACCTGGATCTCGAGACCAGGACGTTTATCCAGGACCTCTTCAACTTCGGCAAAGCGGGCACCGTCGCCATTAACCCGCTCCCCATGATCCAGCGGCTATCCATGTCCCTGGTGATGACCATCAACTGGGGCGTCCGGATCGCCTCGATCGACGACGAGCTATTCAAGGAAATCGTCCTAGTCGAGGAGGAACTGAACCGCACCAGATCGACCGTTGGAAACCCGCAAGACCACATCCCCCTGCTACGTCTCAACCCCTTCAGCGCGACTCCAGTCAAGGCGCGGGAGATGCGGGAGCGTCGGGACCGGTACATTGACAAGCTAGACGCGGACCTCGCGGAGAAAGTAGCCAGCGGCACGAACAAGCCCTGCGTCCAGGCCAGCGTGATCAAGTACAAGGAGGTCGAGCTCGACGCTAGTGAGTTGAGGGCTATCAGCTTGTCCATGCTGGCGGGCGGGTTCGAGACGGTGACTACCACCGTGCAGTGGTCGATCGCGTATCTGGCGCAGCATCCGGAGATTCAGGACAAGGCGTTCGAGGAGATCCGACGGTTTCAGGGGTCCGACGAGCCGCTGTGCGACGCTGCCGACGATCAGAAGTGTGCGTATGTGCTTGCGATAGCGAAGGAGGCGTTAAGGTACTTTACGGTCATCCCGCTAGCACTGCCACGGGAGTCTATTAAGGATATTGAGTACAATGGTGTCATCATACCCGCGAAGAGCACGGTGTACCTGAATGCTTGGGCCTGTAATTATGGTGAGATATATCTTTACATTCCTCCTTTTTATGAGAATCAAAACTTACCCGATTGATAACCACAGATTCGGAACTGTGGGCAGACCCCGACGTGTTTATGCCCGAGAGATGGCTAGAGCGGCCAGATAACCCGGTGTTTACGTTTGGCGTAGGCTACCGGATGTGCGCAGCTCACCTCCTCGCCACACGCGAGCTGTACACGATATTCATGAGATTGCTCAGTAGTTTTCGGCTGGAGGCTCCCGAAGAGATTGGGTGTGATCCTCGCGTTGATATGACTAATCCAACGGATCTGATCATGACGCCGAAATCATTCAATGTTCTCTGCGTACCGAGGGACGAAGCTAGGCTTAGAGAAGCTCTGGGGCGTAGCTAAGTGAAGAAAACTGTCATCGAGTCATATCGGACATCCTCTGGGGAGAGGGATGTTTTCTTCATCACATTGCATTGTGTCCATAGTCCATTCCGGGAAGATTGTATATCGCGAAGGACGTTCTGTTGACTGTAGATATAATTGATCTTAATTTATGTGCTTGATTCCTCAACTGTAATTCGGCTCACACAGGACCTACTTCGCCAAGCCCTCCATCAAGCTCTGAATCTCCGCATCGCTCAGTTCCTTAACACCGACAAGGTCATTCTCCACCTCGAAATTGCTCCCGTACCCCTCACCCCAAATCGCCGACGAGATGAAGCCCAGCTTGTCGACTTCCCCCTTATCCAGCTTCGCGTACGCCTCCTTCAGCGCATCGTCAGTCGACGTGACCGTCGTCGTCCAGCCGTCGGCGCCGACCGCCTTCTTCGCGATGGCGAGCAGCTTATTCTGCGTCGTCGACGCGCTGTGCACGCGCACATTGCGGTTCTTCGTCTCCTCAGGATGCAGCAGCACGCCGGACACAGCCTTAGCACTCGACGGCACAGTCGTGGTGCTAAACACCCTATCACCGCCATTCCAGAGGCTCGCAGTCTTCGCCTTCAAATTAAGAAACATGCCGGACGCGAGCCACATATCCAAAAACGGGCCCGTCGACAGCAGCGTGTAGGTAATCTTTCCCGCGGCAGCCTCTTTGGCTAGGAGGTCCGACACGGCCTTCTTGGGGACAAACGGCGGAAGTTGGCCGGCTTTCTCGTTCGTGGCGTCGCCGACGAACTCCGAGGGCACGAACCGCTTGACGCCGGCCTTGACTGCGGCGGCGACGAGGGGTAGTTGTGTCTCCAGGCCGTCGAGGCCGACGGCTGAGACCACGGCGTCCTGGCCCGAGAGGGCCTTGACGAGGGACTCCGGCGATTCGTAGTCGATCTCGACGACTGCGACCGACGCTGGGAATTTGTGGCTGCTTCCTTTGCGGGCGAGTGCTGTCACTTTGAAGCCGTCCTCCAGAAGTTGGTTCACGATCGGCGGGCCGACACGTCCGCTAGCCTGGGTATGGTTTGTTAGTTATTACTGCGTAGGTGTGTGGGATATTAGCCTTACCCCCGCGACTGCGACTGTTTTGATGGCGCTCATGATGAATAATGGTTAGATGCTGCTGAAGTGTAGGTCGATATGTGTAGTCCTTGAAGCTGGAAGAGGAGATATAAGATTGTAGAGTAGTAGATCTATGGTTTTATATGCAACAACAATGAGTCTATACGTTTCCGAAATTCGCAATGCATTAGAATCCTACAGTATCACAATGAAACATCGGTATCCCTTGCAGCACGAAGCCGAAGCTTCATTTGTTATCACCGGTAACTTTTGTATGCGATCAACCCGTATGCCGCTGCAAGGCCGAGTGCCACAATGGTCTATTTTGGAGGCTCCTTACGATCGAATCAGCGCTTGCCAAGCTCCGCTCAGATCCAATCCAAGCTCCTCGGGATGATTCGATGTTGCCAGCGCTTATAAATGAAGTTATCCCGAGCCTGGTCGGGAAACATCTAAGTCCGCTAACCCCAGGTTATTCCCAATTGACTGCAGTTCTCGCGGGATCTAGCCCATTACCGTTACGCCGTGCGGAATGCTGCGCCGTAATGGCCTGGTCAGGCACGAAGATCTGTTATATAATCGCGCCATTCGCATTATAGTTGACCAGGGTTGTAGACCAGAATAGTCCCATATTATCAGCTGAAGACAGGATATCTACAAGGGTATCTGCGAGGTGCATCGGTAGGACAGCTTGGCGCAGCAGACTGATTTTACTATAAGCACAGGTATGCCCACCAGAATGAGAATTCGCAAGCAATGTTAAATTATATGCTGAGTGATGGCAACCTAGCCGCTGCTATCTGAACATCAACAGACCGGTGATGCTTTAAATAAAGCAAATGTTGAAGTTTTAGGTTGTTTTTGTATCCCAAACTCCTAATGTGACGTCTCATTTAGAGGCGTTGAGCCATCTGTGGCCTCCATGTTAGATGCACCTAACCTGCCCGTCCTTAGCGATGAGCTTGATGTTGAGATCCCATGCTCTAAACCCAAACGCCTGATATGCAGTTCCATACGTTGCCGTGCTGTTTTCCTTATTCGATTTTATCTCGCCGATCCGTTCAGCCCTATCAAACTGAAAAATTCATTCCGAGTCTTCTCTTTTCGCTCGAAACAGCCTAGAACACAGCTGGTAATCGTGGTCGCTGTCGTCTTCTGAACACCTCTCATAACCATACACAAGTGGCTCGACTCCATGACGACTGCTACTCCCTGAGGCTTAAGAACCTCCATGATCGCGTTCGACACCTCTCTTGTGAGTCTCTCCTGGACTTGTAATCGACGCGCAAACAACTCTGCAATGCGCGGGAGCTTGGAGATTCCGATGACGTTATTGTTCGGGATGTATCCGATGTGCATCTGGTATATAAGTTAGAATAGTAAGTAAATTCCAGTTTAAGAAGAAACTAACCTTCCCAGTGAAGGGGACCAAGTGATGCTCGCATAGGCTGAAGATCTCGATGTCTTTGACGATAACCATCTCGTTATGGTTCTCGTGGAAAATCGCATTGTTGACAATGTCCCTGACATTCTGCTGATAGCCCTTCGTAAAGTAGAGCATCGCCTTCGCATATCTCGTCGGTGTATCGAGGATGCCTTCTCTGTCTGGGTCTTCACCAACGCATTCCAGGATCGTTCGGACGGCTCCTCGCATCTTCTCGAGTCGTTCGGCTGCCTGTTCGGTGCTCTCCTCCAGTCGCTCCCGAGTTCCACGGCCTAGAGTTATGTAAGTGGGAGAATTCAATCCAACCAACAATTCAACGTACTTGGCCGGCTCAAACCATCGAAGTCAATAACCGGACTGGGCGATCTCGTATCCACGCCCGAAACCTTAGCCTCCCTCTTTCGCTTCCTTTTCGACGGCTCGTCCCTGGGGTCTCGCGCAGCTTTGCTTATGCTATGCCTCCGCTTCGAGCTGCTCGAATGTCCATTGATCTCGGATATGCCGCCATCCTTCGCTCTTCTTCTCTTCTTCTTCCTAGATGATCTGCTGTCTGCTCGGCTCTCGTCCCGCACGTGCTTCTCGCTGCCATTGACGGAGTCGTCAATGTCTGAAACTCCAGTAACAGAGCTGGCCGAGGGATCTAGGATTGGCGAGTCCCGCTCATCATGTCTGGAGCTGGTGAAGTGAACCATTTTGCTTTTTGTTCGGTCAATCGGTCGCGACAAGTAAGGGGTGGCGCATATGGGTCGAGTACCGGCGGTGGTGGTTCGGTGGGTTCGATGGTTCTTCAAGACTTGAGCTCGATTATGTACGACGCACGGAATGCGGACCCGGGAAAACCGAACTCGGGTTCCCAATCAACTGGATCAGCTGAAATATATGTGCGGAGCCGAAGCGTGGTTTTCATGTACCTCATCTGAGTAATATTTTTCAGTTTGCAGCACTAGTCATGCAACAAACAGCAAAATAAATCACAAATAAATGCTTGTATCCAAGATAAACTATTCAATTGTCCGTTATCGGGCTGATAGGATCTTCTGAAAGTCCGTGGGATATTGCATTTGCTCAGGTCCCACCTGCAGCTATGACGATCTGCCTTAGGTAATCGGTACCGAAACAATGGATTTGATCTGAGTCATCATTAGGCGGTGTGACTTGTGGCTGAATATCAGTCGGCAGAATAACTTACTGTGGCTCGAGCTCTTACGTACATTTGCGTCGCGACAAACTTTAGGTCACCCTCAACTCTCTAGCCATTAGTATTTAATTCGGCATTACTGTCTACTAAAACCGCCCATCCTTACCACCCTCGCCTGTAGACAAGATTCCGGTAAAATTGACACGTTTGGTGCCAATTTGCGATTGCCTCTACTTATTCATCTAAGGCGTTTACGATAATTCGACTCCATATCCCGACCGACTCATTAGCTCGAGACCGTCGCAGCATCTACGAGCCTCAAGTGGGCATCACCAAACCTTAGTCCCCCCCTCCCACTCGTCAAGATGGCGTCACCTCCACAACATGCATTTTCGCCGGCCGGCTCCCCACCGTATTCCTCTAGCGCGCAGCTGCCGTCTAAGAAGCGCGGCTCCATCGCGGCGGATCTCCCAGCGCAGCCGCCCTCCCTCAAGCGACGCAAGGCGTCCACCATGTCCGTCGCGTCCACCGGCTCCGCGCACCCCCTCCGACAGACCTCCTTCCCGCCCGACGAGTCCCAACTGCAGGGCACCTTCTCGCCCTCGTACCGCCGGTCCCCCAGCATCGACACCATGAGCCTCGTCAGCGGCAGCCAGGTCAGCGGCGCGCCCGCGAAGAAGAAGCGCGGCCGAAAGTCGAAAGCGGAGCGTGCTAGCGTCGCGGCCGCGGAAG